>CM075977.1:58078994-58121244 GCA_038087875.1 Malacoraja senta
ACAGGATTATAATTGAGTGAGCGCTACTTCAAGCATAGTAATTGTGAGTGTTTCCCAGTGTGGGACAAAATTAAAAAGTGCTCGTGTTTATTCCTAATCAGATCTATGTTTCTCCAATTAAACTATCTATGAGCAGAAGGGGGAGCATCTAATACAGTTAGAGAAGAAAAGCTCTTGAATCTCCAATAATATAATTTCAATTTGATATCCATAATAGTGATCTGATGATAAATGATTAAAATAATTTTGGAAATGCATGGATGTGATTGGCTGCACAAATTCATAGGTACAGTTGTTCATTTCTCTTCTAGATGTGATTATGGGTTTTTTTACATGCAACCTAGCAGCTTATCTGTTACCCTTAAGATATGCTTGTCTGCATGATTTTACTTCATTCTAGTGTAAAACTGTGATTAGTTCATAAGTTCCAGAAGCAGAATTAGGCAGAATTAGAAAATGGATAGGTGACATTTCAGGTCGGGGCCCTACGAAGACTATATTAGCATACTTCAACTATAATGGTCAAACTAACAGATTATAAATCATAGGGGAGCATAATCATAATATTTAATCCTTTAGTCACATCATATCATCCAAGTTCTGAATGAGGCTCAGGGAAGAACTCACAGGCTGAAATGTATAAATGTGGATGTGCGAATATCTGGCAAAACCCAGGGAGGATTTGTTTGAGTGGTGAATACACAGAAGTACATAAGATGGCATGGAAAATATACATTGTAGGAATAGGTCGAAGGGGCGCAGGTTTAAAATTGATAGTTCTGATAAAAGGTCTGTGAAAGGTCAGTGACCTGAAGCATTAATACTATCAGACCTGCTGACCAACAATCTTGCACTCAACATTAGCAAGGCCAAGGAGCAGATTGTTAGGTTCAGGAAGGGAAAGCTGAGAGAATATGCTTCTGTATTCATCAGCAGAACAGCAGTAGAGAAAGTTTCAACGTCAACCTCCTGGGCATTGAAACTTTCTCTACTGCTGTTCTGCTGATGAATACAGAAGCATATTCTCTCAGCTTTCTATGCATAGAACATAAAGCATAGAACATAGGACATGGCACAGTACAGCACAGGAATGGGCTCTTCGTTCCACAATCCTTGTGCTGAACATGATTCCGTTAAATTTACCTCATCCTCCTACACATGATCCATATCTCTCTTTTCCCTGCACTTCCAGGTGCCTATCCAAAAGCCTCTTAAACACCACTATCTATCTGCCTCCACCACTACCCCTGGCCCCCATTACTCTCTGTGAAAAAATTGAATGGAATGGAATATCTTATTGTCGCATGTGACTAGGCACTGTGAAATTCTTTGCTTGCATACACAATGTATACAAATAGCGGCCACCTACGGTGCTGACAATGTTACAAAGTAAGCCAGCTCCTCCGTTTGTCGCCCCCCCCACAGCGGTTCCCCCCATGCCGGGTCCCCATTGTCCATTGTTCTCCCCCCTCCCTCCCCATTGTCCACTGTTTTCCCCCCACCTTCCTCACGGTGGTCCCCCCCACGCCGGGTCCTCCATTGTTCTTCCCCTCCCCCCTCACAGTGGTCCTCCACACTCTCATCGACCGTCGATTGTGGGTCAACTCGCGAAGTGTCGCCGCCACCAGGCCCCATCGTCGCTAGGCTTCACCACTGCCGCTGCTGAGGCCTCACCACTGTCGATGCCCCACTTCACGCCTCCGTGGTGCCGACCCAGGCCCCAGCTGCAGGCTCTGTCGGCCGCTCTGCCAACCGACCCGCGAGGCCCAGCTCCTCCATCTGACCCGCAAGGCCAACCAACCTGCGAGGCCCTGACCCAGGCTTCTACATGGCAAACTGCGGGGCATCGAGACCGCTGTATCTCGAACTTGCCCTGGACATCTCCATTAATCTTTCCCCCTCTCACCTTATAGCCTTCTAGTTTTGGACATTTAAACCCTGGAAAATTAGGTTCTGACTGTCTACCCTATCTATGCCTCTCATCGTTTAATTTTATATATAGTGCCTCTCATCTATATAATTAAAAATCTCATCTTGACCATTTCCTGTCTGCGCTGTATATTGATTTTAGAAAAAAAACTACCATACATCGCTATGATTTTTGGCCATCTTACTCACAGTCCTCTTACTGAGCAGGCCCCGAGGATTTTTCCCATCGATGAAAAATAAAAAAGTTATGAGTGTTTAAAAAACCTTGGGATCCTCTCGCCTGTCAATCACCGCGATGAAGGTAACGCCACTTCCGGGGAGGGGGGGCAGGACTATAAAACCCCGGATGCCTGGACGTGACTCAGTCACTCTGCAAGATTGCGAGGGAGAGGCCACGACTCTCATTCTAAGCTGCGAATCAACTGAACTGTGAGTCTGCAATGTATTTGCAATAAATGATTTGTTAGCCCTTAATGACAATGCCATGGGTTGTTTGGCCTGCTGCCCTGCTTGTGTTTGAAACGGCAATGCTTTATTAGGTCCGACTGCGTTTGGAAGGAATAAATGCTTTATTAGGTCCGCCTGTGTTTGGTTCAAATATCTCTCTCATTTCGTGACTTCCGCTTAGTGGACAGGTCGCGCTGACTACGTAATTTCTAGTGAGTGCAGAGGTCGCGCTGATTGCGTAATTTCCTGTAAGTGCAGAGGTCACGCTGATTGCGGAAGTGCTGCTGACTGCGGAAGCCCCAAAGTGGAGAGGCCGCGCTCAGCCATGTGAGTATTCAAGAAAGTTTCCTGCCATATATATGGTGTGTGAGTCAGTGAGTGTGTGTGTGTATGTGTTTGTGAGTGTGTGTGCGTGTGCGTGTGCATGTGCATGTGCGTGTGCATGTGTGTGTGTGTGTGTGCGTGTGTGTGTGCGTGTGTGTGTGTGTGTGTGTGTGTGTGTGTGTATGTGTTTTTTAGAGTGTATGTGTGTGTGAGTGTGTGCGTGTGTGTGTGTGAGTGCATGTGTGTGCATGTATGTGTATGTGAGTGTGAGTGTGTGTGAGTGTGTGTGTGTGTGAGTGTGAGTGTGAGTGTGTGTGTGAGCATGTGAGTGTGTGTGAGTGTGTGTGAGAGTGTGTATGTGTGAGGGAGTGTGTGTGTGTGAGTGAGTGAGTGTGTGTGAGTGTGTGTGTGAGTGAGTGAGTGTGTGAGTGTGTGTGTGAGTGGTCTCAGTGACTGAGCTGCCAGCCCATGAATCCATTCGGCCCACAATGTCCATACTATCCCTCTGGAAGCCAGTCCCTTCAGCCCACAACACCATGCTAGCGCTCCAGAAAGCCCCCCCACTGGCCAGCGATATTGGAATTGGTGGAGAGGTGGAATAATCCGTTGGGGGACCAGCCCTCCCATGTGAAGCTGGGACCCAACGGGTCCCACTTAGTCTAGTAACTTTATATATTTTCGTAATATGATGACTTGTCCTAATACAATCACAAAGAAACCTTGTCCATGCCTCAACTTTCTCAAATGTTTGAGGAGATTTAGCAGGTTACTGAATACTCTATTGAACTTCTACAATTGTATGGTGGAGAACATACTGACTGGCTTTTCTATGGCCTGGTTTGGAAATTTGTAAACTCAAGAATCAAGAAGGCTGCAGAAGGTGGTGGACATTGCCTGGTCCATCATGGGGCTTGGAACCCCACCATCGAAGGTTTCTGCAGAAAGCAGAAGACCCATACTACCCTGGCCATTTCTCTTTCAGTCAGTCTTAAATGGATGACCCTTTATTGCTAACAAGTGGTCCTTACTTCTAGATTCTCCCTCAAGAGAAAAGATCTTCCCTGTATCTGGGATGACACAAAATTTTGGAGTAACTCAGCGGGACAGGCAGCATCTATGGGGAGAAGGAACGGGTGATCTTTCGGGTCGAGACCCTCCCTATATCTGCCCTGCCAAGACCCCTTAGGATGTGGTACATTTTAACCACCCCTTCTCACATTTCCACCCTCCAGCAGATACAAGCCTAGCCTGTCCAACCATTCCTCTCCTTCCAGCCATAATACCATATGCCCATTCCAGGTATCGTTTCAGTAAGCCTACTTTGAACTGTTTTCAACATACTTACATCCCTCTTTAAATAATTGAAAACGTTGCATCCCTATGAGGGACAACTACCAGGGATTACCAGCAGATGAATGAGCTCCAGAGCCGCTATGGCAGCTAGGGGTTTGTGGTTCTGGGATTTCCCTGTGGTCCACCAATGCCTTTTATCCCTGAAGCATAAACACCCTGCTTTGTATTCAATTCTCCTAGCAATAAACATTCTGTTAGCTTTTCCTAAATACTTGCAGAATCTGCATACTGGCCTTTTGTGAATCATGCAACAGGATGCCCTACACCCAATGCATTTCACAACTGCAATCTCACCTTTTAAATAACATGATATGTTCTCACATTCGAATATCACTTTACCTTAATTGGTACACATGACAATAAAAGACCTTTGAACCTTTGAACATTATACACCGTTTGTCAGATCTTTGCCCACTCACTTAACCACTCAATAACTCTTTGTAGCATCCTTATGTCCTCTTCTTTATCATCTTGATGAAAGGTGCACTTTTATCCATCTGCTCAACCTTCTGGGTCCACTCGTGCAACAAAATGTCTGAAAGAAAACAAAGTCAATGTTATTACACATTTTTAAAACTGCATATTTTATGAAGTGTACTTTTGTTAAATAAAATTCTGGTATGATTTGTGCCATTCAAATTGCCATATCTCCATACACTGCTCCTTTTACTTTCTTGGAGCGACCATCATTGGACTCTCCTGGGACAAGTTAAGAAGCACTGGGCTGATACCTCAAGAAGTCATAGAGTTTTATAGCACAGAAAATGACTATTTAACCCATCACACCCATGCCAGCCTTTTTGTCCATCTGCACTAATACAGTATGCTACATTAGATCCATATCCTAAACCATATCCATGTCTGGGTCCAACACCTGATTTCGGGAAACACATGCATATTCTTTGCTAGACATTGTTCTCCTTCCAGCCATAATACCATGTACAGTGAATCTCACGTTACCTGATGCAGTTCCCAATCTCTAACCCCACTTACTGGTTACCATCTCCCACTCTCACAATCCATCACCAGAGATTTTTCTGATTTCCAACCCTTCTGCCCCAGGCACACCTGTGATGTGATCGTACTCGAAACCTTAGATCCTATACAACCAGTATCCTTTGACCCAGCCCCTTGTACTGTCCTAGGAGCCGCCATTGTTGGGCACTTGTGTAAAATGAGGCCTTGAGTTCGATTAGACCCACAGAGCTGAATAATGTAACCATGGAATCATGAAGAGAGTCAACACAAACTGCAAGCTGACAGGAACATTATATATGAAATAGATCTATTGAAAGTGATTGTGTAATACATCTTGAAATTTTTTTTGCATTGAAGCTCTACAACCGCATTAAATATTGGTGACTGTAGCGAGCATAATTCAATACCAATTCTGAATTAGCTGAAATGCTCACTGCTGTAGAACTGATAACTCATTAATAGATTAATAGACTCATTTAAGAATTTCATAAAATCCTTCCTGGGACTCTTTTACTCAATCTGATTATCTTCTAAAAGCTCAAAGTTGTTAAAGGACAAAAATCATAATATATTCAATCTTATGCCTCACTGAGCATTTTTTAATTTACTTTCACAGAACAGCTCAAGGTCCCTCAGGAGATCATCATTCATTCAACTGTGATTCAGACACCATTAGAAAGTTATAAAATCAAAAAGTAAGTGCCCGGTTATGTCCTTATTAAAGAGGTGGAGACTTTAGTTACCCTTGTCCCAGGAATGGCAAAGGAAAGGTGAACTAAATGCTTGAACATTCATATCCAAACAAGCAGATTGAATCCGAGTAAAACACAAGACGGTCAAGCACTAAAGTATTAACAAAGGAATTTTCTCCAATCATATAATCGTCTTCAATCAAATTTCTAGGAACCTTGTTGAGACATTTAACGAGTCTGAAGAAGAGTCTCGACCCAAAACGTCACCCATTCCTTCTCTCCAGAGATGCTGCCTGTTGTTACTCCTTTTTGTGTCTATCATCGGTTTAAACCAGCATCTGCAGTTCCTTCTTAAACAACACATTTAAGTTGTTATGTACCCTCTGTCACAAATTTGTGCGAACATATTACTTAAGGTTATATTTTGTGAAGTACTTGGAAAGGAAACTCTTGAGCAGCGTCAGCCTTAATACAGCTTGAAACATCAACAAACAATACCTTCGGCTCCAGCCCAGAAATCCTACTGACGGTAATACAATCCATCTGATTCATTGTTTATTTTGAAACTTGTTAATGACTTGCCTTTCATTCAATTGGTCTACAAATCAGCAAATGGTGGAGAAAACAATGGAAGTTTCTAAGATTGGCATTTGGACAGGAAGACACCACACAGGAATCCAAAGTCAAAACACGAGAGGCAGTTATAAGCTCAGGAGTGATATTGTTTTAACCACTGAGGACACAGAGGGGGAATATAATCCACTTATGGCTAAAACATCAAACTCTTTTCCCTCGAGACAGCTGATCTAAAGATTAGAGTCATTTGGACGTAGCGCATAATGACAAAAAAATAGTCTACAAGTGGAGGACTGTCAAATGCATGAACACAAAATGCTGGAATAACTCATCAGGTCAGGCAGCATCTCTGAACGACATGTACATGCAACGTTTCAATACATGAAGCCTCCGAATCTGAAGAAGGGGCCTGCTCCAAAATGTCACCAATCTACTGAGTTACTCCAGTACTTTGTGTTCTATGCAGGATTCCAGCATCTGCAGTTCCTTGAGTTCCTTTCTATCAAATGAATGAGTTGATCTAGTATAAGAAGGCAACGTTGTAAAATGGAATTTACTTTGTTGAAAAAGCGTAATTAATTGACAGATGGTAGAAGCAAATTTGCAAGTCGATGATGTATTTCCAGCATCTGATGATTCAGCAGAGGAAATAAATCCATAATAATATTATTGACATTGAATAACACTCAGACTGTTTCATTACAACTCAATGAAAATTAACTACAACTTAATTTTGGTTACATTTCCCTACAAAATGGCAAAACCCAGCTGGGTATGTCTGATTAAAGAAGCAAGAGGACCCAACAAAGGTTCCAATGAGTAAGAAAGAACTGCAGATGCTGATTTAAACCGAAGGTAGACACAAAAAAACTGGAGTAACTCAGCGGGACAGGCAGCATCTCTGGAGAGAACAAATGGGTGACTTTTTGGGTCGAGATCCTTCTTCAGACCCGAAACATCACCCATTCCTTCTCTCCAGAGATTCTGCCTGTCCCACTGAGTTACGCCAGCTTTCTGTGTCTATCTTTGGTTTAAACCAGCATCTGCAGTTCCTTCCTACTAATTAATCAGAGAATATTATTGAATGGAATACTTCCAATTGATATACTTGTTTTTTTCACATTTCCAGTTCTAGTGAATTGTCATAACCCTTAAACATTAACTCTTTTTTCCCCAACATGCTGGTTGAACTGTTGATAACCCCGATATTTTCCATGTGATTATAAGTAGGCTCAGACTCCGACTAGCACTCTGCTTGTCTTACACACAGCACCACTCACTCTATCGTTGCCAAGCACCAGGCAGACATGTGAGCCCAGCAGTTTACTGATGGGGAATGGTGCATCTGATCAACAGTGAGCAAAGGGAGCAAATGAACAGAAGGATGACATCCTTAAAGACCAGACCTTGTGTAAGGATCTTCAAGATGTGGACCTAGAATGCGTCGATTTTAAAATGTTGTATTAGAGGGTATTAACTTTCAAGTTCAAGTTTACATTTATTGTCACTGTACCAATTGGTACAGCGAGATTTGGGTTGCCATACAGCCATACAAATAAAAAGAACACAACACATGATAGAATTTAACATGAACATCCCCACACAGCGGAATCAACGTTTCCCACTGTGAGGGAAGGCAATAAAAGTTCAGTCCTCTTCCTCTTGTTCACCCGTGGTCGGGGCCTATTGAGGCCTCTGCAGTCGCCACAACTACAGGGGGAAGTAGGACAAACTTGGTTTCTTTAGATTAGTTTAGTTTAGCAATCCCCGCACACTAGCAATATCTTACACACACTTGGGACAATTTACAATTATACCAAGCCAATTAACCTGCAAACCTGTACGTCTTTGGAGTATTGGAGGAAACCGGAGATCCTGGAGAAAACCCACGCAAGTTACGGAGGGAACATACATACTTCATACAAACAGCACCCATATTCAAGATTGAACCCATGCCTCTGGTGCTGTTGGTCAGCAACTCGACCGCTGCGCCACTGTGCCGCACATATACTCTATAACGCCAATGGTTAAAGGGAGACCTGATAGGAATATATAACATTACTAGACTAAATGGGACCTGTTGGGTCCCATTCTCACACGGGAGGGCTGGTCCCCAGACGCAATATTCCACCTCTCCACCAATTCCAATACTGGTGGCCAGTGGGGAGAGGGCTTTCTGGAGCGCTAGTATGTTGTTGTGGGCCGAAGGGATTAGTTTCCAGAGGGTCAATATGGACATTGTGGGCCGAATGGATTCTTGGACTCACAGTTCAGTCAGTCACGGCTGGTGGGCTCGCAGTTCAGTCACTCATGGCTGGTGGGCTCGCAGTTCAGTCACTCATGGCTGGTGGGCTCGCAGTTCACGCACTCAAGGCTGGTGGGCTCACACACACCCTCCATCACACACACACACACACCCTCCATCACACACACACCCTCAATCACACACACACCCTCCATCACAAACACACACACACCCTCCATCACACACACACCCTCCATCACACACACACCCTCAATCACACACACACCCTCCATCACAAACACACACACACCCTCCATCACACACACACACACACACCCTCCATCACACACACACATCCTCCATTTCACACACACACACCCTCCATCTCTCTCTCACACACATGCACCCTCCATCTCACACACACCCTCCATCACACATACACACCCTCCATCACACACACACACCCCATCACACACACACTCACACCCTCCATCTCACGCATACACACACCCTCCATCTCACACACACATACCCTCCATCTCTCTCACACACACACACACACACATCCTCCATCACACACACACACACATCCTCCATCACACACACACACACACCCTCCATCTCACACACACACACTCTCCATTTCACACACACACACACACCCATCTCTCACACACACACACACACACACCCTCTATCACACACACGCACCCTCCATCTCTCCCTCACACACACACACATCCTCCATCTCTCACACACACACACATACCCTCCATCTCACACACACACACCCTCCATTTCATACACACGCACACACCCTCCATCTCTCTCACACACACACACCCTCCATCACACACACACACCCTCCATCTCTCTCTCACACACACATACACCCTCCATCTCACACACACACACACCCTCCATCTCACACACACACACCCTACATCTCTCTCACACACACACACACCCTCCATCACACACACACCCTCCATCACACACACACACCCTCCATCTCTCTCTCACACACACACACACCCTCCATCACACACACACCCTCCATCACACACACACACCCTCCATCTCTCACACACATACACACACCCTCCATCACACCCACACACACACACACTCACACCCACACACACACACTCACACCCACACACACACCCTCCATCACACACACACACTCACACCCACACACACACTCCATCTCTCTCACACACACACACACACCCTCCATCTCACATTCACACACACTCACACACACTCACACACCCTCCATCACACACACAGCGCGACCTCTGGACTGAGCGGGACTACCGGAATGAGCGTGACTTCCGGAATGCGCGCGACCTTTGGACTCAGCCACGGCTGGTGAGCTTACAGTTCACGCAGCACGGCATAGACTCACAGTTCACTCAGCATGGCGTAGACTCACAGTTCTGGACTCAACTCTCACTCACAGACTTCCGGGCAGGCTGACTGACTCACAACCAGCCTCCGGGCTTTATTCTCCTGGCCCCCGGAAGGGGCATTACCTTCATGGTGATTGACAGGCGAGAAGACCAATCTGCTGATTTCACGATTTTTTAAACCTTCATAACTTTTCTATTATTTCACCGATCGGAACAAAACTTGGTGTCTTGGAGTAGAGGAGAACGGTGAGTAAGATGGCGAAAAAATCATAGGCTATAGGGTAGCATTTTTGCATACATTTATTTACAACGTAGACCGGAAGTGGTCAAGATGAGAGTTTTAGTAATAGTATAGATAGATGTGAGGCATAATTTAAACAGGCACATGGATATACATGGAGTAGAGGGATATGAATCATGTACAGGCAGATGGCATTAGTTAATCTTGGCATTATGTTTAGTGCAGACATTGTGGGCTGAAGGGCCTGTTCCTGTGCTGTACATTTCTATGTTCTAACACAGTGAAGACAGAATTGTTGATTTAATGCCATGATTTGTGGTCTATATGTCAACCTATAGTATCGTAAAAGTTAGATTTAAGGCAATGAGAGAAATGGGGTTTAGTTTAGAGATAAAGCACGGAAACTGGCCTTTCGGCCCACCGTGTCCGCGCCTACCAGCGATCCCTGTACACTAGCACAAACCTGTACACCAGGGACAATTTACAATTTTTACCAAAGCCAATTAACCTACAAACCTGTACGTCTTTGGAGTCCGGGAGGAAACCGCAACATCCGGGGGAAACCCACGCGATCACGGGAGAACGTATATACCCCATACAGACAGCAGCCGTAGTCAGGATCAAACCCGGGTCTCTAGCGCTGTAAGGCAACAACTCTACTGCTGTGCTGTTGCAGGGTCTAGGAGATAATGACCATTCTATGAATGCTGTGCTTTTCTACAGTATTTAACATCTACCTTGCAATAAAATTTGTCCTTCTCACGGTAACTGGGAGTAGATCTATATTATAAACATTAACCACAAATATTGTAGACTAGAAAAAAAATATTTTTAAATAATTAGATGTCTACAGACAGTATTCTTTCCAGAATTATTAAATATTAATTAAGAGGTCAGCTATAGAAAACAAGAGAGTTCATTATCTCTCATCACAAGTGGTGAACTGAAATTCAAAGTACACTGACACCATGTGGATAGAATGAGCTAATACCACAGGATTGTGTCATCAATACATGACCTATGATAGTTAAAGTCCATGTCAATTTAAGCAGAAGAAGGAGCAATTTAATGACCCTTCGTAATCTGCATTTTTGATTGTGACAGCAAAATTGAAAATGAAGGCCTTTGCAAGTACTCAAATCAAAGAATTAATGGACCACAGGTCACAATAAACTAAACCAAACTAAACCAAACTAAACTAAACTAATCTAAACTGATCATATATGATGTACAATATATAACCAGTATTTTATAAAGGGTGTGTCTCTTTGTTCAAACATCAGAGGAAGGAGAAAAGTCACCATTGCAGCTCCGAATGCAGCAATGAATAAAGTGGAACTGTAGACCATGAGAGCTTTGAGATAGAGTGAGTCAGTGCTGTTGCAAAGACTCATAGAGAGCAAGCGTCATTGCATGACGTGTCAGTGCTAACCTTCTTTACCGTCAGAGACCAAGTAAACCTCGTACATCTCACCCAACCCTTCACCGTGAACATACACAATGGGACTGTGTTTTATGTACTTTATGGCTCTCAAGTCTCAAAGTCCAGCAGACTGGAGAAAAGATACCAGTCTGCTCAACCCAACAGGTATCTGTCATTACAAAATGCACCCCATATTTTCTCAGTATTTCAACTTTAGTTTCTACTGATGATATCCTTTTATATGTTACATTTTACCCCTTCTTACAGAGCAATAGTTATACACCACAGAAATATGTACTTTAGCCCAACTCCATCATGCCGCCAAAGATGTCCCATCGAAGCTAGTCCCATTTACTTGCACTGGGCCATATCGCTTTAAACCTTTCCTATCCGTGTACCTGTCCAATGGCATATGACAGATGTTGTCTGATTTCCTGAGTATCTTCAGCACTTTATGTTTTTATTTCAGTTCTTTCTGAAAATTTATGATTTTGGAATTAATTTCATCATTTTAAGTTTATCCTCCAGGTATCCAAGCAGGAGGGCTACTCAGGCTCTGGATGAAGAAAACTAATCTAATCTGAAGATGTGCAAGAGAAGTTTACATATTTTAACCTCCAGTAGATCCATATTTTTCAGACACAAGCTGATTAAGAACAGAAACTCATTGTAATGAAACAAACACCACAAAGGCTTACATCATACTATTGTAAATATAAAAGATATTGTGTGGTATAGGAGGCAAGAGAGCAGATGAAGGTAATTAGTGGGTGGAATTTGTAATTCAGTGACATTTAAAGTCGATTTAGAAGAAACAGGATGTAATGTTTAAGAAACGATAGGGAAGAAAATAGCTGAGATGAAGACAAACAAATATACTGTGGATGGTATAACAGCTTGCCCAGGACATATGGCTGCTAGGTAAGTAAGAGAGGGTGGAGAATATCAGAATGTGGCAATTATAGAATTTTAATTTGCAACAAAGAATTGGAGTGGAGATAGAATTTCACAGATATATTCAGTGACTGCTTCATGACAAAAAGTTTGACACAGAGAACCAAGACAGATGCTTTATGAAGCACTCAGTTGTTTACCAGAACAGGTTGGTAACCTGGAAGCAGGTGTGCATATTTAAAATGTGGTTTAATTTAATATTAGGGCTCAGGGCTGAAAATAGCAATGTTAAATTAACCATTAGTGCTTCTACGAAGGTTGAAGGAAAACGGAACAGCAGGACAGTGGAATATTTTCATTCCTCCAAATGACCGCTCTCCACGGAAGGTAACGATTGTCAGTGGGATATGGTTCCACAGGCATCAGCAGCCTTCTGGCACTTGAGACACACAGCAGTTTTCAAAACAGAAACTCATGGCCCTGGGGTTACTGAAACAACATATTGTGGGTAGATGAGTTTACAGTTAGGAGTGGGAATTACTTCTGCCAATTCCACCTCTATTACGAAACAATGCAAAAGAAGATAATATATCATAGACCACATTTCCTGTCATTTCACCCTGTAGAGGAGTAACTGCTCGCCCATGGGGATCATTTGAAAGGGTAGTTGCTGTCTGCAATAAGGAAAAGCTATAAAAAATGAACTACATTTTTTTATTTTCACCGGCAGACCACAAAGAGCCAACATGGACACCCCATCTGCAGCTACATCATTCAACATTACGTATGGGTCAATAACTAAGAGGATTATTAAAATATTCAATTTCTAATATTAGAATTATTTGGTGGCAGAACCATTGTGATTGTGTCTTCTGCTATGTGAAAGTAACTCCATCCATCATAATGACTGGAACTATTTACAGGAGAGCAGAGATAATTATGGCATCAGGGGGCAAGATCTGAGATGAAAATAAACTGAATTATATAAAAGAGGGCTCTGAAATTCAGTGGGATTTCTCCCATTGCACCACCATGAAAGAATTTCCCTAGACAAGATTTCTGATAGATTTACAGGACAGAATTTAGGTGGATGCTTGTATCTGATAATGTTAACTTCTCCAGTACAATCAGTTAGATTATACTTGTTTAAAATGTCTTTTATTGCTGGGTGCGCCAACATTGTCTGTAATATTCATCTTACAACACATGCAGGATAGTGAATGTCACTACCACGAGGCAAACTGTATAGTCATTGCAAGAACTAAAAATGTTTGCGTAATAGGCAAACAGGCGAGACAGGCAATCGGTTTCAAAACTACTGTCTGGTCAAGAACACACTACAGGATTGGAACTTTATATACTCGGGCCCAACATTCAGAGTGGATGGAAAACCAATTAAGGAAATTAATGTACATTTTCAGGAAGAAAATAGTTTGTTTTAACAGTGAAAATCAAAAATTCTGAACACATTCAGCAGGTCAGGTACCATCTGCAAGAAGAGACATTTCAGGTTGAATACTTTTTGTCAGGTGCCTCCTACCTCAGTTTAAGAACATCTTTGGTTTTCTCCGTGCAAAGTAGTCTCATCTCCTATGCTGTTGATGATTATCAGAAAGCCTCTCCAATTGATCCAATTGATTATAGATAAATGTGAGGTTATCCACTTTGGCGGCAAAAACAAGGGGGCAGATTATTATCTCAATGGGGTTAGGTTAGGTAAGGGGGAGGTACAGCGAGACCTGGGTGTCCTTGTACACCGGTCACTGAAAGTTGGCGTGCAGGTACAGCCGGCAGTGATGAAAGCTAATGGAATGTTGGCCTTCATAACAAGAGGATTTCAGTATAGGAGTATAGAGGTTCTTCTGCAGTTGTTTAGGGCTCTGGTGAGACCACATCTGGAATATTGTGTACAGTTTTGGTCTCCTAATTTGAGGAAGGACATCCTTGTGATTGAGGCAGTGCAGCGTAGGTTCACGAGATTGATCCCTGGGATGGCGGGACTGTCATATGAGGAAAGATTGAAAAGGCTAGGCTTGTATTCACTGGAGTTTAGAAGGATGAGGGGGAATCTTATAGAAACATATAAAATTATAAAAGGACTGGACAAGCTAGATGCAGGAAAAATGTTCCCAATGTTGGACGAGTCCAGAAACAGGGGGCCACAGTCTTAGAATAAAGGGGAGGCCATTTAAGACTGAGGTGAGAAAAAACGTTTTCACCCAGTAAATTGTGAATTTTTGGAATTCCCTGCCACAGAGGGCAGTGGAGGCCAAGTCACTGGATGGATTTAAGAGAGAGTTAGATAGGGCTTAGATAGGGGCTAGTGGAGTCAAGGGATATGGGGAGAAGGCAGGCACGGGTTATTGATAGGGTACGATCAGCCATCATCACCATGAATGGCGGTGCTGGCTCGAAGGGCCGAATGGCCTCCTCCTGCACCTATTTTCTATGTTTCTATGTTTCTATGATCATTGTCCAATTGTTAGATTTTTCATCTGCATTAAGAACATTAAGTGTCAAACATGAAATGTAGAATGTAAACGGAATACACTGGGAGTACTCTGCAAGTCTGACAGGATCCACAAAGAGAGAAACAGAGCTCATGTTTCAGGTTGTTGGCCATTAGAATGAGGAAATACTAGAGATAAACAGTAATTTTAAATATTTTTATGTGCTTTTAAAAAAATTAAATAACAAGTAAAAGCGTCAACATAGCTTGGTTAGTGAGAGAATATGCTGACTAATTTAATTGAATCTTTCAAAAAGATAATAAATGCTTTGCTGAGGGCAGTGCATTTGATGTAATCAAAACAACATTTACATTGGTAAGGCATTTGACAAGGTTCCACATGGGAAACTGGTCCAGAAGGTTGGTGCCGGTTAGTGCCTTGGAATCCAAGGTAAGTTGGCAAATTGGATCCAAAATTGACTCGATAATAATAGAGAGTTATTTTTGTGATTGGAAGCCTGTGACCAGTAGTATACCACAGGGACAAAGATAGAGCTGGGTACCTGTTTTTGGAGCAAAGATTTGGAGCTATAAATCATTGAATAGTCGAACGATCAGTAACCAGGATATAGGATACGTTACATCAGGAGATACAATCGGCATTTAAGAAAGGCAATGCTACAGTGGTCATGGGAGATTTCAATATGCATGTAGACTGGGAAAATCAGGTTGGTACTGGACCCCAAGAAAGGGAATTTGTAGAGTGCCTCTGGGATGGATTCTTAGAGCAGCTTGTAGTGGAGCCTACCAGGGAAAAGGCAATTCTGGATTTAGTGTTGTGCAATGAACCGAATTTGATAAGGGAACAGAAGATAAAGGAACCACTAGGAGGTTGCAACCACAATATGATAAGTTTTAATCTGCAATTTGAGAGGGTGAAGGTGAAATCGGATGTGTTGGTATTGCAGCTGAGCAAAGGGGACTACAGAGGCATGAGGGAGGAGCTGGCCAAAGTTGACTGGAAAGGGACCCTAGCAGGTATGATGATAGAACAGCAATGGCAGGAATTTCTGGGAATAATTCAGAAGAAGTAGGATCTTTTCATTTCAAAGAGGAAGAAAGATTCTAGGGGGTGATAGAGGTGACCGTGGCTGACAAGGGAAGTCAAGGACAGTATAAAACTAAAAGAGAAGGTATATAACATTGCAACGATTAGTGGGAAGCTAGAGGATTGGGAAGCTTTTAAAGAACAACAGAAGGTAACTAAAAAGGCAATAAGGGGAGAAAAGATGAAATACGATGGTAAACTAGCTGATACTATAAAAAAGGATAGCAAGAGTTTCTTCAGTTATATAAAGAGAAAGAAAGAGGCAAGAGTGGAAGTTGGGCCACTGGAGAATGATGCAGGAGAAGTGATAATGGGGAATAAAGAATTGGCAGAGGAGTTGGATAACTTTTTTGCATCAGTCTTCACAGTGGAAGACTCCAGCAATGTGCCTGAAATTCAAGAGAGTCAGGGGGTGGAGGTTAATGGAGTGGCGGAGGACAAGGAATAGAGCTTTAAGCTTCTTGTAATTGTTCTGCCCTTCAATGACTGATCACAGCTCCTTATGCCTGTCTTTGTCCCATAATATATTTGCTTGACAATAATCTACCACTCACAGATATAAAATCAAATATGAATTAGCATTAAAATTAATTGTTTGTGTGTATACACGTTTTTTTCACTGTTAAAGGTCGGTGTGGCAGCGGGATCAGTGTGGCGGTGCCTTGCGGCAGCGGCATTACTACAGTCCGTCTGTCTTTTTCTTTTTTTTTGTCCCGATAGATGTATGTTTTTGGTTTTATTTTTTAGCTGTGTATATGTGGGGGGGGGGGGGGGGGCGGAAGGTGATGGAAACCTTTTAATCTCTTTCCTGTACGGGGACCCGACTTTTCCCTGTCGGGTCTCCGGTGTCGTTGGGCCTAAGATCGTGGAGCCGGCGGCTTTCAACCGGAACCAACCTGAGGGCTCCAGTCGTGGAGCCTGCAGACTCACCGTTGCGGAGACGGCCGACTTTGGAACGTGGAGAGCTGTGGTGGCGCACGGATGCGACCCCACTTCGGATCTTCGGAGGCTCCAGCCGCAGGCCCTGTAGATGGTAACATCGGGAGCTTGCAGGTCCCTGGTGGGAGACTGCTTTTTGGAGCTCCCGCAACGGCAACTTCTCCCGCCCGAATCGCGGGGTTAAAATGATCCGGAGCAGGAACTACATCGCCCGGCGCAGCTTTAACGGCCGCGGGACTTACCGTCGCCCGCCGGGGGCTCTAACATCAAGACCCGGAGCGGGGCCTTACATCGCCCGGCGCAGCCTTAATGGCTGAGGGACTTACCATCGCCCGCCGGGGCTTTAACATCGGGAGCCCCGGTCGCCTCGACGCAGCAGTTGGACTGCTTGACCACGGGGAAGAATAAGGAACAGGGAAGAGACAAGATTTTTGCCTTCCATCACAGTGAGGAGGTGTTTGGAGACTCACTGTGATGGATGTTTATGTAAATTGTGTTAATTGTGTGTCTTGTTTTTTTTTTGATGTTATGACTGCAAGAACGAAATTTCGTTCGAACCATGTCTGTTTGAATGACAATAAATGGCATTCTATTCTATTCTATTCTATTCTATTCTAAACACCATGGCCCTAACTTTCAGAGCATGACTCTTAATTCTGGATGTGCCAAACATTGGATATAGTTTCTGTCTACTTGTCCTGTCATTTCCCTCTAATATCTTGAAAACCAATGAAATGGTCCCATAATCTTCCAAATACCATAAAATACAACCTACTTTGCACAACTGCTGCTTATACAGGCATAGAGTCATAGAATGATACAGTGTGGAAACACGCCCTTCGGGTTCCTATTAAATGTTTTCCCCTTCACCTTGAACCTATGTTCTCTGGTCCTCAATTCTCCTACTATGGGTAAAAGACTCTGTGCATCTACCCGATCTATTCCTCTCATGATTTTGTATACCTCTATAAGATCTCCCCTCATCCTCCTATGCTCCATGGAATAGAGACTCAGCCTACTCAACCTCTCCCTATAGCTCACACCCTCTAGTCCTGGCAACATCCTCGTAAATCTTTTCTGAACCCTTTCAAGCTTGACAATATCTTTCCTATAACATGGTGCCCAGAACTGAACACTATACAAAGCAAAAGTAAAGTAGTAAAGTATCCTTTATTGTCATTCAGACATTTCAGTCTGAACGAAATTGTATACCTTGCAGTCATAACATAGAATAAAATAACAAAACACACACTTAGCACAGTTTAACATCTACCACAGTGAGTCTACCAGGCACCTCCTCACTGTGATGGAAGGCAAAAGTCTTAAAGTCTTTGTCTCTTCCCTCCTTGTACTCCCTCTGCGTTGAGGCGATCCAGGCTTCCGATGTTGGGACCCCGCCGGGTGATGGTAAGTCCCGTGGCCGAATCCGAGCTCCACGAATGGGCTGGTTCAAACTCCGCGGCCCGGGGCGGACAAAGCTGCCACCCTCCAGTCCAGCGGACGAAGCTGTAGTTGCGGGAGCTCTGGAGAACCGGTCATCAACCTGGAACCTGCGAGCTCCCGACGATGTCGTCCACTGGGCCCACGGCCGAGCCTCCGAAGTCGGGTCCCCGCCGCCGCAACGCCACCATAGCCCCGAAGTCGGCCAGCCTCGCGTTGGAAAGTCCTTGCTCTGCCTCCGGAGCCTCGAGGTCGGTCCCAGTTGGAGGACGCCAGCTCCGCGATTAGGCCTCAGCGCAGACGGAGACGGAGACGGAGATACGACAAGAAAAGGTCGCATCCCTCCGAAGGAGGAGACTAAAAAACATTTCTCCCACACCCCCACACATACACAACTAAAATAAACGAAATAAACGAAACAACAGGACAAAAGAAAACAAAAAAAAAGAACAGACAGACGGACTGCAGGTGAGCTGCAGCTGCTTGGGCAGCGCCGCCACTTCCGGAAATTCTAAATGTGGTCTCACCAACGTCTTATACAACTGCAACATGACCTCCCAACTTCTATACTCAATACTCTGACTGATGAAGGCCAAAGTGCCAAAAGCCATTTTGACCACCTTATCTACTTGCGACTCGACCTTCAAGGAATCATGCACTTGTACTCCGAGATCCCTCTGCTCTACAACACTATTTTAACTGTTGGAGTCCAGCCACCATTCTAATCAATCTACGCTGTACCACTACCAGTGCTGATATCTTCTTGCTGATGTGCAGTGTCTAAAACTGTACCTGCTGCATAAGGTGTGATCTAACCAGAGCTTTATAAATCTGTAAAATAACTTATTCCTCCCAGTTTTCAATTCTTCTAAATATTAAATTCAGCTCCACATATTTGAAACATTTTGAAATATTTGAAACATCAGGCAATGCTATTTCTTCAAATCACCACCCTACTAACTCTCTGAGATATTGAGAAACAGTCGGACATTTAAACCTATAACTAGGCTTCTTTATTAAACAAAGGAAGAGATTAAGGAGTCAAATTCCACTCTGAACAATGTTATAAACAGGCAGAACAGTTTATAAAGCATAATTAACAATAGTACATCTGTCACATGCACTACATACCTCCGTTAATAAAGGAAAAGTCTCAACCAAAGTAAAAGTCCAAACTCTAGATGCTTTACTTTGATTGAAGTATTCCAGATACTTGGAGGATAAAAAGTTCTTCTGGATCTGGTCCCATGTCATTTTCTCTGAGGTGAGGTGTACATTGAATAATGCTGCCTTCTGCTACATCTGGTGTCAGGCAGACATGGACTTCACCCTCACAGGGTCTCACAGGGTCTCCAGGTCTTTGACATCTATGTTGTAATGTGTCTCTTCTTTTGTCTACTTCCAGTTGTCTTCTTACACTTTATTGAACTTCTTAGCACCAATCTAAAATCAACTGGAACATTGTTTTATAAGGATTGCTGATGGACAAACAATGGCAAAGATTTAAACAAATATTTCCGAATTCTCAATGAATGAACATTAATGAAGTATATTTTAAAATATTCATGAGAATAGTGATACATCCTTGAGCAATTTAGAAGATTAAGGATCATTAAGATCATTTTCCTGGATCTTTATTTTCTATCTCACTTACCTTGTGTGCTGCTGCTATATGCATAAGATAGGACTGGAATACAGGAATAGGACATGACTGAGTACAGGAGAAGATTAATGGAAGATCTGCAGTGTCAAGGGCCAGGGATTCCTGTCAAACAGAGATCCAATGGAAAAAGTGAACTTAATAGAGAAGTAGCAGTAGGAAAAGAAATCAGAAGTCAGAGTACCTTACACTGGAGGATCTTATTCACTTCTGCATACCTACTGGCCCTTGGTCATCCTATTCTAATACTTCGGTGCTACCATAGTGGAGGTAAACAACAGCAAGCAGATCATTTGTTCCTTAGGCAGTGGCAAAATGGGCATGATGGTGTGAAGGGCACAGAGATCTCCAGAGATTAATAGTGTGATGCCATCTAATGCAGGGATCTGGGATGGAAGTTCTACGTGTAAAATGTTCAGAAATTTTAATTTTAGGCAATTTTACTTTCTCAAATTTATCTAGCCCGGTTGCTCTAGTAGATATAATCTTTTCTGTTGGTCAGGAACATTCATATGATAGTGCTAGCAATATTTTGGGATGATACAGTGGTCTTGTAGGCACACCTACATCACTGAATCCACTTATTTGGTGCACTTATTGTATATCCCAAGGTTTAAAGTTAGTGGGAGTTACAAGTTCATGAGTTCAATAGTTATAGGAGCAGAATTGGGCTATTTGGACCTAGCCTACACCATTCATCAAGCCTACTCCACCATTCAATCATGGCTGATCTGTCTTTCCCTCTCAACCCTATTTGTTCAAATGCTTTTATTTCCTGCTCCCTTCTGTCACAAGATGTGTTCTGCTCAAGCTGTAGTTCTTTCATAACGAGTGCAGCTTGTCATTCTTAACATTTAAAAAATTGGCAGGTACAATATAGAGAAGTTGCACCATTTCCCTGAAATCCCCGTCTCAAAACTACAATAAAATGTAGTGTGCCTCAAAAGCCCTGTCAAAAGATATGAATGGGTCACATGACATTCAACAGGAAGTTCCAATTCAAGCAAGGTGAAGGCATTCGAAACTGTTGTTTCAGTATTGTCCAGCCTGCTGCATTCAATCTGGACTCCAGACTGAAGATTCAGTATCTTACAGCCATCTAGTCTGCAATAGAAAAAAATGTACTGCTTAGGGATAGTGTTCTTCAACAGTTTAAAATGATCAGTTTGCAGCTACAGAAAGAATGACATTTCCTTAGTGCAGCATGCACTTACTGCAATCATTTGAAACTGTTGTGGCTTTCCTGTGACTTTAGTTGCAGAATGTTGAAAATGTGGCTTGAAAAGCATGCAAGTCCATTTCACAGAATTATAAAAGTGATCCAACAATTTTTGCCAGTAAAACAGGAGAACCTGGGACTTGACTAAAGGGGAACCAATGGTTTTGCACTGAAACCTTCCAGTTATTAGATATCATGTATTGTTTAGTTTAGTTTAGAAATACAGTGCGGAAACAGTCCCTTCAACCCACTGAGTCCACGCCGACCAGCGATCCCCGCACATTAACACTATCCTACACACACTACGGACAATTTACAATTTTACCAAGCCAATTAACCTACAAACCTGTACGTCTTTGTAGTGTGCGAAGAAACTGGAGCTCCTGGGGAAAACCCACACAAGTCACAGGAAGAACGTACAAACTTTGTACAGACAAGCGGCCATAGTCAGGATCTCTGCCGCTGTAAGGCAGCAACTTTACTGCTGCGCCACTGCACCGCCTGTATTGCTCACTGGAGTTACTGTAAGATTCTGAACCATCAGTCTGGAGTCCTGTTTGAATACAGCAAGTTGGCAACTACATTTTGCTGCATTTGAACCCAATGGCTGGAACAATTTTGTTGAATACATATAATACAGATTCTATGCACAGAAAAATTCAGATAAATATCCTGCAAAAATTGGTGCAAGTTTTAAAACAAAGAGGCCTTCATTCAACATTCCCTCATGTGTGCATTGATTGGAGACTTGTCCTGACCCTGCCTGTTGCAAACTGTGAAGGAGAACGTACATTCTTAATGATGGCAGGGATAAATAATTGAAGTGAGATCAAAATGCATCAGAGGCGCCTGAATATCATGTCTCTGGTGGCAGTTGAATTGAAACTGGTGCAACAACTTGTCTTCAATGACATTGTACAAGATATTTCCTCTCTCGCAGTCTGATCATTTAAATGGCACAACACAAAACCTCATAAGATTTTATATGTTTGTATTTTTCTCCATTTTGGTTTCGTAATTATGAGAAGGGAAGATTAATGCAGGTGTAAACAGGATTGTGAAAGAGATTTTACAGATGATAAAGTTTTGCGACGGTTTGGTGTTTCAGGAATGAGTAAGAAAACATTGATAAGTATTGTGCAGGCAGATTATTTTATTTTAACAGCAAGAATCACTGATCATCACTTTCAGACTTGCGTTTGAGCCTGTTAGTTTGAGCTGTATTATTCCGGTAGTATGCTGTAGGTATAAAGGAAATTGTCTATTTTAAATCTGGCTTCTCAAACATTTGTCTAAGGCAGTTATTTTATTCAGGTTTTTTTGGCAACACAAAGTTGTTAATTTGTTGTTAATTTGTTATCTAAGTTGTTATTTACTAATGTGTCATGTAAAATATTTCTTGTCCTATAGAATCATAGAGTGATAAACATCCTGGAAACAGGCCCTTTGGCCCACCTCGTATATGCCTACCAAGTTGGCATTCTTATTATTCCCGTTTTCCTGCATATGGCCTGTACCTCTCTAAACTCTTCCAATCCATATATCTGTCCAAAAGTATTTTCAAAGTCGTAAAGGTATCCGTTTCTATAGCTTCCTCTGGCAGCTCCTTCCAGATACGGATAATTCTCTGAGTGAAAAAAATTGCCTCTGAGGTCCCTCTTAAACCTCTCCCTTCTCAACTTAACCCTTTGCACTTAGACTATGAACGCTCACTTTATCCATGCCCCTCATGATTTTGCATACTTCAATAAGGTCACCTCCCAGCCTCCTATGCTCCCAAGAACAAAGTCCTTTCGCCTCTTTAACTTCTCCTCATAACTCAAGCCCGCAAGTTCAGGCAACATCCTGGTGAATCTCTGGTCATTACATGATTTCTCCTCTCCTCTCCTCCCCCACCACCACCCCCCACCGCCACCGCCACCACCACCCCCCCCCAACCATCCCCATCCCCATCCCCATCCCCATCCCCATCCCCAACCCCATCCCCAACCCCATCCCCAACCCCTTCCACCTATATTCCACATATTCCTTCCCCTGCCTTTACATGTCACCACATTTCCCTCCTGTTCCTGAAACCCCATTTGTATCCTTTTCATATCTACCCTTTGTCCACCCATTGACCAGTTAAACCACCCTCACCTGTATCCACTTGTCACTTCACAGGCTTTGTCCCGCTCCCACCTATTTGACAGCTTTCACCCCCCTCCTACAATCACTCTGAAGAAGGCAAGGCAAGTTTATTTGTATAGCACCTTTCAACCACAAGGTAATTCAAAGTGCTTTACATAAAACATTTAAAGCATTTGAAAGAAACACATATAAAATGACATTTAGATATAAAATGATTATTAGATTATTCAGATAATAATTACAAAATTAAAAGCAATCAAATAAAATATTTAAAATAGAATAAAACCAGGAATAGAAGTTACAGTGCAGTATAGGTAATTAATAAATTGTATTTTTTACTGAAAGGCAGCAGCAAACAGAAAAGTCTTCAGTCTAGATTTAAAAGAGCTGAGAGTTGCAGCAGACCTGCAGTTTTCTGGGAGTTTGTTCCAGATATGTGGTGCATAAAAACTAAATGCTGCCTCTCCATGTTTAGTTCTGACTCTGGGGACACAGAGCAGACCTGTCCCAGACGATCTGAGAGGTCTGGGTGGTTCGTAGCTAAGCAGAAGATCAGAAATGTATTTTGGCCCTAAACCATTCAGTGCTTTGTAAACCAACAGTAGTATTTTGAAATCAATTCTTTGACAGACAGGAAGTCAAGAAGGGTCCTGACCCAAACCACTGCTTATCCATGTTCTCTTGAGACTCTGCCTGACCCGATGAGTTACTCCAGCATTTTGAATTTTACTCAAGTTTCCAGTATTTGCAGTTCCTCATGTCTCAGTCATATCATTTAAAGTCCCCAGCTTGTCAGCTGCACAGATCAGTAGCCAGACTGAAAATAAGACTCCCTGGTCTCTCTCTCTCTCTCATGAATAAGAATGTAGTTGGTTTCCAGAAGTTCATTTGCATCCATTACTCTTTTATAAGTAAAGGCCGTGTCTTACCTGTTTGCGGTCATCGGCGGTGAAGCGCGGCGTCGCCGGTAGCGAGGACCGCGCGGCAACGGCGAGAGCGTCGAGCCTATCCACCGGAGCGCCGCACGGATGTTGCGCGGGGGCCGAGTTAATTCAAACACGGCGGGTCCCACGTGCTTGCGGTAAGTAAAAAAAGGGCGGGCCGACTGCGATGATGTCGGCCCCCCGCACGTGACTCACCAGCGGCGGCTGTGGTGGCGGCCATCCTGATCGCGGCGCTGTAGCGATGGCTGTGCCTGTGGCCGCGCAGCACACGTGCCTCACTGGCGGCGGCACGTGCGTCACTGGCGGAGGCTGTGGCAGAGGAGGTTTGACGCACGGCGCTCGACCCACACTGGCGGCGGCCCGTGCGAGCGGCCGTGCGCACTCGTGCATCACTGGTGGAGGTTGTGCGGTGAGTATAGTGTTTTCGACATTGTCGATTTTATTTTTGCACCGCGCGGTGTTGGGAACACCGTCGCACGGCCCGGGAATTGTTCTTTCTCACGAGTGCGCGGTCTATGGCGGCAGATTCTTCCCGTTTCGCCGCCAATGACCGCAGATTCGTGAGACAGACCTTTAAGTAATAGGTTTCTCAAGCTGTAAGATCTCCTTCTGTCTTGTAGATTGATTATTGCATGTGAACCAATCATAGTAGAAATAGCATAATTAACCCCGCCTTACTGTATGCTTTATACTAACACCTACTTCCTACACTGGTCAGTCTTGGAAGCGGTAATGATGAACTAACAGCTAACAAGCTGCTGTACCGCTATAATATGTGTACAGATTAAAGATGACTTTGAACTCCAGATTGTGCAGCTTGCTTATTTACATGTCTGAAGAATGGTCCCAACCGAAACGTCGTCTGTCTATTTCCCTCCACATTTGCTGTGACTTGCCAAGTTCTTCAACACTTTCTGTTTCGCATCACCTCCTGCTCTCCAGACATAAACATTCCCCTCTGCACACACACCCATCACCACGTCCCCAGCTAAGCCAAGGACCCTGTTCCTTCTTTTGACTCCAACCAGCCAGGGGTTTGCAACTCTGACCCTCCATCATCTGCCTGACCAAGGTTTTCATTTACTGTACCTTCATAACTCCCACTTTCCCCCTTAATCATTTGCTCATACAACACCACTCACTGTACCTCTCACGCTTCTTCTGTCCTTTCCATGACACCATTACCATCCTATCTCTTTGCCCCACAGTAAATTGAACATCTTACCACCTGTAAAATACACATCTACTGGGATAGTGCTCCTATTGTGTGGAGACAGTGTTGCATAATTCATTATTATTTTTCTCCACGTATTAAATTTCTACTGGGAACACATTATACATACCTTCAGATTGTATCTCCACTTCATGAGACAGAAATTCTGTTTTACTTTCCCTTAATATCATGGGACTCTCCCCTTCTGATTTTTCTCAACTTTTGCATCTGTCAAAAACAACAGAGCTACTGGTTACCAAAATGAAGGTATGTATGAAATGAGTACATTAAATAAGCCAAAGCTGAAATATGATTCTGTGTATGCCCATTTTGTCCATTTGGTGAGGCTCATTAAGTACGTACCAAGACCATCTGGAGTCTCATTGTTCTTGTTCAAAGGAACGTAACCTCCAGTTTAGAACATCTCTTTTCTTTGGGAAATCATTACGTGATGAATGTCAGAAGAAAATACCAGGGTACCACGTTTCTTCCTCTGTTGTGTTTATATTTCTAGATTTGACATTTATTGTGATGGTTTTGCATCATATATTGTAATGGTGTGGCCCCCTATATTCCACCGTTATATCTTACATTGAGCCCCAGTTTGAATCAGAGACCTGCGCCATCCCAAGGTCTAAATCAGCTGGTTGCAGGTACACCGCAGAATCTTGGTGGGGCCTCGATCACTGGTAGTAGAGGCTGGGAGATTCCAGTTTCCAGTGGAGATTGACTGGTGAATGGGTGGTCAGAAGGCTGCTGATACAATGGACTCTGCTGAACTCGCTAATCTTCTGGAGACACAAGAGACTGCAGATGCTGGAATTTTGAGCAGAAAACAAACTGCTGGAGGTACTCAGCGGGTGAGGCAGCATCTGTGGAGTGAAGGAAATAAGGTTTCGAGTCGAGACCCTTCTTCAGACTGTCTACCTTCGATTTTCCAGCATCTGCAGTTTCTTCTTAAACAAACTGCTGGAGGTACTCAGCAGATCTGGCTTCGTCTGTGGAGGGAAGTGGACCGACGATGTTTCAGTTTGAGCCCCTACTGCAATCTGTAGAAAGGTCATGACCTGAAATGTTGCCTGCCTATTTCCCCATCTTGCTGATTTTTAGATTTATTTTTTAGATTTAGAGATACAGCACGGAAACAGACCCTTTGGCCGACCGAGTCCGTACTGACTAGCGATCCCCGCACATTTACATGTCTACACACAGTAGGGACAATTTACAGTTATTCCAAGTATACAAACCCAAGCCAATTAACCTACATACCTGTACGTCTTTGGAGTGTGGGAGGAAACCGAAGATCTTGGAGAAAATCAATGCGGTCACAGGGAGAACGTACAAACTCCGTACAGACAGCACCCGTAGTCGGGATCAAACCCGGGTCTCCGGCGCTGTAAGGCATCAAAACTACCGCTGCACCACCGTGCAGATTGCCATGTTGATCTTCTGATTGAATATATATACACTGGCAGTTACAACAGTAATTGTCAGATCATTGTGTGGATATTCTGGCCCATAGAAATAGCTGCATGTTATATTCTTTCAGAAATTGTCTTTCCGTTTATCTTCATGGAACCAAAGGTTAGAAATGCAACACAATTCGAAACCACTACAATATTGTATATTTGGCACACGGCCGGGGACTAATTTCTCCCACAATTTCTCTAACACTCTAGTTTGGTTCTCTCAGCTGGCAAGGTTTCAAGCAGAGGTAACCATTATACACAAATACACAAACTCTGACATATCACAGCTTTATCACAGATAAACAATTTGCCCCACCATATCCTAGCTTACAATGTTTACATCTACCTTTTAAGATGTAGAAATTCTCTTCTTAATTAGTTTTTATTAGTTAATTGTCACGTGTAGCAAGGCAACTTCTGCTTTTTTTTCCACACGAATCACTACAAATACTAGAGGCAAAAAGCAGGACCTTGTTCCTCCTCTGCACCAAATTCCTACCCTCAAAATCTCATTTCTTTCTTTCTTTACTTGATTTTTTAAATATCACTTCCACATTTCAATCAGGGAGACTAAATGTTGAGTTCACTACTGCAAACCTTCCAACTTCTCTGTATTACAGTGATCCCCCTGCCAGTCCCTTTAAATCCTGAAGCAGCACATGGATTTCCATTTCTTATCGAAAAGTCTCAAAGCAGAGCCATTTCCGAACCTTGGATATTTTTTGATTGGAAATAACCTGAAATTATTGCAGTGTCAGAAGACTTCTACTTGGGACCTGTGAATCATACTCCATCATAGTTAGTTCAGAATTTTATCCAAGTCAAAAAACATGACCCTTCAGAAGGAATCTAGTCTATGATACTAGAGGGCGCTGGCTCTCCATGCCTTGTTATGAGTCAGCATCTTCAGTAAGGAGAGGTCAAAATTGTGATGTTGGAACGGAAAGTGGGTTTTATTGGCTCATTGGAGCGTGTCCCTGATTGGTATAAACTTATTCTAAATGTCTTTATGCTTCACAGTTTTAAAATAGGGGCCTAAAGTGGCAGTCAATGTAGCTGCTATTATGAAATGCCATTATATTATGTAACATATCTTTGAATTTAAATGTATTTTAATGGGAAATTTTAATGTGTGTGATTAAGTGGCAGATTGTCACATTAGGATTCCGTCCTTGTATCAGAAAGGATTTATTTGAACTTAACTGAGTGTTAGTTATGCGCTGCCTGCAGTTCTATTAACAGTTGTGTTAATGTCATCAAAATGCCTTTTTTCCCAAAGAACTCAGCTGAAAATTCCCAAGAGTGTTGTACCTTCACAGAACATTTGTTTTCCCCCTCCCCACAGAGCAGCTTTCAGAGTGAAATCTTTTAACAGGTGAGTGCCTGAACTATAATAACAGCCTTTATTGTCTGTTATGCTGGTGGATAATGCTCGAATGATGAAATTGCTTCTGTTTCCTGTGTTCAGTTGGTAAGATAGACTTCAGACTTCACATTTAAAATAATTAACGTGCTTAGTTCTCAGAAATGGGTTCAACTGAGCAACAGAAAATGAAACATTGGGTCAGATAAATACACCAGACAGAAAACTTGTCTGGCTCAGTTACAAGAAGGGCAATTTCTCCTTCCCAATTTTCTTCAATGAACTTCAGATAGGTGATAGTTTCCACAAAGGAACAAATCAAAAACGATATCAATCCATACTTACTTGCAAGCATGTACTTACAAACATGGGTGCAGAATATTTAATCTTGAATTTAATCCTTTGATTCTGACCTCAATTTTGCTCTTTATTCCTGGGCTGGCAAAAAGCGAACAAATTTCAAACCTGAAATCTTCATGTTGTTGAGACACCCCATACAGTTGAGGAAAACGCAAAATGGAACAAGTCAGAGGAGGTTAAATGAACACATTCCTAGAATCAATTGGTGATAGGCTGAATATATCAGAAAAAGGACTGGAATCCTTCACCAGAGCTATGCAGGACAGGGTCATGGAGAGTTGGGCCGTCGGAGAGATGCTGATATACAATAGTTTTCTTGAGCAGGCCTTGGGATCAAAGATGACTTTGATGACTCAGGAACAGCTCCTTCTCCTCTGTTATCAGGCTTCAGAATGGTCCTAAGCTAGGGTACTGTCCAAATCGTCTCCACCCCATTGCAGACATTGGACTTTGTCTCTGTGAGTGTTGTGCTACAATACTGAGGACTATATGCTCCCTATATCTTCCACTTTGCTCTCCGTATTGTACTTGAGTTTAGCTTGATTGTATTTATGTATAGTATTATCTGATTTGATTGGATAGCATGACAATAATAAACCTAAACTGTACCTCCGATTCTGCTTTGATTAATCTGCCATTGTGGGAACCAAAGCTTCTTCCAGACACAAAGTGTTTTAGTTTTAGAGATACACTGTGGAAGCAGGCCCTTCGCCCCACCGAGTCCACGCTGACCAACAATCATCCCGTACACTAATTCTATCCTACACTCTAGGGGCAATTTACAGAAGCCAATTTACAGAAGCCAAATAACCTACACACCCACACGTCTTTGGAATGTGGTGGAGACCAGAGCACCCGGAGAAAACTTACGCAGGTCACAGGGAGAACGTACAAACTCTGTACAGATAGCACCCTGTAATCAGGATCGAACTGGGTCTTTGGCGCTGTAGGGCAGCATCTCTACCGCTGCGCCACTGTGCTGCCCTAAGTGCTGGAGTAACTCAACGGGTCAGGCGACATCTCTGAAGAACATGAATAGGTGACGATTCAAGTCGGGACCCTTCTTCAGAAGAAGAATCAACCCAAAACGTCACCTATCCATGTTATCCAGAGATGTTGCCTGACCAATTAGTTAATATGTGTCTTTTTTGTAATCTGGCATCTGCAGTTTTTTGTTTAGAAACATAGAAAATAGGTGCAGCAGTAGGCCATTTGGTCCTTCGAACCAGCACCGCCATTCAATATGATCGTGGCTGATCATCCAAAATCAGTACCTCGTTCCTGCTTTCTCCCCATATCACTTGATTCCGTTAGCCCCAAGAGCTATATCTAACTTTGAAAACATGCAGTAAATTGGCCTCCACTGCCTTCTGTGGCAGAGAATTCCACAGATTCACAACTCTCTGGGTGAAAAAGTTTTTCCTCATCTCAGTCCTAAATGGCCTACCCCTTATTCTTAAACTGTGACCCTTGGTTCTGGACTCCCCCAACATCAGGAAATTTGTTCCTGCATATAGCCTGTCCAATCCCTTAAAAATTGTATATGTTTCTATAAAATCCCCTCTCATCCTAAATTCCAGTGAATATAAGCCCAGTCGATCCATTCTTTCATCATATGTCAGTCCCGCCATCCCGGGAATTAACCTGGTGAACCTACGCATCACTCACTCAATAGCAAGGATGTCCTTCCTCAAATTAGTAGACCGAAACTGCACACAGTACTCCAGGTGTAGTCTCTCCAGGGCCCTGTACAGCTGCAGTTGGACCTGTTTGCTCCTCTACTCAAATCCTCTTGCTATGGAGGCCAACGTGCCATTTGCTTTCTTCACTGCCTGCTGTACCTGCATGCTTACTTTCAGTGACTGATGTACAAGAACACCCAGGTCTCGTTGCACCTCCCCTTTTCCTAATCTGACACCATTCAGATAATAATCTGCCCTCTTGTTCTTGTCACCAAAGTGGATAACCTCACATTTATCCACATTATACTGCATCTGCCATGCATCTGTCATGCATCTACCCACTCACCCAACCTATCCAAATCACCCTGTAGCCTCATAGCATCCTTTTCACAGCTCACACTGCCACCCAGTTTTGTGTCATCCACAAATTTGAAGTTTGTACCACTTCCACAGATGCAGGTCTAATATCCCTTACTGTGATTCTTGCCTCCCTAAGTCTCACTGTCCCTGTGAGGCACACAAAAGGGCCAGTAGTTATTCCAGTCCTACTTTCTAAAATTGATTTCATAAATATTTCCCCGCCTTTTCATTATTCAATGAAGCTATGGCGGCACAGTTTTACATTTCTTCTTGCCCAGAACTGGTGGAATTTTACTCTTAAACTATTTCAGTTTATATTATTCCCCAACATACATTAACAATGATAATTCTATTTCAGAGATGGGTTAGGTGAAAGCAAGTAACAATATTAAATAGAACCATTTCCAACAAATATCCATGACTTACTTTTCTTGAAAAGCACTTAACAGCACAGCCACCACCACTGATTTTGTAATCTGTGGCTGAAAAATATTAAACTCAATAATAAAACACGAAATGAGTCTCAGTAGAATCATCTTATTAAAGTGTGATCATTATTTTGGTTTTGCAACATTAATTGCCGATGCATGACATTACTTTAAATGTAGCTTCTTAAATATAAAACATTTCATTCTGTAATAAAATACACAGATAGTCTCTGCAACAAAATACACAGAGAGACATAAGGACTGGAAATTCTGCATTAATACATTTTGAATGAAAATTTAATGATCCTAATCACAATATCCCTCGACAAGAAGCCAAAATCAGAAAATGAATGCTTGATTTTTTGATGTAGCCCTTTCCATGATTGCAGGACATTCCAAAATACTAAGCAGCCAATGAAATAAAAGACTTTGTTATGACACTGGAAACAAGGCAACCATTTTTTTGCTCAGCAATTTGGCGACCTGCTAGTATTGGCACTCGCCCTACAAACTGTTTGTGTTCTACCGCCAGTATAAGTAATGGTGTAGCTGAATTTAAAGACCCTGCAGCACTTTAATTGGGAAGGAACAAGTATTAGAAGTGATAGGAAGTTCCAAGAATTACACGGACATTTAAGGGCAGAAATGTATTGTAGGATACATCAACTTGTCCTTTTATAACGCAACATTGCATTTGCATTGAACTTTACATGTGAAATTTGGTTTGTAATCAATACAACTGAATTTTGGAAGTGTGATTAGGTGCAAATTTTACAATATTCCATGTATATATAGTGCATAAGGCTGCAGGAAATGTTCTGTTCCTAAATGAGCAAGCCTTAGAATTCACATGTGGTTAGCACTCAGTGTGCCAAATGTACATTCAGCAATGCAACAAGATCTCAGGAAAAAACATATGAAATGGTCACCTCCTAATCCTTCTTGGCCATGCTAAGAATCTCCACTCTTAACTGTCCCTGTTAGATGGATAGGAGCTGAACTGCCAGCATTTTGTGGGGGTTAATTAAAATAGCCTTGGGAATCAAAACTGCATGACCTGTTCCACAGATTGAAGTGAAAATCCTTTCAGAGAAATTGTCGATAGACTTAAAGTGCCGGAGTAATTCTGCATGCCAGGCAGCATCTCTGGACAATATGAAGAAGGGTCCCGACCCGAAACGTCTCCTTTCCTTCTCCTCCAGAGATGCTGCCTGACCCGCTGAGTTACTCCAGCACTTTGTGTCTATCTTTGGTATAAATCAGCACATGCAGAGTGTTGCACAAGCTCCTAAACATGCCACCTTACTAAAAACTCTTATTTCATCAACCAGAAGGGATAGTGGAGTACTTTCCAAGGATTCAGTTACACTTAGAAATTCTTCTCAAGCTTGCGGTTACTTCATGACAGCATGTAAGCCATGATCCTAACAGATCCAAATTCATTACAAAATGGAATCAAACAAACCAATGTCACTGCACTGCCACTTTTTTCTACCTTTCTCATCTCAATGCACCTCACTTCCAACAAGGGACCCTCCCAGTCAGATCCTTCCTGCACCATTGGAATCTTACCGATGCCTGCGGCCCTCAGGCCAGCTGCTTTGAAGAGGAGACGGTTGTTCACCTCTTGGATGAGGGTGGTTTTACGACGAGGATCAGAGAATGATACAAGGGTCCTTGTCGCGGTTCATCTAAGTAGTCTAACAGAGGACTCTCTTATTTACAGGCTGTTCCCAGGGACACATTCGGAGATGGATATCAAGAGTGTTGGAAAACTTGTTGGCCTCCCAACAGAGCGAGATGTCCATCACGGAATGTTGCCGACAAGCTCCCTATAGGATTGAAGCTAATCTTCAGAAATAATGGGGAACCATCCAAATTATGGGGAACCATGGTCTTGAATCAAGTTAAGCCAGAATTCAATGATTGAGTTACAGTACACAGGTGATGTTGCTTTTGTATTTGCTGGGAGACCAAGTCGCAATCTATCGACTCATTAAATACAACACACATGAGGATTGGCCTTGCACTGAATATCTGCAAGACAATCATCCTCTACCAAACTGTCCCTGCTGCACAAAACTGCTCACCAACATATACTTTCAGTTTGGAACGGTGAAGCATTTCTCTTCTCTCAGAAGCCACTTCTGGTAAAAAGCAGATATTGATGAAGAAATTCAACATTTTGTTTTCAATGTACTAACAGAGTCTTTGGGGAGTTGAGGAAAATGGTATTTAAAAATCAAGAACTCCAAGACCTGGCACAAAGCTCATGGTCTACTGGGCTGTAGTAATCCCTTCCCTTTTAGTATATGCTTTTGAGACCTAGTCTACCTCCAGCAGGCACATCAAAGTAATGAAACGATTCCACCAACATGGTCTCTGAAGATTCCTCCAAATTCAATGCATGGATCAGTAAATCAACATGAACGTCCTCGGTCAGTCCAGCATTTCCGCATGAGACGCTAGTTACACTTTGTGCCAAGCTGGGCAGGTTACATCACTCACATGAGTAACACCATGCTTCCAAACTGGACAATCTATTCCAAGCTTAGTCATGGGAAGAGATGACTGGGTGGAGAGAGGAAAAGATTCACGGATGTGTTCAAAGATTCCTTGAACAAGCAAAACATCCCACCAACTCCCGGGAACCTCTAGCCCATCATTGCTCAAAGTAGAGAAGTAGACCTTCCGGATGGTATTGAGAACCTTGTGTCTATCCACTGATAGCACACAGAAAAATGCCTACATGATGATAGGAACATGTCACCTTACCAATTTCCCAAACCAGGCACTTCCTCTCCCATTTGTAGAAGTCTGTGGTTCCCAGATTGTCCCTATTAGTCACACAGAACCTATAAAACTGGTGTGGAGGCAAATCTTTCTTGATCCTGATGGATTGCTGAGCGTTTGATATAGTTTAATGCATGAAATTGCAATTTACTGAAACTCAAGAACAAGGACATCAAATGAAATAATAGGTTTGCTAGAACTGCGTAGAGAAGAACATTCCAAACATGTTGCAATTCCCAAATCAATACAGTAGACTAAAGAACTTAACAACTGAGAGCAGAGTAGGCTATATGTTTGCTCAGAAGATAGACACTAAATGCTGGAGTAATTCAGCGGGTCAGGCAGCATCTCTGGAGAAAAGGAATAGGTGATGTTTCAGGTCGAGACCCTTCATCAGACTGCATTTCTCCAGAGATGCTGCCTGACCCGCTGAGTTGCTCCAGCATTTTGTGTCTATCTTATACATTTGCTCATGTCTGGTCTACTGTTCAGGTTTGTACTTTGATTTGAACTTTGGCCTCAAGTGTGCGTACCTGTCCATTTCCCATAACCCTTGATTCCATTGCAGTCCCAAAAAGTTTTCTAGGGAATTTTGAATATACTTCGTGACTCAGAATTCACAGATCACTGGAGTAACATGGCTATGGGTATTAAAGCCAAAACTATAGCAGCTACAAAAATGAATGAGCCTGGGATCACATGATTCCAGCAAGAATTTGATTGTAACATGTCCCGAAACTGTGCTCAACTATGCTGGCACTTCATTCATTCATGATATTTTGGCTTCCCACATAGTCTACATTGAGAAGTGGTAGCGGGAAAATAATTATCCTCTTCTTTTTTTTAATCCCTCTCTTATCAAGCAAGTGTAATTGAATATTCTGGGACAAATTCTAAACAGATAGAAACTAAAAAGAGCATGGTTTTATCAATACTTTAGCCCTTATCAATCTCAGCACCTCTGTTTTATTTCAATTGATGCTCATGGATTCAAGGAAGCAATTCTCAGGTCACTGACTGTATCACACAACAAAACAATCTAGAACTGCAGCTAAACATGCACATACATACCTGACTAAGATTAGTTTCCCTTTAATAGCCTTTTACATTTGTGTGACTCTGCTCTTCGCCTGGTGGCACATGAGGCAACCAATTCCTTCCACATCCAGCAGATCGTGCTCTCGTTCGTTTCCATAACAAAGGCCTTTTTCATGTGGTCAGCTCATTAGCCTGACTCATAACTCTCCAACAGGCATTCCAGCCAGATACGTGGATGGGGGAGGGCCACAGCTCATCTCCCAACCAACATAATTGATCTGCTGGAATTCAGCACGGTATTCAGCGATCAGGACTGTTGTCTGCTCACTGTGGTTGTATAGACTGATGTTTGGATTCATAACCCACCGCTCCAGAGCCAGGAAAACAGCCCCTTAACCAACACGTATTGCATATTTGTTTCACTGCAAGCATGTTGTATTTTTAAGGTTTAGGTTTATTATTGTTACATGTGTTACAAGGCACAGTGAAGCTTTGTTTAGCATGCTATCTGTTCAAATCAGATAGTGCTATACATAAATACAATCAAGATGAACTCATACAATAGGTAGAGCAAAGGGAAAGATGTCCCTGGACACAAGGGACGGCAGATGCTGGTTTACAAAAAAGATGCAAACTGCCGGAGTACCTCAATGGGTCAGGCAGCAGCGCTGGAGGTCATGAATAGGCGATGTTTCAGGTATATCTTCATTGGACATTGAGATATGAGCATATACGTATATGAACTCCATCAAATAGTTTAATGAAATATATTCTATGATTTAATATAACCTTCAGATAAAAGATCTAACAAGCTTTGTGAGGAAATACTAAGAGCAGCATCTTCCTAACATTCGATTTCTCGGGTGCTCCTGAATCCTGACAAATGTTTACTCTGCCAACAAACATTATATCTGAGTCATTAATTCCAGACTAATTTGCAGGTTTCCTAAAATTACAGTCAATTTAATCAGTCAACAACTCAGAATGTAAACAAAGCAAAATCATTAGCACATCGCAAACAAAGTGATTAAGCTAATATCTTACCAGCTGTAAGAGATACTAGCCAATGGATGGAATAGCAACCAGCGTTTGAGCAAAGGTTTCGGTTGGGATGGAGGCCCTGGTTTCTTTGTGAGGCCAGGTGGAATACTCCTGATCATGTCTCCTGCCAGCTTTCACTGCTGGCTTTGGCACCAGACATCAAAGCTGCCAACCAGCAGGTCTGCATGGCATCACTGAACCTTGAAATTTAAATATTAATGCGACCAGGGAGTTAAAATTCGGACGAGCACCTAGGCATCTGCAGCGTTTTTGATTTTCAAAAGTATTATTATTGGAGAGGGAAGCACACAACCTCCAGTATAGCCCTGGGCCTGTCCACCCTGTTCCTGTCAGGCAAGTGGGGTTAAAATCAGACCTTATATGTGCACCGGGTTTAAAAATATTAACAGCAGAGGATAGTTTGTGGTTTAATCTTTGTTTTCCTGCTAAGAGAAATGCAGGTCATACAGGTGAGTAATTGTCTACATTTTCAGTTCTGTGCTTCAAAACAAGTGTTATAATCAAGTGTCTAGCTGTCTGATCTTTTATCTGCTTTTTTAAAAAACATTTCCACAGATTGGGTGAATTCCCCTGCATTCCTCCAAGGGTTAATCTTTGCACACCACATTCACCCATAGAAAACACTATCAAGCAATTTACATATCAATACCATGCAGAGCCAAGGATATTCAAAATGACCATCGCACTTGCAGCTGTGCAGTCAGAACCTATTCACTATCTGCCAACTATTAATCCCAAACAATGTAAAATGGTTTCATCCATCCGGGTTTCTCAGCACTTGATTGATTGGTTACAAAAAGCTTTTTGACAAGTCAGTTAATTTATTTTCACTTTGTTGTTATAGTATAGGCCAGAGCCATGTAGATATATCTCACAACACCAGCGCTACTATAGTGAAACTGAGCCCAGAAGATATATTATGAGGCTCACGTAACTTTGGGAGGCTGTCCCCTTATCCCCCTGCTTTCTTCCCTTACAAGCTCTCCATCGAAGCAAATTATTCATGCTGGGGCACCGTTCTATAAATGTTGTCAGCTTTCCAGCGCCTCAGCCAAATAGCCTTCATTAATGTGTGATCATGGACGCTGATCATCAGTTAATTATTCAACCATGGGAGCGTCTCCATCTCGCTAATGTGTCTCGTCCTTCAGGTTCCTGCAGGTAGTTCACTTGCAGGTAATTTGCTTGCTGGGTGGTCACCAAAAGCAGCCATGATACTCAGTTTCTCCCTTTCTTAGCTTACTGGTACTGAGATCAATAGTAAGCGGCTTCAGTCAAGCTTGTCCGAATTGGCAAGTAGCCGGTCTTATAATTCCGCTAAGTGTAACATGGAGCCGGGATTTACATGCTAACGAAGATTCAAAGGATGATTTTCTACTACTTTGCCTCTGGTACATACCTGATGTGGTATAGAAATGTTTCACAGATAGAGGAAGGCAAGGATAGCTCATACCTTTCTGTGCAGTGATTCTCATAAAAGTTAGAACCCAGAACACTTTAGATTTCCAACTATAACTGGACTTTATTTAGACACAGTCGAGGCATAGCTTCTTTGGAGAATGTTAAGTTTAATCAAGGACCCCATTGCTGTAGCAGGAGGGGCGTGGAAGGGGTAGGTGTATCCTATAAGGTACTTCAAGAGGGGGCAATCCCTTTGCTGGAAGTGCACTGCACATGTCCAAACTGGGAGCAGGAAGTAGAGGAGTAGAAATGTAGGCAAATCACAGAGAGGTTTGAGAATAATAGAGTAATACCAGTAAGGGCTTTCAGTTTTTCTAATGTTAACTGGGATCACTTTAGTGCAAAAGACTTAGAGGGGTTGGATTTTTTAAGTGCAACAGAGCTTTTGTAATCAATCTGTCGATAGTTCCACTGGAAAAAGAGTGCTACAGGATCTAATCTTTGGCAACAAAGTTGGGAAAGTGGAGGGAGTGTCAGAGAGTAGCTTTTGGAGATGGTGAAGGTAAATATCAACTTCTTAGGAAGAAGGACAAGGACAGACAAATTAAGCTCCAGAATTGGGGTAAAACAAACTTCAAAATGCTAATTCAGGAGGTGGCTAAATTGAAAGTAGGTGTACCTACTTGCTGGTAAATCTTCAGGTGTTCAAAGATGAAAAGATGACAGTTCAGGCCCAGCATGAAACAGGCTCTTCGGCCCACCAAGTCCGTGCCCACCAGCAATCATCCCGTACACTAGCATTATCTTACACACCAGGGACAGTTTACAATTTACAAAGCCAATTAATCTACAAACCTGTACGTCTTTGGAGTATGGGAGGAAACTGGAGCACCCGGAGAAAACCTATGCGGTCACAGCGAGAATGTACAAACTCTGTACAGGCAGCAACCGTAGTCAGGATCAAACCCGGGTCTCTGGTGCTGTAAGACAGCAACTCTAGCGCTGTACCGCCATGCTGCCCAGTTAACAAATGCTTTTAATATCAGGGTTCCGCCAAGTTCCAAAGTTATGGACGGCAACTGGGGATAGCATCTTGGGAAATTGAAAAGGGTGACATTCTCCAGTCCACGCCTCTCCTAGAACTCTGTGCCCCTCCAGTTCTGTTCACTCACACACTCCTGTTTTTTTACTAATCCACCAGTTGCAGCCACTCACTTCCTCACAGTCCCTAAACTGTGGAATTCCCTCCAAAACCGCATCACCTTTCCACCTCACACTCCTCATTTACATTGGATCTTAAAGGTCACCAGAGCTCACAGTTTCACCCCTTAGTGTTAATTTTCTTTCTCTGTAAATGCTCTGTGAAGCATCTTATAGTATCTTTTGTCACATAAAAGTCAGTGCAAATGCTCGTTGTTGTGGTTGTGGTTTAGAGTTCATCGTACTCAAGTGAGTAGTGGCAATTCCAACCTTCAAAGTGAGTCTTGTTGATAGATAAAGATTTCCTGTACACCTTTTCACTTATCTGTATTCTTCATTATCTACTCATTTCACACTTGCGATTAGCAAACAATCTCACGCAACTTCATTTTTTAGTCTTGCTTTTTTCATTTAAAAAAAATGTTAGTTGTATTTTTGCAAGTCAGGAGAACTAGTACTGACTTTAATCAATGGTGTGGGTACTGAAGGTTGACTCCACTGCCTTACATGAATAGGGGCTTCTCGTAATTTGACCATGTCACCGACAAGTACAAGCTTGCCAGAGAGCGTGGGAGCTCAGCAGGGAGAATCAATCGTAAGCTGGAAGTTGTAATGGGTGGCAGAAAGGCATAGATAAGGTAGAGAGTCAGGACCTGCCCCCCCCCCTCCCCCCCATGTTTTGAGAGGTGGGGGACAATCCCCCCCATGCTTTGTGAAACATGTTTCAGAAAAACCGCCCAGGTCGGCTCGTCTGCCCCGGGACTGGCTGTAGCATCCAGGTCGGCTGGCAGGAATAGCTGTAGTGCTCAGGTCGCCTGCGTGCCATGGGACTGGCTGCAGTTTCCAGGTTGCCTGCGTGCCCCGGGACTGACTGCAGTTCCAAGGTCGACTCGCTTGCCCCAGGTCTGGCTGTAGCGTCCAGGTCGCCTGCGTGCCACGGGACTGGCTGCAGTTGCTGGGTTGTGAAAACGAATTGAAAGAAAATACGCCTGCGGGATGGATGATTTTGAGCTAAGGGCCAGATCTAGCCCATGGGCCGTAGGTTGCCGCCCCCTGTCCTAGATGTTAGGCCTCATTGTGTCTCCCTATGTTTTAAAAGCGATTTCCACCCATGGGCAGTCAGAACCAGTTTACCAGGGGAAATCAAATACTAGATGGCATAGCTTTAAGATAAGAGTGGAAGAGAAGTGTGTAACTGAGCTGTAGTGTTGGGGTTTGAGATATTGGAGATGAAATGAGGGAAGGCCGCCCTATATGTGATAAAAATCCACCCTTCGGTGAATAGGGATGTGAAAGATTATCAACTGGAAAATAATTAACATGAAGACGTGCTCTAATTCGGGAGAAAGCTAAATTTGCTCATTTCTTACGGTTTTACTCAACTTTAATTTTAAATTATGAAGTAGAAACATGCAACTACAGATGCCGGTTTATACCAAAGACACAAATTGCTGGAATAACTCGGTGGGTCAGGCAGCATCGTATAGAAAAAGGATGTGTAATCTATATAACTAAAAGTCTCATCTTGACCACTTCCTGTCTGCGCTTTATATTGATTTTAGAAAAAACACTATCATATATTGCTATGATTTTTGGCCATCTTACTCACAGTCCACTGAGGCAGCCCCAAGGAATTTTCCGATCGATTAAAAATAATAAAGTTATGAATGTTAAAAAAATCTTGAGCTCAGCCGATTGGTCCTCTCGCCTGTCAATCACCACGATGAAGGTAACGCCGCTCCCAGGGGGGCCAGGAGTATAAAGCCCAAATGGTATGAAATTGCATTTGAATTTGGTGGCCTGCACTCTGCTTGAAATGGTATGAATTTGCATTTGAATTTGGTGGTCTGCACTCTGCTAGAAATGGTATGAAATTGCATTTGAATTTGATGGCCTGCACTCTGCTAGAAATGGTATGAAATTGCATGTGAATTTGGTGGCCTGCACTCTGCTTGAAATGGTATGAAATTGCATTTGAATTTGATGGCCTGCATGCTGCGTGAAATGGTATGAAATTGCATTTGAATTTGGTGGCCTGCACTCTGCTTGAAATGGGAATTTCAAGGAATAGCCGTGAGTGAATTGCCAGCCCACCAGCCATGAGTCAATCAACTGCCAGCCCACCAGCCGTGTCAGTCAACTGCCAGCCAACCAGCCGTGAGTGAGTGAACTGCCAGCACACCAGCCCTGAGTGACTGAACTGCCAGCCCACCAGCCCTGAGTGAGTGAGCTGCCAGCCCACCAGGCCTGAGTGACTGAGCTGCCAGCCCACCAGGCCTGAGTGACTGAGCTGCCAGCCCACCACGCCTGAGTGACTGAGCTGCCAGCCTACCAGGCCTGAGTGACTGAGCTGCCAGCCCACCAGGCCTGAGTGACTGAGCTGCCAGCCCTAGAATCCATTCGGCCCACAATGTCCATACTAGCCCTCTGGAAACCAGTCCCTTCAGCCCACAACACCCATACTGGTGCTCCAGTAATTACCCCCCCCCCCCCCCCCCCACTGGCCACCAATATTGGAATTGGTGGAGAGATGGAATATTGCGTTGGGGGACCAGCCCTCCGGTGTGAACATGGGACCCAAAGGGTCCCACTTAGTCTAGTGTCTTTTAAATGTTGCTGTAATTTCTGCCTCAACTACCTCCTGCGGCAGCTCATTCCATACACCCACTACCCTCTGTGCGATAAAGTTGCCCTTCAAATTCCTATTAAATCCTTACCCTCTCACCCAATGATCTGAAGGATCAACACTGAAAATTCATGGTACCATTTTTACACTTTCCCAATGCTTTCATTTTGTGACCGTATAGTGTGGCCTCCATCTTTGAAACACAGCAGCCAGCTAAAAGTTTACTGCTGGACCAGATTTATCTCCTTTGATGTACAGAGTGATCTTGGAGTCTTATGTCCACAACTCCCTGAATGTGGCAACACAAGGAGATGAAGTGGTAAAGAAGGCATATGGCATGTTTGCCTTCATTGGTCACAGCATTGAGTGTAAGAGTCAGGAAGGCATGATACAGATTTTTTAAAGGTTAGGCTGCATGTGGACTATTGTGTACAGTCTGATCACTCCATTACAGGAAGAAGGATGTGGAGGCTTTGGAAAGGGTGCAAACGAGGTTTACGTGTATGATGACTGGATTAGAGGGTAGTAGTCACAGGGAGAGGTTGGATAATCTTGGATTGTTTTCTCTGGAACGCGGGAAGTTAAGCAGAGATCTAATAGGTGTGGGCAAGTTGGGTCGGTGAGCCTGTTTCCATCACTGTATCACTCTATAACTCCATGTACATAAAATTATGAGAGGTATAGATATGGTAGACAGTCAGAACCTTTTTACCAGGATGGAAAAGTCAAATATTAGAGTACATAGCTTTAAAATAAGAGGGGTAAAGTTTAAAGGAGATGTGCAGAGCAAGTGTTTTACACTGAGGGTGGAGAGTGCCTGGAACGCACTGTCATGGGAGGTATTGGAGG
>CM075977.1:58121444-58206750 GCA_038087875.1 Malacoraja senta
AGCTCATTCCAAACAGATTTATCAACCGAATTTGAATAGTAAACAACTTGCAACAATTGAATTCAATCACGCGGTGGTCCAGCCCCTCCTGAAAAACCTAACATAGACCCCACCTTGCCTAGCAACTACAGACCTATTTCCAAACTGCCTTTCCTTTCAAAAGTCCTTGAAAAGGTAATTTTAAATCAACTAATGCCTAACCTACACCAAAATACCATCCTGGAAACTTTCCAATCAGGTTTCAGGGCCCACCACAGCACAGAGTCTGTCTTGTTGAAGGTACATAACGACCTACTTCTCACCATTGACTCCGGCGACTGTGCAATCCTGCTCCTTCTCGACCTCAGCGCAGCATTTGATACAGTGGACCACATCATCCTAATTGACCGTCTCCGGTACGGGGTTGGTATTGATGGCACTGCCCTGAGCTGGTTCGTCTCCTACCTCAAAGATAGGAGTTTCTCTACAAACATAGGCAACTCTTTCTCCTCCCCAGCTAGCCTTTGCTGAGGGGTTCCACAAGGCTCCATCCTTGGCCCCATTCTCTTCTCCCTGTATATGCTCCCCTTAGGCCACGTCATTCAAAGGCACGGCATTTCCTTCCACTGCTATGCAGATGATACACAGATCTATGTACCCCTGACACCTAACAACCGATCAAATCTACTCAGCCTCATCCACTGCCTCGAGGATATAAAGTGTTGGATGGCCCAGAACTTCCTCCAACTAAACGAGAGCAAGTCTGAGGTCATCCTACTCGGCTCCTCGGACTCCATCAAAACAATAGCAGGCAGCCTTGGAAGCCTAACCCCCTTACTCAAACCTCACGTCAAGAACCTTGGCGTGATATTTGACTCTGCGTTGAAGTTTGACAAACAAGTCAATGCCGTGGTAAAAGCTAGCTTCTTCCAGCTTCGCACGATGGCTAAAATAAAAACATTCCTCCAATTTGACACCTTGAAAAGATCATCCACTCATTTATCTCCTCCCGCCTTGATTACTGCAACTCCCTTTACACTGGCATCAGCCAATCATCCCTGTCCCGCCTGTAATTGGTCCAAAACGCCGCAGCGAGACTTCTGACAGGCACCCGAAAAAGGGACCACATCACCCCGATTCTGGCCTCTCTCCACTGGCTCCCAGTGTGGTTCAGAATCAATTTCAAGCTCCTCCTTTATGTATACAAAGCCCTTAACGGGCTTTCCCCCCACTACATCAAAAATCTGCTAACCCACCATACTACCTCCAGGTCCCTCAGGTCGGCCGACTTGGGGTTACTGACCATCCTGCGGTCCAGGTATAAGCTCAGGGGCGACCACGCTTTTGCGGTTGAAGCGCCTAGACTATGGAACAGCATCCCTCTTACCATCAGGACTGCCCCCTCCATCAACTCTTTTAAGTCTAGACTTAAAACTTATTTCTACTCATAAGTATTTCTTGAGGTCCTCTGAGGGAGTGCTGTATGTATGTATTTATGTATGTATTGTTAGATCTGTGTACCAATGTATGTAACACATTAGCACCTGCACTGATGTAAAGCACTTTGGTCAACGAGAGTTGTTTTTAAATGTGCTATAGAAATAAAATTGACTTGACTTGAATAGATGGAGAAATAGAGGAGAAGAAAAATAAACTCCCTATATTTCCTGCATGAGCTGAGAGATGTAAAACTGACACAGTCCAGGTGCGGCAGAGGTTCACCTGCACCGCCTCCAACCTCAGCTATTGCATCCGCTGCTCTAGGTGTCAGTGCTCTACATCGGTGAGATCAAGCGTAGGCTTGGCGATCGCTTCGCCCAACACCTCCGCTCGGTTCGCAATAACAAACCTGATCTCCCGGTGGCTCAGCACTTAAACTCCCCCCCCCCCCCATTCCGAATCCGACCTTTCAGTTCTGGGCCTTCTCCATGGCCAGAGTGAGGCCCACTGTAAATTGGATGAGCAACACCTCATATTTCGCTTGGGTAGTTTACACCCCAGCGGTATGAACATTGACTTCTCCAATTTCAGGTAGTCCCTGCCTTCTCCTTCTTTCCCCTCCCCTTCCCAGCTCTCCCACAACCCACTGTCTCCGCCTCGTCCTTTCTTCTTCCCGCCCCCCCCCCCCCCACCCCCACATCAGTCTGAAGAAGGGTCTCGACCCAAAACGCCACCTATTTCCTTCGCTCCATAGATGCTGCCTCACCCGTTGAGTTTCTCCAGCATTTTTGTCTACCTTCGATTTTCCAGCATCTGCAGTTCCATCTTAAACAGTGCTGGAATAACTCAGCACGACAGGCGGCATCCCTGGTTAACAGGGAGAGGTGACATTTTGGGTCAGGATTTCTCCTCAGACTCCAAACAGTCTAAGGAAATGTCCCGAGCCAAAACTTCACCTATCCACATTCTCCAAATATGGTGCCTGACCCATAAGGTATAGGAGCAATATTAGGCCCTTCAGCCCATTGAGTCTACTCCATCATTTAATATGGCAGATCTATGTTTCCCTCTCAATCCCATTCTCCAGTAATTTCCCTATAACGGTTCACACCCTTCCTAATCAAGAACCTCTCAATCTCTGCTTTTAAAATACCCAATGTCTTGGCCTCCACAGCTGTCTGTGCTAATATATTCTACATATTCACCACCCACTGGTTAAAGAAATTCCCACTCCAAAAGTGTGTCCTTTTACACTGAGGCTGTACCCTCTGGTTCTTTACTCTCCTACTAGTGGAAACATGCTCTCCACGTCCACTCTATCTGGTCCTTTCACTATATGGTAGGTTTCAACAGGATCTTTCCTCATCCTTCTAAACTCCAGTGTGTATGCACCCAGAGCCATCAAACGCTCCTCATACATAAACCCCATCATCCCTGGGATCATTCTTGTTAACCTCCCCAGGACCCTCTCAAATATCAGCACATCCCTCCTCAGATATGGGACCCAAAACTGCTCACAATATTCCAACGTGGCCTCTCCAGCACCCTATAAAGCAGCATTACATTCTTTCTTTTATATTCTAGTCCCCTCGAATTGAATGCTAGTATTGCATTTGCCTTCCTTACCACGGACTTTACCTGTAAATTAAACTTTGAGGAATCCTGTACCAGCATTCCCAAATCCCTTTGCACCTCTGATTTCTGAATCTTCTCACCATTTAGAAAGTTATCTTTGCCTTTATTCCTTCTACCATAGTGCATGCTTACTCAAGCACTTTGTATCTTTTTTTGTCAACCAGCATCTGCAGTTCCTTGTTTCTACTCCTTGATGTAAAACTGAGGTTAGCCACAAAATGCTGGAGTAACTCAGCAGGTTAGGCAGCATCTCTGGAGAAAAGGAATAGATGACGTTTTGGGTCGAGACCCTTCATCAGACGGTCTCAGTAAAACTCTCAGTAAAACAGTAAAACTGAGGTCACAGGCCCCTCTAAGATGGGGGGGGGGGGAGTGAGTGACAGTTAGATTGTCTCTTTCCATCATAAATGAAAGAAAGTCAATGTAATACTAATCACCTGGATGTAAACTCAGTGAAAATACCGCAGGTGTTTGCAAACTGAAACTACAAACAGAAAAATACTCAGCTGGTCAAGCAAAATCCATTTCAGGCTTTCGGCCTTGCCTTGACTGGTGGGTGTCACAGATGCACAGCATTTGAAAAGGAACAACAAGGGCGGGGGAGGGGAGCAGCACTGACAGAGGAGAAAAGAAGTAGAATGACCTGTGACGTGCTGGGTGGAGAACAGGAGGTGATTAAATGGCAGATATGATATTAGCAAGAGACAAAGGCAGCATCAAGAAGAGAAAGCAAATAAATAAAAGACACATGTGATAAACCTGTCTCTCAGCTGCCCTTTTTTGCAATTTCAACAACAGAGATACAATTTTATAAACTTGAACTGCATGCACTTAGGCACAAGATCGTTAAATGTATTATAGTAATATCTAAAAAATAATATTAACTATCCAACCAAGATGTATCAGCTAAAAAGCTGGGTTTGGCATTTTGTGCTATTGTCCTATAGAGGAAAGGAAGTTGCACTGTGTCCTGTTTTATTTGACATGTAGATTAATTAAGGTGACCTTGCTTGAATCTTTGTAGTCCTTCTGCCCTTTAATGGCATTCCCAATCAGTGGTGCAGCCTTAAAGTGCCTGTGGCAGCAATGCTTTTAGTTTAGTTCAGAGATACAACGCGGAAACAGGCCCTTTGGCCCACCGAGTCCACGCTGACCTGCGACCTCTGCATACTATCCCTTTCCTATACCCTAGGGACAATTTACATTTATACCAAGCCAAGTAACCTATAAACCTGTCAATTTTTCGAGTGTGGGACAAAACCATAGATCATGGGGAAAACCCACGCAGGTCACGGGGAGAACGTACAAACTCCATACAGACAGCGTCCATAGTCAGGATCAAACTTGGGTCTCTGACGCTTTAAGGCAGCAACTCTTGCCACCATGCCACCCAAAATGTTGCCCCTCAGATTTTTATTAAATCTTACCCCCCTCACCTTAAACCTATATCCTCTGATTCTTGATTCCCCTACTCTGGCCAAATAGCTTAGAACTCCCCGTCAGGGAATTGAACTCCGGTCTCCCACAAGACAGGCGGGGATGCTAACCACTATACTAACAAAGGTCTGAAGAAGGGTCTCGACCCGAAACGTTGCCTATTTCCTTCACTCCATAGATGCTGCCTCACCCGCTGAGTTTCTCCAGCATTTTTGTCAATATACTAACAAGGGTGTTGCTTATCTTGACAATAGAATACCTGCCAGAGACGTCGTGGAACCTCTCCCAGGACCATAGGCGGTAGTTAAGGTGGATCAGGAGAGCCATCCATCTACCTACCTACCCAACCCCCACCCCCTTCACCTGTATCCACCTATCACTTGTCAGGCTTTGTCCTGCCCCCACCTCTATTATCCAGCTTTCTCCCCACTACAATCAGTTTGAAGAATGGTCCTGAATTATAATATCTATCCATTCCCTTCACAGATGTTGCCTGAACAGCTGAGCACTTTATGTTGAGCTGGATTTCTCAATCTATTTGAACTCCAACTCTCGGAGAAGACCCCAAATGCTCTCTACAAAACATGATCAGTCTGAAGAAGGGTCTCGACCCAAAACGTCACCCATTCCCTCTCTCCAGAGATGCTGCCTGATCCACTGAGTTACTCCAGCGTTTTGTGTCTACCTATGATTTATTTTATTTGTTTATCAATAAAGTAGCAGTAAGAGAGTGTTCGTTTCTCAAAAACATAGACAATTTATTCTACCCAGATTTGTGGCCTTATAGTCTGTAATTTATGTGTAGCCTGAGCACGTGCAGTGTCTTATTTCCCAGTGTGCACCAGCACTGTTCAGTCAGCAAAATAATATATTTATCTTCTACTTCCTGCATTGTAACCATCCTTCAAATAATTTAGGGAGGTAGGATTTCTAAAGGTCATCGACATAAAATGCATATTGTTCTTTTTTTTTACCAAGATAGGAACCTTTCATGAGCGTTTGTCCAAGGGAGTCATAAAGGGGGTGAAATATAAAGTTGCTTAAGAAACTCAGCAGGTCAGGCAGCATCTGAGTAGGTATAGGGCTAGTCAATGTTTCAGGTTGACACCCTGCCTCAGGAATGAGGAAATAAGTAGAGATATACAGCACAAAGAAGTAAGGGGGAAGGAGTGAGACTGCCGACAAGCGATAGACATTCAAGCGATAGAGTATTCAAGAGAGAGTTAGATATAGCTTTTAGGGCTAAAGGAATCAAGGGATATAGGGAAAAAGCAAGAACGGGGTACTGATTTTTGATGATCAGCCATGATCATATTGAATGGCAGTGCTGGCTCGAAGGGCCGAATGGCCTACTCCTGCACCTAATTTTTATGTTTCTATGTTTCTATAGATTGGGTGAGATGGGGTCGATGGGCCATGAGACCAAGTGGGGGATGAATCTCTCTCCTGCCTGACCCATTACGTTCCTCCAGCAACTTGTCCAGATTGCAACATCTGCAGTCTCTTTTGCCTCCAGCCAAAGAGAAATAAATGACTACCCTAAAATCATGATGGTTCAAATGTTTGTTTTTCAGTTCTATAAATTCCAGTGAGTATCCAACCAGGCAGTAGAGAAACAATAGAAATAATTGGGAGAAGGGAATCAAGAGAAAAGCAGATAAACTACTTGATAAAAGTTTTGTAAAACAGGAGATTGATGGTCAGAATCTCATCTCAGCATTAACACTGCTCTGAGCTTGTAAACATTCTAGTTCAGATTCAGAAAGGTACCAAAGAGAGGAATTTGTTACTGGGAAAAAATGATGTGAACAAGGCATAGAACAAAAGTGGACTCAAAATTCTGGAGTAACACAACGGGTCAAGCAGCATCTCTGGAGAAAAGGAATGGGTGACGTTTCAGGTCGAGAAATCACCTATTCCTTTTCTCCAGAGATTCTGCCTGACCCGCTGAGTCACCCCAGCATTTTATGTCTATCTTCAGTGTGAACCAGCTTCTGCAGTTCCTTCCCACACGGAAAAAAATGGTGTTTGTTTTCCCAATGTTCAGTTGGAGTTTTTCTTCATCCACAACCAAATGATGGACAAGTAACGTGACAACTTAGATACAGTGGTGATGTTGAGCAGTGATGGTGGGGGGTGTCAAAAATATGCAGGTAGAAAGTGATATCGTGTTTACAGATGACATTGCCTAAGAACAGCACATAGATAAGGAACAGGAGGGAGCCAAGGATAGACAGTTCGATAGTTACTTTATTTTCACGCACTTAGATACAGCGAAATGTTTTCTTTTACATACAATCCAGTAAAAAATCTATATAACTGAAAGTCTCATCTTGACCACTTCCTGTCTGCGCTGTATATTGATTTTAGAAAAAAACGCTACCATATATCATTATGATTTTTGGCCATCTTACTCACAGTCCTCATCCGCTGATGCAGCCCTGAGGATTTTTTCGATCGATGAAAAATAAAAAAGTTATGAGTGTTTAAATAATCTTGAGATCAGCTGATAGGTCCTTTCGCCTGCCAATCACCACGATGAAGGTAAATTGAATTTGGTGGCCTGGACTCTGCTTGAAATGCTATGAAATTGAATTTGGTGGCCTGCACTCTGCCTGAAATGCTATGAAATTGAATTTGGTGGCCTGCACTCTGCTTGAAATACTATGAAATTGAATTTGGTGGCCTTCACTCTGCTTGAAATGCTATGAAATTGAATTTGGTGGCCTGCACTCTGTTTGAAATGGAATTTCAAGGAATAGCCGTGAGTGAACTGCCAGCCCACCAGCCCTGGGTGACTGATCTGCCAGCCCACCAGCCCTGAGTGACTGAGCTGCCAGGCCACCAGCCCTGAGTGACTGAGCTGCTAGCCCACCTGCCCTGAGTGACTGAGCAGCCAGCCCACCAGCCCTGAGTAACTGAGCTGCCAGCCCACCAGCCCTGAGTGACTGAGCTGCTAGCCTACCAGGCCTGAGTGACTGAGCTGCCAGCCAACCAGGCCTGAGTGACTGAGCTGCCAGACCACCAGCCCTGAGTGACTGAGCTGCCAGCCTACCAGGCCTGAGTGACTGAGCTGCCAGCCAACCAGGCCTGAGTGACTGAGCTGCCAGACCACCAGGCCTGAGTGACTGAGCTGCTAGCCCAATAATCCATTCGGCCCACAATGTCCATACTAGCCCTCTGGAAACCAGTCCCTTCGGCCCACAACACGCATAATAGCACTCCAGAATGCCCCCCCCCCCACCCCACTGGCCACCAATATTGGAATTGGTGGAGAGGTGGAATATTATGTTGGGAGACCAGCCCTCCCGTGTGAACATGGGACCCAATGGGTCCCACTTAGTCCAGTACCATACATAGGCACAAATCACACATAAGTAAGAGTGCAATGATTGTAATGAAAGAACAAGATTTTTTTTTGAGGCAGTTCACAGAGTTACCACGTTTCCGGGACCATCTTGTACTTTTCAAGTATCAAGTTCTCAAAAATATTTAATCTTATCTTGGCCCTAAAACCCTGTAGTCTTGGCAGCAGCTCTGGGTTGGTGTTGAGGGGTTGGCCTGACCTGGCAATGCTGTCAATACCTTCCACCGCCGTTCCACTGCGCCGTGCAGCTGCTTCAAGCCGCATCTGATCTGCGCGCTCATCCGATATCTGCGGGGCCTCCTGCGGCGTTTGATCTACGCCAGGTTCCGGCTACTGTAGGGCCTCCAGCGGCCTACTCCACCGACACCTCAACTTGCCAGCACCATAGACGTGCTGCCTATCGCCTCAGGCAACCGCCATACTGCTTCCATGTGCCAAGGCCACCATTCCTGTAGTTGACCTTGACATTTTTAGAGCGCTTCCAAGGGTTTAGTGAGCTCACAGCCCTTTCACGGGCACAATCTTCCCTTTCAACATCTACTGCCATCAGCTTTAAGATGGAACAGAGGAACAGAGAGGTAACCCTGTATGTGACCAGGATGGTCTTTGTCTTGTCTTAGTCTTAGTCCTGCCAATGTCTTGTCCACAACTTTGGTTCTGAGCATTACGCAGTGTTATGCAGTCAATGAGGTGAGTCAGTGCTTCTGGAAACATGGAGGATCATTAGAGGACAATTTAAGCAATGGAAGGGAACCCATTCCAGATGATTCATTGGCCATGTAAGGGTGAATAAGAATAAGAATGGAATTACAGTGGAGTGACTTGGAGGATGCTGTTCTCAATCATATCAAAGGTCACAGTGAAGCTGAGAAGGATGGTTACCACTGTGGCAGAACACAGTCGCCATGTTTGCGGCACAGTTTAGGGCAGCACCGTGGTGCAGCGGTAGAGTTGCTACTTTACAGCGTCACACACCTGAGTTCGATCCTGACCATGGGTGCTGTCTGTACAGAGTTTGTATGTTCTCTCTGTGACCGCATGGGTTTTCTCCGGGTGCGCTGGTTTCCTACTACACTCCCAAGACTAACAGGTTTGTAGGTTAATTGGTGAGGTAAAATTGTAAAATTGTCCTTAGTGTGTAGGATAGTTCTAGTGTACAGGGTGGACGCTGGTCAGCGCAAACTCAGTGGGCCGAAGGGCCTGTTTCCACGCTGTTTCTCAAAAGTCTAAAATAAAGTCTAAAGTAAACACGTAAGTTCAGAATTAGCATAGAATTGTCTGTATCCTACAGCTTAATCTCCATGTTGTAACTCTACGATAAAAAAATACACCGCATCTTGTCCCCCATGTACAATGCTGAACGATATAGACTGAAGAATACAACTTTTATGTTCCTGGAGGTGGAATGCCCTTGCCACAGGTCCGCTGAATATTAATTAGACTCAGTGGTGGCAGGCTTACCCAAGCATATAATGTTGGATGACACGCCAAGGGCAGTACTGAGGGAGTGATGCACTATCTGAGGCTCCAACATTTAAAAAACCCATTGTCCTTTTTTGAAGAAAAGCAGAAATGTTCTGAGTAACCGAGGAAATGTCTGTCCTTCATTCAACCAAACTAAAGTTAACCAGAGGGGCGGCACGGTGGCGCAGCAGTAGAGTTACTGCCTTACAGCGCCAGAGTCGATCCTGATTACAGCTGCTGTCTGTGTGGAGTTAGTACATTCTGCCCATGACTGTGTGAGTTTTCCCCAGGTGGTCCAGTTTCCACTCACACTCCAAAGACGTAAGCTTGTTGGTTAATTGGCTTTGGTACAGATTTTACATTTCCCTAGTGCTAATATATGGGGATCGCTGGATGGCATGGATTCGATGGGCCCAAGGACCTATTCCTATGCTATATCTCTAAACTATACTAAACTAAAAATAAATGAAGGGTCTTGACCCAAAACATTCTGTTCATCTCCCTCCACAGATGCTGCGTGACCCGCTGGGCAGCTCCCCTTTCATTCCAGATTCCAGCTACTGCAGTCTCTCGTGTCTCCAACTAAAAACTCAGCTCATTTGGTCCTTCTCTCAGGGTAGATTGTTGGGGCCTTGATGTGAGCTGTGAATTTTTAAAGAACGCCGTGTAAATGCAAGTCTTTCTTCGTACTCACTGCCGTCTGTACATTCTGCCGGCTACTCTCCACCTCTTTGTCCTGACGTGTAAACACAGCTGCTTTTAAAGATCGTGCTCCTGTCCAAACTAAGCTTAGCTCACATTTGATAGACCATTATGATTAAACAGTCGTGCCTCAGTGTAGGCCTGCCCTCCAGCCAGGAAATGTCGTCCAAGTAACTGTTTGTCAGGCCTCCGGCCTTTTTCCCTATTCGTAGGTGCCCTCAAAGTGCAATCACAGGAAGCTGAGGCAGTGCACGGGAGGGGGGAAGGGGAAGGGGGGAGGGGGGGACATTTCCATCCACCTCATTAACACTGCACTGCACTGCTGACCCTCTCCACCACTTCAGGGTAGTTTCAAAAACCCTTAGCCACATAAAGAGACACAGACCATGCTAACACGCTGCTCTCTGCGCACCCACCCCCTCCCCCTTCCCCCACATCACACCCAACTCTTTGGCTGATATTCCGTACCAAGGAACAGACATTTTGAGTGGGGGGCGGGGTAAAGGTCAAAAACATTGAGCTTGTGTTTTCCAGCATGTTGAAGTGATCTTTGTTTTATAAATAGAAAATAATAATGAGCAGCAAGCTTGTAATGTAAGTCAAGGGCTCAAATGATGTCATTGACATCAAGAGCAAAGCTGATTATTGTCATTTGAACTCGGAGATTAAATTACAGTTTTGTATTACTCTCTGGCTAATGTTAATTTTTAGACGCTTTGTCTTTGGCCTTTTGATTCCATGGTGGAACGACATTTTTCTTTTTGCACATTGACAGCACGCATTCACAATAGATCCCTTGTGATGTTAACAAAAGGATGTTTAAATGTTTTATGTTGATTAATATAACTTTCCTCCGTCACTCTATTCCCTGGTACAGTCTGTGCTAACGTTGGTGTTCCAAAGAAGCAGCAAATGTTGAAAGATTAGTAAATTCAATTAGTGAATCAATCGCAGACCAGCACAGTTGGTGGGATGGGGTTGTGGGGGTGGGTTCGAACAACAGCTGCAAAGTGCATGTGAGTTGCTGCTCACTTCCTTCTTAGGGTTTCCTTAGCTAATATTTTTCTTTCCTGATAAGTGAACCTGATAACATTCCTTTTGTACCGACCAAAGCCGAAAGATCTATAGACTACATCTGTTCGACGCTGAGCTGCTCACTACTTTCCCAGTGCCCTTCAGCTGACTGCTGTTTCAGTTCAATGCACCTCATTCATACAAGGCTTCTTTCTCACACCATTCCTGAGCAGACAGCTCGACAGCCCCTCAACCTGTTCTTCAGGACTGCCTGCCCACTGTTCCTCCAACTATAACCCCTCCCCCTCTATCTTCTCCCATAAATACAGGCTGTCGTAAGTCCCTGCTAACTTTAAGGCATCGATTTTATCTCCAGCATCTTAGTCACGCATGCAACCTGTTCAGTTTACACCCAACAGCATTTATTTAGTTGTGCGACTGGCTTGGTGTGAGAGATATTTATGCAGGTTAAATACCAATTTCCTCTTTGTTCAGAACAGCATTAGGCTTCTCCCTCTGTGAGCCAGGGCCAATGTTGTAAAGCTGAGCTGAGAGTTGGCAATATCATGAGCTGGAGCCATTTAGGCTCGGGCTAGCTGACCTCTGCCAAGGCATTGACATTGATGCTGCTGTCTCCAGCAAAACCAAGCTGCACTAGACTTTAGACTTTAGAGATACAGTGCGGAAACAGGCCCTTCAGCCCACCGAGTCTGCGCAGACCAGCAATCATTCCGTTGATTAGCACTATCCGACACACTAGGGATAATTTACAATTTTACCAAAGCCACAAAACTGCATGTATTTTGAGCGTGGGAGGAAACCAGAGCACTGGAGAAAACCCACGTGGTCACAAGGAAAATCTGCAAACTCAATACAGACAGCACCTGCAGTCAGGATCAAACCCAGATCACTGGTGCCTCTAAGGCAACAATTCTACCGCTGCGCAACTGTGCCACCCCTTAAGGAAATATAATAATGGATTCCAGCTCCCAATTGCCATTCAGTGACTTCTACTGGAACTAGTTTTGTGCCCACGCTTGGGTATTACAAATTGTTTGCAAGTGCTGGTGTTTTGGGTCAGGAATCTGAAGAAAGGTCCCAACCCAAAATGTAGTCTATCCATTTCCCTCCATGGATGCTGCCTGACCTGCTGAGTTCCACCAACACTTTGTGTTAGTAGTTGAGGTGGTGGGGAGGTGAGGAATTTATTTTTCATCTGCCTCCCCAATACTTGGACCCAACAGTGGGTGGATTGAGGATTTAAGTCAGTCATCATTTAAAGGAGACAGGCTGGCTCGCCATATCCCACACAGTTACAGGGAGAACATACAAACTCCGTACAGACGGCACCCGTTGTCAGGATCGAACCAGGGTCTCTGGTGCTGTAAGGCAGCAACTCTACCGCTGCGCCACTGTGCAAAGCACTGGAATATCACCCTGGATTAGGTGCTCAAATTTTTGGAGAGGCGTGAACCCTGACTCAATACGATAAATTGACGTGCCCAGTTGAATTGAGAAAAATCAGCAGTGAATTTACTTGAAGAAACAGTTCTACCACCATCTACAAAGCCAAGATATTAAAAACGGCAGAAGATTCCCAGATTATTTTTCTATATCATATAAAACAGTGGCACAGCTGGTAGAACTGCCATCTCACAGCACCAGAGACCTGGGTTCTGTCCCGACCTCGGGTGCTGCCTGTGTGGAGTTTGCATTTTCTCCCTGTGACCACATGGGTTCCCCCCGGGTGCTCCAGTTTCCTCTCACATCCGAAAGCGTGCAGATTTGTAGGTTAATTGGCCTCTGTAATTGCCCCTCATGTGTGGGGAGTGGATGAGACAGTGGGATAACATGGAACTATTGAGAAGGGATGATTGATGGTCAGTGTGGACTTGGTGGGCTGAAATGCCTGTTCCATGCTGTATCTCTGAACTAAAACAAAATGTAAAAACACTTTCATGTTTCCATTTGTGTTTCAAAATGCTAATGGCACCAGTGACTATTGGCTTTTCCACATTTTGTTCCCTGACATTGGCCCCTCTCTTGCCTTGTTTTAACAGTTTGTCTCGTTTATAGTATCAACCTGTGGCACTGCGTAATGTGAAGATTAGCTGAGCTTCATTATTTATTTGGCATTTTTCCTCAGTAATTTTAAGTTTTTAATGAATGATTTAGACAAAATACTAAAACATTGGAATATTACCAAAACAATCATTACAGTGGTCCGATAATTTGTCTTGCATATTTTTTATTGAAGTGGAAGCAGCGGAGAGAGTTTTCAATCGCATCTGTCCATTCTGAGTGTTTCCACTTTCTATAATTCGCAGAAAAAGAATTTCTATGATTAATCCATCAGCAAGACGTAAAGAGTAAAGGCGTGTTCTCTTTCATCCTGTGAGGATCTGAATCATTTTCCTTTATTCACAAGATATGAAAGAAACTAGAGATTATTTTTTCAACCAGGTGGTGCAGTTATGTAAATATATCACCACTGAGCTTTGCCAATACAAGCTCCTCACAGAAAATACACAGGGGAATGATAGCAGCTGTTCGTGGTTTTTTTCACGATGGTTAGAGAAAAGACTGAGGGTCATTTCAAACTGAACAGCCTGGGATTTTGACAGGACATAAGAACATAAGAAAGTAAAGCAGGAAGCGGTCTTTCAGCCCTTGAGACTGTTCTGCCATTCAATAAATTCATAGCTGATTTTTTTCACGTCAGTGGCACTCGGCTGCATTTACTCCACATCCCTCAATTCCTTTAATATCCTGGAAGCCACATCCCTCATTGGTAGATAATTCCTAAAATTCTCGACTGAATAGGTGACGAAATTCCTCCCAATCTCAGTCCTAACTGGCTGGCCTTGTGCTCTGAGAGAGACCCCTGCTTCCAATTAATGGAAAGACCATCACTTCAACTAACTTGTCACATCTCTAATGCAGTTTGTGTACTTTAATAAGATCACCCCTCATTCATCGAAACTCTGGAGCACAAGCCTAGGCTCCTCGATTTCCTTTTAAAGGATAATCTTCCCATCCTATATCAGTTTGGTGAACCTTGACCCTCCACCCCCACCGCCCCTCTTTTGCATCTTTATCCTTCCTTAGGGAGGGATTCCAATTGCAGGTGCAATTTCACAAGGACCCTATATAATTACAGTATGATATAGGGCAATAGAGTCATACAGCATGGAAACAGGCCCATCAGCCCAACTTGCCCACACCAACCAACATGTCCCATCTACACTAGTCCTCTTAAAGACCTGTCCCACGGTACGAGTTCATTCCAAGAGCTCTCCCGAGTTTGCCCTGATTCGAACTCGGAGATTTACGGTAATGGCCACTCGTCAGTGCTCGGGGCTCTCGTGGACATTTTTCAACATGTTGAAAAATCTTCACGAGTCTTCCCGTGCTTACCTGCCGTTAGCGAGTCTTCCCGAGTACCTGCCATTAGCGTTACGAGCCGCTAAGAGACGTCCCCGAGCTCCGACGTACCCGCTACGTTCATTCTCTGTGCTTATCACGAGTTTGATTTTTTTTTAAACTCGGGAGAGCTCTTGGAATGAACTCGTACCGTGGGACAGGGCTATTACTCGTAAAGGAGTCCTACTTTACTCTGGTAATCAAATGCTCTGACAGTAAAGACCAACATACTGGTTGCTTTCTTAACTGAATGCTGTATTGAGGCATTAAAAGGGTTATCCCACTTGGGCGACCTAATTGGCGAGTTTAGAAGAGTTTAGGAGAGTTTGAAAAAATGTCATGTTGAAGACCTCCTTCAACTATGTAGAAGACCTCCTTCGACCTTCTTCGACTATGTTGAAGACTAGACCCGACTAGCTACGACTAGCTACGACTAACCGGGAAATTGGACACCGAATAGTGGAGAGTGAAGACGACCTCCTTCGATCTCCTTCGACCTCCCTTTGACTATGATGAAGACTATCTACGACTACCTTCAACTACCTTTGACTACCCTCGATTACCTACGACTAACATGACGCCTACTACGACCTACTACGACTAAACTTACGAGTAAAAAAATTAGCGATTTTTTCCATAGCGACCTTTTATTACTCGGGGTCATTTTTCAACATGTTGAAAAATACGCTGTGACCTAGCTGAGGCCTTGAGTACACGGGGACTACTCTCGAGCATGAAGGAGAGTTACAAAGACCTCCTACGACCTCGCGTCGACCATGCTGCGAGTATGAGTCGAGGGCAAACTCGCCAGAACTCGTGGATTAGGTCACACAAGTGGGACAGCCCCTTAACTTTCAGTGATTTTTCTACAAGGATACCTGGGTTCCTCTGATCACCTTCCAATCTTTTGCCACAAAAAATACTCTGCCTTTCCATTTCTTCTACCGAATTGATAACCTGATAAGTGGAGTGTGGAATAAAATCTAATCAGATCATTGGCAAGTGATCAGTTTGGATCATAAAGATTGGATAGCAGTTGATTATGCGGCAGGTGATGTTACCAGGACAAATTCTGGGTAAATGGAAATGTATATGGGCCACCAGCAAAACCAATGCCTTGATGGGGTGGTAAGGACTCACATTTAGACAAAGACACAAAATGAGTCCAGAGGAAAGAAAATAGTGAAGATAGTGGAAATCAGAAGCGGATATCAGCAATGGTTCAACCTTACCTCATAATTTATTGATTTCAACAAAAAGAATGATAACACTGAAATCCTTGGAAGAAGTATATAATGGTAAGAAGCGTTTTTTGACGAGGAAAGTGAAACACCTGATGTTTGAAAGGAAGTCCCCTGAAGCTCCATTCTTCTATTAGTTGTCATATTCTGTTGCCCCAACACTGCTAAATTTCAACATTCGTACTGGTCCAGAAATCATACATTTGTCATAACAGAGAAGAAGCTCATATACCCATTGAGTCCATGCTGGCATTATATAGAACATACTACTCAGTTCCCCCCCCCTGCTCTCCTCCTGTAATTTAATTTATTCTTAGGTCAGATCAAAGCTGGAACTTTGCACCAAGTTCTGGGCACCACAATTTAGAAACAACATGTATATTCCAGAGAAAGCGTTGAAAAGATTTTCTAAAGTGCAAGGAGTGGAGAACTTAAGGGCCTGTCCCACGGGCAGGCGACTCCATGCGGAAAGCGTGACCTAACCGGAAGCGGGTGCCGCGCGGGCCGAGTGATCACCGTACGGCCTGTCCCACGGGCATGCGATTCCATGTGGCAAGCGCAACCTAACCCGGAAGCGGGGCTGCGCGGAGGCCGAGTGATCACCGTACGGCCTGTCCCACGGGCATGCGATTCCATGCAGCGAGCGCGACCTAACCGAAAGTGGGGGGTGCGTGGACGTCCAGTTCGAGCGAAGTCCGTTGGAAGCTCGAGCGGTTTTTATGTAGGTGAACACAGGTAGGTGATGTTTCGGGTCGAGACCCTTCCTTAGACCATAGAAGACGGCAGAAGACTTCAGTCCGAAGAAGGTGTCTCGACCTGAAACACCACCTGTCCACAGAAGCTGCCTGATCTACTGAGTTACTCCAGCATTTTTGGTGAGTCCATCTTCGGTGTAAATGGGCATCTGCAGTTCCTTCCTTCACAACAATTCCAGAGTTGACGGAGACAGTGCACGCGGCGTCAAGGCGGTGCGCGCAGCCTCGATGCGGCAGCGGGGCGGCAGGCCGTTGCCGCGCGGAATTTTTGAACAGTGTCAGTTTTTCGGAGCCCCACGCGGTGTCGGGACCAACTCCATACGGCTCCGGCGATCTACGTGGGACCAGCCCCGCGACCTCCGCGCAGCCCCCGCACGGCCCCCGCTTCCGGTTAGGTCGCACTTGCCGCATGGAGTCGCCCTGCCCGTGGGACAGGCCCTTAACTCCTAAGTGTCAATCTGGATTCCTTTCATAAGTTGTTTTTAGCTCAGTTTAGTTTTCTTAGATTAGTCTAGTTTATTGTCATATGGACCAGGGTACAGTGAGATCTTTTGTTACCTGCTATCCAGTCAGCGGAAATATTATAAATGATCACAATAAAGCAGTCCACAGTACAGATGCAGTATAAAGGGAATGACATTTAGTGCAAGATAAAGTTCAGTCCAGTCCGATTAAAGATTGAACTACTGCTGTTCAGAAGGAATGAGTAGGAATGAACTGTAGATGCTGGTTTAAACCGAAGATGGACACAAAAAGCTGGAGTAACTCAGCAGGCAGTCTGAAACGTCACCTATTCTTTTTCTTCAGAGATGCTGTCTGACCCACTGAGTTACTCCAGTTTTTTATGTCTATCTGCTGTTCATAAGGATTTCCTGACCATAATCACTCGAAAGGGTTTTACAGACATTACCTTTAGGCTGTGGGCCGAGGAGCTTTTTTGTTCAGGTTCGTGACCCAACTCACGGAACTACCTAAATTTTTAAACATTTTGTGTAAAAATATTATATAAATCACACTTGAAACTCATCAAGACCAAAACCTGCACATTTTTAAGAAATATGAGAAAAACCTCACATTTTCTGAGTAGTAATTGCCCAATCAATGCACGTTTGACATTGAGGTCGGATGCAAATTGACCAATCCCGCACTTTGTTTTATGCTCGCTAGATGGCGAGGACCCTGGGATCATGGCTGCCTCCTCATTACATCAAAACAATAACAAGGTTTCCAAGGATAAAGGTAATGCTCACCTTGCTGATAATTTTGTTTTTCAATTGATTTATCTTTATAAAGTTATGATGTGAACTGTTAAATAAAAATGATAAATAACAAATGTAGAGCTAGGGTTAGGATTAGGGTCAGTCAGTAGGTCAGTCAGTCATTCGGTCAATCGGTTAGTCTGTCAGTCTGTCGGTCGGGCTTGTCGGTAGGCCAATGGATGCTGTGGAGGATTGGTCGGGCCATCGGGCCGGCGGCGGGTGGTGAGAGCGGTCGGTCGGACCGAGCCTCCGGCAGTGCTGCTCCCCACCATCATCAACACCAGAACGGCATGCGGGCCGAGGGGGACGCACTGCGGGGCCACACGTATGGAGCCTGCAGCCGGTCCCAAAGTGGCTCCAGCTCCAGCTGTGGGCAGCTCTGGAAGGGGGGCGAGTTAGGGTTAGGGTTAGGCATATTCCTGTCAGTAGAAGATGCCTTAGCCTTCCCCCAGCCTGGCACTGCCCCAGTCCCACTTTAGCCGTGACCCCCACTCAGCACACTGCGGCACTCATTAAAAAAAATCTCACAATTATATTCATTATATTATTTTTATACAATATAATTATACATAATTATATATGATTACAGTCATATTCACAAGTCTTATATATATATATATATATATATATATATATATATATATATATATGGTATAATAATATATGGTTTAAAGAGACTGCAACACGGAAATAGGCTACCCATGGTGTAATATGGGCAATGGACACTAGATTGCGCTTACTTTTTCGATCTCATTTTCTAATTAGTCTAATCCATTAATGTGCAACTTTTGGCATTGACGAGTTATGACTTCCTTCTCAATTATATTTTATCTAAATCTGTGCAAAATTTCATGTATTTCCGAGACATGGGTCACAAATGTTGATTTCTAGACACATTTTTGATGCTCGGCCCACAGCCTATTTGCATCTATTGTCCATTACATTAAAAATGTGTCCCATGCCCATTGTGCTCTCCACTAGTAGGCTGCCTCTCTCTGTCTTGTGCGTCTCTATTAAATATTCTTTGCACCTCCAAAGAGAACAAATCTAACTTCTCTGGTATAACTTTATAGTTGAAAGCGTTAATCTCTGGAACCAAACGTAAATCTTTTTTTGCACTTTTTTTAGAACCTCGTCCTTTCAAAAGTGTGCCTGCCAAATTAGAATACAAAATCCTAGTTGTGGCCATATCCATAAGATACAGTGCCCTCCATAATGTTTGGGACAGACCCATCATTTATTTATTTACCTCTGTACTCCACAATTTGAGACTTGCAATAGAAAAAATCACATGTGGTTAAAGTGCACATTGTCAGATTTTATTAAAGGCCATTTTTATACATTTTGGTTTCACCATGTAGAAATTACAGCTGTGTTTATGCATGGATCCCCATTTCAGGGCACCACAATGTTTGGGACACATGGCTTCACAGGCATTTGTAATTGCTCAGCTGTGTATAAATGCCTCCTTAATGCAGGTATAAGGGAGCTCTCATCACCTAGTCTTTCCATCACCTTTGGAAACTTTTATTGCTGTTTATCAACATGAGGACCAAAGTTGTGCCAATGAAAGTCAAAGAAGCCATTATGAGACTGAGAAACAAGAATAAAACTGTTATGGGCCTGTCCCACTTAGGCGGCACACAGTGGACTGCCAGTGACTGTCAAGTTGCCGGCAGTCGCCTGAAAAAACAGGAACTGGAACAGCGACTGTCAGAGTGGAACAAACACATCGCTTCCTTCACCAGCCCATGTAATTTTGTTAGACAGCGTTCCCCCCGCTTGCCCTGTCTAAAAAATTCGCACAGTGCAAAGCCAAGGTGATACAGACACACACCGTGATGAACAGGAAGGCTGGCGCTGTAATTAAGACGGCTAAAGCACAGTGTACGGTAAGACCTTTAAAAGAGGGGGGGAGAGGGGGGAGAAGGAGTGAAGACAACTTTTAAGAAGCCAGAGAAACACGACTGTGAAGCTCGGCGGACATGTAACATATCCTTGGTTCTGAAAACTACTGCTTACCTTTTTTTTCCCAATGAGCCTATGAAATTCACCTGTCAGCACCGGCTCCAACATACGAGAACCTCCGAGAACCTTCGACCTCCTGGCAACCCACTAGGACATCCTGCCGACCCACCTACGGCTCGAGAATTCTCACTACTCTCCATGGCGGCTTCATTCTAGTCGCCGCTAATTTTTCAACATTTTGAAAAATTCACTGTGACAATAATGAGTCCGCGACTAGTTCCCAGAATGTGGGAAGTCCTCACGACCATGTAGGTGACTACCCGGCAACCACCCGCAAACATGTGGGTGGTTGGACAGGCCCATTGGAGACATCAGCCAAATCTTAGGCTTACCAAAATTAACTGTTTGGAGCATCATGAAGTGGAAAGAGAGCACTGGTGAGCTTACTAATCGCAAAGGGACTGGCAGGCCAAGGAAGATCTCCACAGCTGATGACATAAGAATTCTCTCTATAATAAAGAAAAATCCCCAAACTCCTGTACGACAGATCAGAAACATTCTTCAGGTGTGGATTTGTCAATGACCACTGTCCACAGAAGACTTCATGAACAGAAATACAGAGGCTACACTGCAAGATGCAAACCACTGGTTACCCGCAAAAATAGGATGGCCAGGTTACAGTTTGCCAAGAAGTACTTAAAAGAGCAACCACAGTTCTGGAAAAAGGTTGTGGACAGATGAGACGAAGATTCACTTATATCAGAGTGATGGCAAAAGCAAAGTATGCAAGAGAGAAGGAACTGCCCAAGATCCAAAGCATACCACCTCATCTGTGAAACACGGTGGTGGGGATGTTATGGCCTGGGCATGTCTGGCTGCTAAAGGTACTGGCTCACTTATCTTCATTGATCATACAACTGCTGATGGTAGTAGCATAAAGAATTCTGAAGTGTATAGACACATCCTATCTGCTCAAGTTCAAACAAATGCCTCAATAGACAATAGACAATAGACAATAGACAATAGGTGCAGGAGAAGGCCATTCGGCCCTTCGAGCCAGCACCGACATTCAATGTGATCATGGCCAATCAGTACCCCGTTCCTGCCTTCTCCCCATATCCCCTGACTCAGCTATCTTTAAGAGCCCTATCTAGCTCTCTCTTGAAAGTATCCAGAGACCCGGCCTCCACCGTCCACTGAGGCAGAGAGTTCCACAGACTCACAACTCTCTGTGAGAAAAAGTGTTTCCTCGTCTCCATTCTAAATGGCTTACCCCTTATTCTTAAACTGTGGCTCCTGGTTCTGGACTCCCCCAACATCGGGAACATGTTTTCTGCCTCAAGCGTGTCCAAACCCTTAACAATCTTATATGTTTCAATAAGATGCCCACTCATCCTTCTAAACTCCAGAGTGTACAAGCCCAGCCGCTCCATTATCTCAGCATATGACAGTCCCGCCATCCCGGGAATTAACCTTGTAAACCTACGCTGCACTCCCTCAATAGCCTCAAAACTCATTGGCCGGTGGTTCATTCTACAGCAAGACAATGATCCCAAACATCTTGCTAAATCAACAAAGGAGTTTTTCAAAGCTAAAAAAATGGTCAATTCTTGAGTGGCCAAGTCAATCACCCGATCTGAACCCAATTGAGCATGCCTTTTATATGCTGAAGAGAAAACTGAAGGGGACTAGCCCCCAAAACAAGCATAAGCTAAAGATGGCTGCAATACAGGCCTGGCAGAGCATCACCAGAGAAGACATCCAGCAACTGGTGATGTCCATGAATCACAGACTTCAAGCAGTCATTGCATGCAAAGGGTATGCAACAAAATACTAAACATGATCTCATCTTTTTATGTGGGGGGTGGGGGGGGGGTGGGGGTAAGGGGGAAACTGTATTAATCCCAGTCCTACCTGGACGGAGATGCGGTTTTCCTCCGAATCGCATCTTCGTCCTCTCCGTGCGGCCTACCATCGAACTGGAGCGGCGTTTCCTGCCGGGACCACAGTTTCGGCGGCGGCACAGCGCTGGGACACCAACACGGAGCGGGCAATGCCTTACCGGGTCGCCGTGTGGTAAGCTCCGGAGTGCGGTGACCACCGACTCCAACATCGCGGAGCTGTGGCTGCGGGCGGCGCTGTACTTAAAACACCGCGGAGCCTGGGATCCGAGATCACCAGAGTCGGAGCTCCAACCAGCGCGGCCCGAGGACTACGGGTGCTGCAGTCTCTGGGGAGGGAGAGGCCGCTTCAGACATTCCACGCCGCTGAGGAATGTTCACCCGACGCTGGAGTTCCAGCTTCCCGGCAAGAGGGCCTGAAAACATCGGACTGGCTGCGGAGGGCACAAATATGCCCCGACCTCGGGTGGACTATGAGGAGGAGGAGAACTGGACTTTTTGGTGCCTTCCTTCACAGTGGATTCTGCTGTGGGGGGACGATTCATGTTGATTCCTATAGTGTACTGTGTCTTTTTTCTTTTCTTACTTTATATGGATGTATGGAAATCTAATTTATTCTCTGTAAAGCACTTTGGCTTCAACGCGATTTGATTTAAAAGTGCTATATAAATAAAAATTACTTACTTACTTACTATGAGTTACTTTAGTTTACATGACATTGCTGTGTCCCAAACATTATGATGCCCTGAAATGGGGGGACTATGGATAAACACTGCTATAATTTCTACACGGTGAAACCAAAATGTATAAAAATGGCCTTTATTAAAATCTGACAATGTGCACTTTAGCCACATGTGATTTTTTCTATTACAATCTCAAGTTGTGGAGAACAGAAAAAATAAATAAATGATAGGTCTTTGTCCCAAACATTATGGAGGTCACTGGACCTCCTTGTTTTTTAACTCTGTGCTCTAAATATGAAGCCCAGGCTGACAAAAGCTTAATTGACTATCACTTTCAAGGTATGTGTACATCCAGCACCCTTTAGAAACATGCTATTTTGTCTTCATTGTCACTCGTTTCTTTCTGCCAAAATGCATTGTGTTACAGCTTTCCGCATTAAGTTTCACCAGCCGCTTTCTTGCCATTCTGTCAGCCTAGTTATCTGTGTCCCCATGCAATATATTTCTATTCACCTCATTACTCACCAATAACTTTTGAAATTTTCTCCTGTTCTCCTATTATTAAGGGACATTCTAAATAAAACAGTGGTTCTAGCATTTACCCCTGGAGATCATAAATGTCCTGAAATGGGCAAATGGGATGAGAATAGATGAGCAAAAGATCACCATGGATGTTTAGTTTAGTTTAGAGATACAGCACGGAAACAGGCCCTTCGGCCTACCGGGTCCGCGCTGACCAGCGATTCCCGCACATTAACACTATCCTACACCAACTAGGGACAATTTTTACATTTACCAAGCCATGTACGTCTACAAACCTGTACGTCTTTGGAATGTGGGTGAAAACCAAAGATCTCGGAGAAAACCCAGGCAGGTCACGGGGAGAACATAAAACTCCGTACAGATAGCACCCTTAATTGGGATCGAACCCAAATGTGAAGGGTTAAGGGTTACTGGGCTGTACCACTCTATGACTCCATAACATTTTTTTGTTTATAAAACAACCATTCACCATGATTCTCTGCTTTCCATCCTAAAGCCAATTTCGTTTCAATACTGTCTTTGACTCGTTTATTCCTTAGACCTCAGTATTGCTAACTGGTCTTTTATGTGGGATTTTCAATGTCGGTGTGATAAAGATCACCCACTTTCTTTCCCCTTATTTCATTCTTCCTCTTCCTCATTGACCCTAGGATTAGATTTCTAGTGCTTTCAGAACAAATGATATAGGTTTGAACAGAGTTCGGAGACCACAGGACGTTCGTTGGAATGCTCCTTTATGCACCAGACCAGAACCATCGGAGGTTGAGGGGAGACGACAGAAGAATGTAAAATTATGGGAGGCATAGATAGGGTAGACAGTCAGAAGCTTTTTCTCTGGGTGGAAATGTCCAACACTAGAGGGCATAGCTGTAAGGTGAGAAGTGAAAAGTTTAATAGATGTGCAAGGCAGGTTTCTACACAGCGAATAGTGGGGCCCTGGAACGCATTGTCAGGGGTGGTGGTGGCGGCAGATACAATAGTGGTGTTGAAGAGGCTTTTAGATAGGCACATACAAGTGCAGGGAATAGAAGGATATGGATCACCTACAGACAGAGGAGATCAGTTTAACTTGGCATCATGTTCAGCACAAACATTGTGGGCTGAAGTGCCCCCTCCTGTGCTGCACTGTTCTATGCTCTATGTTCGATGTTCTACTATCAAGAAGAACTGAAGCCAGTCATAAGATAAAATGCTACCCTGGCTGAAATTAACTGATTTGAGCAAGCTAGTGCACAAACCTGGAACTTCACAACAGTGGATTAATTTGGGTTGTTCCCACTGAGCAATACACTTGATCTTAACGCAAAGAAAAAAATGGACAAGTGTAAAACAGGCTGTCACCCATCGAGTGCTCGGCTACAAATATTAAAACTGATGAATAATTTGATTAGAAAATACAAGCTCACGACATAACTGACCTGCCTTTTCCTAAGAGGTCATCGGTCGGACGAAAATACATGACATTCAAAATCAGCTTCCTCTGTCAAACAGTTCAAGATTTTGGTTACGTTCAATTTTTAAAGTGTGCGGTGATTCATTGTAATCGAATCCGATGTACTGACATAATCCAGCACACACCGCAATGCTGCCAAATGACAGGAAGGAATCAGTTAAATCCTTGATGCTCAAAAGGAGCTGGTGGATATGACTGGAGTGACCTCTGAGCTGGCTCTACCCTTGCCTGCTGCTTCTGTCATGCAGCTCATCTACATCCATATTAATTATGGATGAAGTCTAACTGCCTTGGGAAGATGAAAAAAATGAAATGGGTTCTAAAAATGTACAATTCCTGATTAAGCCAGAACAGAATAGGTCTTATGTTTCCTGCCATTTAATTTTTTTAAAGTAATTAAAGGAACATATATCACAAACTGATAACCTCGAACGTTTGTGCTTGCAGTCCAGGATTAATAAACAGCGAAGTGCAATAAACTGAACGAAACAATATGGGCTGAGAGATGTGTGAAAAAGAACTGCATTGGAGAGTAATTTAGAATGTAATATTATCTGATAAATGTGTAAAGTTAATCTAATCGTTTGACAGATGGAAATAGAAGCTTTGAAAAATAGTAACTCGACAATCCTAATGGATGATATGACAGAAAGGCCTTGTTGTCTGAGTCAGGGTCTGGCATGGTGGTGGGGGGGGGAGATTCGAGGCTGGCAGTGCGTAAAGATGGGGACGGGGAGATCAGTAATCACTGAGGCATTGTATGGGTTGGAATCAGAGGCTGCCAGTACATCAGGGAGATTGAAGTGTTAGTAGATCAAGTAGATGGGTTGAAGATGGGGGTAAGGGTTGAAGGGGAGACAATTTATTGCAGGTATGTGCTTAGTTAATTTGCCAGGCTACACTAACCTCCACCAGTCCCAGACTAGTGCTGTACTGGGAAGACCAAGTAGCCCAAGGATTGATGATGGTTGATTAATGATGGGCAACCAGGGCCATGTGATCTAAGTGTTCCTATGTTATGCTCCAGTGAATGATATAAATTCCATGTAAGGGTGTCTGATCCGAGATGTGCCTGGTCAAATTTCCACAGTGGTGCCAAACAAGAAATGGTTTCTGTCATATTTCACTGTGGAAAAGATTGATTTTCACTTGCATAATGTTGGGATTAGTGTTATACAATTGAATTGCAAGGCACACATTTGTAAAAACAGATTTGCCAGCTGGTTAAAGCAGGTAGGGGTTGTATGGGTTTTGTCTTATCTGGGCATCCCTGCGACTCTAATGTAGGTCTTCAACTTAACTGCAAACAGAACAAAGTCTCCATCATCTAGGATAAGTGTGAAATCTTCCATTCTGCAGTTTAAGCTGTAGCCTCCCTCGTCGCTGGCACTCTACTGTAATTAGTTGGGTGTAGCATCTCTACTTTCTGTAGCTTTACTGCCCAAACCCTCCTCACACATTCATATAATGTCAGGAGTTAGAAGGCAAGGTCTCCAATGTGCTGACTCTCTCCACTCCCTGTCTCCAAAGCCTACTTGGGGTAAAAATCAATTTCTGAGTCTTTTAGTGTCAGTGGTGGTTGAATTGGTTAATGACCAAACTTTGTGGTGCATTCCCATTATCATGATTGCTGTTCTCAGCCAGAATTCCCCGAGCTGGTCATAGACTCCATGCATTAGCAACGAATCAATATCACGGATGGCTAAGGCACGGCAGCATTACTTACAGCTAGTCTGCATTTGACAGGCAAAGTGTATTGTGGTCAGAACAGGTGCTGAAAGATGTTGCTCAAGTTAATCTGACCAGGGATGGAGTGAAGAATAGTTGGTCATGGTAAAGAGCACATGGTAAAAGGAGGTTTTAGCTGAAGGTTGGAAGGAGATACTTTGGATCCTCGGGAGGTTCAAGGTGTTGTAGGCCAGTGCTAAGGCCACTCCAGGCACAAACTTAACTTAGACAAGTGCAAAGTGATGAACTTTTGGAGGTTAAACAAGAGATCTTGCAGAACAGGGAGAGTTGTAGAACTACATAGTTCCCTGAAAGTGGAGTCACAAGTAAATAAGGCGGTGAGGGAGGAGTATGGCATGTTTGCCATCTTTGGACGAGGTTTCGAGAATAAGATGTCATTTTGCAACTGTATAAGGCATTGGTGAGACGCCACCTGCAATACCGTAAGCAGTTCTGGTGGCTGTACTTTAGAATGGATGCGATAAAACTGGAGTTGCTGCAGAAAGGTTTCACAAGGATATCGCCGGGGCTGGATGACTAGTTATAAAGAGGACTGGATAGGTTACCACTCTATTCTCTGGAGTGAAAGAAGCTGAATGAGGATGGAAGTATGTAAAATCAAGAGGGGCATAGATAAGGTGGATAGTCACAGTCTTTTTTCCAGGGTAGGTGGGTCTAAAACTAAAAGGCATAGGTTTAAGATGTGAGGGGAAAGATTTAAAGGTGACCTAAGAGGCAAGCTTTTCACACAGAGGGTAGTTGAGAACATGAAAATAGCTGCCAGAGGAAGAAGGTAAAGGCAAGTATGGTCACAATGTTTAAAGCACAACTGGATAAGTTGTTGAAATGGTTTAGAGTAACATGGACCGATTGCAAGTAACTGGGGCAAGCTCATGGAAGCAACCCGGTTTCCTCCCACACTACAAAGACGTACTGGTTTGTAGGTTGATTGGCTTTGGTAAAAATTGTAAATCTTGCCTAGTGTGTAGGACAGTGTTAGTGTACTGGGTGATCACTGGTCGGTGCAGACTTGGTGGGCTGAAGGGCCTGTATCCATGCTGTGACTTTAAACTAAACTAAACTAAACTAATCACATTTTTGGCACTGACACAAACTTCAGACTTCCATCTCTGGGTTGCACAGGCCACCAGCTCGTCAAGCATCTCTCAGTCGGACAGATTGGAGAGGATGATGCAGAGCCAGCAGAAGCAGAAGCAAGCCAGCGGGAGAGGACTTAAGGGGAAAAGTCATTATTGAATCCTTGTCACTTAGTGAGTTGACTGAAGATTAAAATATTGTTTATTATGTTATCAATGAGTACAGTGTTTACAGACCTGTTATGCTGCTGCAAATAAGATTTTTCGTATTCTGTTTTCTGTACATTAGCAAATTAAACATTCTTGTTCATGACTCTTGACTCATTGTATGGCTCCCTCTTTCCATAATCATTTTATCAGCTGGGAAATTGTTCCTTCTTACATTCACAGAATCATACAATTTGCCACAACACTGACGAAGGGAATTTGGCCCAAAATATCTATCATTTAGATTAGTTTAGTCTGAAGAAGGGACTCGACCTGAAACATCACCCATTCCTTCTCTCCAGAGATGCTGCCTGTCCTGCTGAGTTACTCCAGCTTTTTGTGTCTATTTTTAGTTCAGTTCATTATTGTTACATGTTCTGAGGTAGAGTGAAAAGCTTTTTGTTGCATACTATCTAGTCAGCGAATAATAATAATAATAATCTTTATTGTCATTGTACAAGACAACGAAATGTTGTTGGTTCAGTCCTCCAGCTGCACAGGAATATGATTATAAAAATACGTTTTAAAAAAAAAAGAGAAAAAAAAGAACTATTTAAATAGATCATATATACATGATTATAATCAAGCCGTCCACAGTGCAGCTACAGGATAAAGGGTATGAGGTTTACTTTTAGGTAAAGTCAAGTAAAGTACGATTAAAGATAGTTTGAATGTATCCAATGAGGTAGATACATAGAAACATAGATACATAGATACATAGAAAATAGGTGCAGGAGTAGGCCATTCGGCCCTTCGAGCCTGCACCGCCATTCAATATGATCATGGCTGATCATCCAACTCAGTATCCCGTACCTGCCTTCTCTCCATACCCCCTGATCACCTTAGCCACAAGGGCCACATCTAACTCCCTCTTAAATATAGCCAATGAACTGGCCTCAACTACCCTCTGTGGCAGAGAGTTCCAGAGATTCACCACTCTCTGTGTGAAAATGTTTTTCCTCATCTCGGTCTTAAAGGATTTCCCCCTTATCCTTAAGCTGTGACCCCTTGTCCTGGACTTCCCCAACATCGGGAACAATCTTCCTGCATCTAGCCTGTCCAACCCCATAAGAATTTTGTACGTTTTTATAAGATCCCCTCTCAACTCTCCTAAATTCTAGCGAGTATAAGCCAAGTCTATCCAGTCTTTCTTCATATGAAAGTCCTGACATCCCAGGAATCAGTCTGGTGAACCTTCTCTGCACTCCCTCTATGGCTATAATGTCCTTCCTCAGATTTGGAGACCAAAACTGTACGCAATACTCCAGGTGTGGTCTCACCAAGACCCTGTACAACTGCAGTAGAACCTCCCTGCTCCTATACTCAAATCCTTTTGCTATGAAAGCCAACATACCATTCGCTTTCTTCACTGCCTGCTGCACCTGCATGCCTACTTTCAATGACTGGTGTACCATGACACCCAGGTATCGCTGCATCTCCCCATTTCCTAATCGGCCACCATTTAGATAATAGTCTGCCTTCCCGTTTTTGCCACCAAAGTGGATAACCTCACATTTATCCACATTATACTGCATCTGCCAAACATTTGCCCATTCACCCAGCCTATCCAAGTCACCTTGCAGTCTCCTAGCATCCTCCTCACAGCTAACACTGCCCCCCAGCTTAGTGTCATCCGCAAACTTGCAGATGTTGCTTTCAATTCCCTCATCCAGATCATTAATATAAATTGTAAATGGCAGGTCTGGACCACTCTTCAGTTGGTGAGAGGATGGTTCAGAGAGGACTGATAACAGCTGAGATGAAACTGTCCCTGAATCTGGAGGTATGCAATTTCAAAATCTGTACCTCTTACCTGATGGGAGAGGGGACAAGAGCGAGTGACCGAGGTTAGACAGATCCTTGATTATGCAGGTCCCTAGTAAGGTTATCACATCAGGCCCCTCAGCACAACCCTACTTTTGTGCCCTACTCCTTTCAGCTGCCCAAGAACAGCCTAACAGCGATGACAAAGACACACAGTCATTCAACTTCGCATTTCTGGTCATCAGCTCGGAAAAGGATACTGTGTGTAACTCTGTGAGGTAGACCACAGTGAGACATGAGACATAAGCAATGCTGGTCAGCTCACTCGCACAGTACACCAGCAGTTCACCTTGCTCAATGGCAAAGTCACAGAGGTGTGCTGTCGAAGAAAACTCGGTGAGGATTTCAGTGGAGAAGGCTGATGGTTGCACACATAAAAGTGCTCATTCACCATGTAGATTCAGTATCAATAGGAAATTCTTGCACTACCTTAGCACTGTTTTTTTGCAAATCTAAGAGGCCATCTTTTTCATAATGGAACAGATGACCCAATCCCAGAGGATCTAGCTCCATGTTTCCAGTCTTGATCAGTTTCCAGTGCAGTACAGGCACCTTGCACAACATGCCGGATTTCTGCTGTAGAAGGTCAGCCTGTTGCCATTGTCTCTGTTGGAACCAGTGTGCAAAGTCACTTTCAAGGTATTCCCAGATCTCCAACAGATCTGTGACTTACAAAACCTCTCAGGATATGGACTTCTGCTGAGAGCCTATTCCCACTCCTCCAACTTCCTTGTTACTCACTCTACCAGCAGCTTGCTCTGCCTACTCTATACTCACCTGACCATGCATTATGTCAAGCTGATGACATCCTGGTCCGCTCTTACCCATACCTGGAAGCAACTGGCCAGTGCAGAAAAATGACAATCAAAAGGACCTCACCAATTACTTTCTATATGCTTGTGAAAGTTTGATAAATTATAGAAAACACCCAAAGCTCATGGGAATATAACCGACAGAGAATGCAAGCAGCATTTATCATCTAAGCAGTTGATGCTCTGTTTAAGTCAAGTCAAGATAGTTTATTACCATGTGTCCCAGATAGGACAATGAAATTCTTGCTTGCTGCAGCACAACAGAATATTGTAAACAAAAATACAGAACGGTTCAGTTCAATATACACGTAAATAAGCAGATAAAGTGCAATAGGCTGTTACAGTTCAGAGTCTGTTTGTTGGCGAGTTTATTAGCCTGATGGCTGTGGGGAAGAGGCTGTTCCTGAACCTGGATGTAACAGATTTCAGGCTCCTGTACCTTCTGCCCGATGGTAGCGGAGAGATGAGTGTGTGGCCAGGATGGTGTGGGTCCTTGATGATGTTGGCAGCCTTTTTGAGGCAGCGACTGCGATAGATCCCTTCGATGGTGGGGAGGTCAGAGCCGATGATGGACTGGGCAGTGGTTACAACTTTCTGCATCCTTTTCCCCTCCTGGACGCTCAGGTTTCCGAACCAAGCCACGATGCAACCAGACAGCATGCTCTCTACTGTGCACCTGTAGAAGTTCGAGAGAGTCCTCTTTGACATACCGACTCTCCGTAATCTTGTCAGGAAGTAGAGGCGCTGATGTGCTTTCTTTATAAATGCATCAGTGTGCTGGGACGAGGAAAGATCTTTGGAAATGTGCACGCCCAGGAATTTGAAGTTCTTGACCCTTTCCACCATCGTCCCGTTGATGTAAAAGGGATTGTGGGTCCCTATCCTTCCCCTTCCAAAGTCCACAATCAGTTCCTTGGTTTTGCTGGTGTTGAGAGCCAGGTTATTGTGTTGGCACCGTTGGGTCAATCGTTCGATCTCACTTCTATACTCTGACTCATCCCCATCAGTGATTCGTCCCACAACAGTGGTGTCGTCGGCGAACTTGATGATGGAGTTCGCACTATGTCTGGCTACACAGTCATGAGTATAAAGTGAGTAAAGCAGAGGGCTGAGCACGCAGCCTTGAGGTGCTCCCGTGCTGATTGTTATCGAGGATGACACATTTCCACCAATACGGACAGACTGCCATCTGTGGATGAGGAAGTCGAGGATCCAATTGCAGAGGGATGCGCAGAGACCCAGATCTGAGAGCTTGGTAACCAGCTTGGAGGGGATGATTGTATTAAATGCCGAGATGTAGTCAATGAATAACAGCCTGACATATGAGTTTTTATTGTCCAAGTGGTCCAGAGCGGAGTGGAGAGCCGGTGAGATCGCATCCACCGTTGTTCTGTTGTGGCGGTAAGCGAACTGCAGTGGGTCGAGGTTCTTGTCGAGGTAGGCGTTGATCTGCGCCATAATCAACCTCTCAAAGCACTTCATCACCACAGACGTTAGTGCCACTGGTCGATAGTCATTGAGGCACGTCACCTTGCCCTTCTTGGGCACTGGTATTATTGATGCCCTTTTAGAGCAGGTGGGAACCTCAGACCTCAGAAGTGAGAGGTTGAAAATGTCCGTAAAAACTCCAGCCAGTTGGTCCGCACAGGTTTTTAGAACACGACCGGGTATGTCATCAGGTCCAGGCGCTTTCCGAGGATTCACCCCCCTGAAGGATCTTCTGACGTCGGCCTCTGTGACTGTGACTGAAATACCATCACAGCGAATGGGGGCTCGGGAAGGCACATCAGTGTTCTCCCTATCAAAGCGTGCGTAAAGGCATGGCAGATGCAGTATAATGTGGATAAATGTGAGGTTATCCACTTTGGTGGCAAAAACAGGAAAGTAGACTATTATCTGAATGGTGGCCGATTAGGAAAAGTGGAGATGCAACGAGACCTGGGTGTCATGGTACACCAGTCATTGAAAGTAGGAATGCAGGTGCAGCAGGCAGTGAAGAAAGCAAATGGTATGTTAGCATTCATGGCAAAAGGATTTGAGTATAAGAGCAGGGAGGTTCTACTGCAGTTGTACAGGGTCTTGGTGAGACCACACCTGGAGTATTGCGTCCCGTTTTGGTCTCCTAATCTGAGGAACGACATTCTTGCCATAGAGGGAGTACAGAGAAGGTTCACCAGACTGATTCCTGGGATGGCAGGACTTTCATATGAGGAAAGACTGGATAGACTCGGCTTGTACATGTTGGAATTCAGAAGACTGAGGGGGGATCTTATGGAAACTTACAAAATTCTTAAGGGGTTGGACAGGCTAGATGCAGGAAGATTATTCCCGATGTTGGGGAAGTCCAGAATTAAGGGTCACAGTTTAAGGATAAGAGGGAAGATTTTTAGGACCGAGATGAGGAAATCATTTTTTACACAGAGAGTGGTGAATCTGTGGAATTCTCTGCCACAGAAGGTAGTTGAGGCCAGTTCATTGGCTATATTTAAGAGGGAGTTAGATGTGGCCCTTGTGGCTAAAGGGATCAGGGGGTATGGAGAGAAGGCAGGGATGGGATACTGAGTTGGATGATCAGCCATGATCATATCAAATGGCGGTGCAGGCTCGAAGGGCCGAATGGCCTACTCCTGCACCTATTTTTTATGTTTCTATGTAAAACGCATTGAGCTTGTCAGGGAGTGATGCTTCGCTGACAATTGAGCTGCCTCCTGATTTTCGCCTTGTAGGAGGTGATGGCATTCAAGCCCTGCCACAGTTGCCGAACATCCGTCTCATCCTCCAGCTTGGAGCAGAAGTCTCTTTTGGCCTTTTTGATGGCCTTACCAAAGTCGTATCTGGACTTCTTGTCGATCTGCATCTCCAGACCTGAATGCCGGGGATCTGGTCTTCAGAAGAATGCGGCTCATGGTTCATCCAAGGCTTCTGGTTAGGAAACACTCGGAAGGTCCTCCACACATTTCTTAATGAAGTCTGTAACGACTGTGGCGTATTCGTTCAGGTCCATTGCCGAGTCCCTGAACATTGACCAGTCTACAGACTCCAAACAGTCCTGGAGTTGTTCCTCTTACCCTCTCCCCCCCCACTCCCCCACCCACCCGACCAGCTCTGTACAGTCCTCACCTCTGGGGGTGCGCTCTTCAATTGCTGCCTGTAGACAGGAAGAAGCAGCACCGCATTATGGTCGGATTTACCAAAGTGAGGGCGAGGGATAGAGCGATGGGCGTCTTTGATGGTCATGTAGCAGTGGTCGAGGGTGTTTTTTTAAATAATTTATTTATTTGTTTTTAGAATTTATTTTATTAGAAGCAATTGTACAGGAATAAGGCAATCGACATAACAGTTATACAATTATTGTACAGCTTCATTTTTACCATTGAAACCTAAATTTAAAAAAAGAAAAAAAAGAGAATAAATGAGAGAATGAAGAAAAAGGAGTAAAATAAAGGAAAGAAAAGAAAAGACCCCTAAACTACCAAAGAAGTGCAAGAGGAAAGAAAAGAAATAAGAAAAGAGAAGATGGAGATATACCTTCCCTCCCCCCCCCCCCCCCCCCCTCACCCATCCCTGGCATCGGTTTTAAATTTGTGTTTAAACGTTCCGTTGTTGCAGAAATTCTGTGAAAGGCGACCATGTTTTAAGAAATTGATCTGCTTTTTCAGCCAAGACAAGCCTAATGTTTTCTAAATGTAGTGTCTCGGACATATCAGTAATCCACATCTTCACTGTGGGAACTGTTGTCTTTTTCCATTATTCCGTTATTAGGCCATAGTCAAGGAAACGTCTTTGAAATATCATTAGCTTAGAACAGGCCTCTGACATACCTAATGTGACCAGTTTTATATCTGGTTCCAATTTAATTTTAAGTATTTTAAAGAAGATATCAAATATTCCCCATCAGAAGTTTTGTAACTTTATACAGGAAGCAAAAGAATGGGTTATGGTCGCTTCTTGGAGGTGGCATTTATCACAAATAGGGGAGACGGTTGGGAAGATCTTATTCAATTTGATCTTTGAATAGTAAAGTCCATGCAGTATTTTAAATTGTATCAGGGAGTGACATTGAGAGAACGGTAATGTATGTATAGTAGGCTTTCCTCCCAGATATCCTCGGAAATCGCCTATACATCTCAGAAGATGGGGTATGTGCAATTAAAAGAGTATTATAAATGTAGGATGTTAACTTGCTTGCATCAGCATGTCTATTCATACACTCGTCTAGTATATCTGGACCCATAAAATGACAGTCTTGTGTATATGTTTTCACATAATCTCGGATTTGAAGATATCTAAAAAGATTGCCTGCTTTCAAATGATATTTCTCCTGTAGTTCTTGAAATGCGAGGAAAATCCGAGATAGATTTCTCAGTTTGAGACTTAATTTCAACTGTTTCCAAATATGTAGGGTATTGTGTATTATCGGATTCTGCTCATACGTTGATTTATTCTGGTGTGTTGGGGAAAGAAGAATCGCGCCTATATTAAAAGGCAAACAATCTTCCCTCTCCATTATTAACCAATTTGCCTGTTGACATGTATCATCCATCCAGTAAATTATGTTATTAATATTAGTCGCCCAGTAATAGAAAAGAAAATTAGGAAGTGCTAATCCTCCATTTTCTTTAGATTTACACAAATGTCTTTTATGTATTCTATGGGTTTTATAGTCCCAAATGAAATTTGTGATAATAGAGTCAATTTTTTGTTTAAACTTTTGCGGAGATATATCGGTATTGATCGAAATAGATATAGGAGTTGTGGAAGGAAGATCATCTTTATGGCATTTACTCTACCTATAAGGGAAATAGGGAGTGTTTGCCAGAATTGAATGTGGGCATTTAATTTAGTAATTAATGGTGGGAAATTTGTTTGAAATAGAAAGGTGTATTTTCTTGTCACGTAGACTCCAAGGTATCTGAATTTTTCAGTAACGATTCTAAAGGGAAATGTTTGGAGTTGTGAAGGGTCTTGAGCTTTTATTGGCATAATGTCACTTTAATTCCAGTTCATTCTATAACCTGAAAAGGCACCAAATTGTTCTATAAAGTTTAATACATTTGGGATACTAACTTGGGAGTTGGTGATGTAAAAGAGTACATTGTCTGCATATAATGAAATCTTGTTATAGGAATGTTTAGTGTTGTATCCATGAATACCCGAATGTACTCTGATGCTTTCTGCTAAAGGTTCTATGGCTAAGGCAAATAACATTGGTGAAAGGGCACATCCTTGTCTATTACCCCTGGATAATTGAAATTTAGGTGATAGAATTTGATTTGTCAATATTCTGGCTGTCGGGTTGTTATATAACAACTTCACCCATGAAATGAAGTTTTCTCCTAATTGGAATTTTTCCAACACTGTAAAGAGATAGGGCCATTCTACTTGGTCAAAAGCTTTTTCTGCATCTAAAGAAATAATTGTTAAATCTTCATTTATCGTTCTGTGTGAATAAATTATATTAAACAAGCATCTCAAATTATAAAACGAATGTCGCTTAGGTCTAAACCGTGTTTTGTCTGGGTGTATTAATTTACTGATGTACAGACTTAGTCTTCTTGCCAAAGTCTTGGCTAATATTTTCTGATCTGTATTTAGAAGAGCTATTGCTCTATATGATCCAGGCTCTTCAAGATTTTTATCTTTTTTAGGTATCAATGTAATGGTTAATTCAGCAAGGGTTTGTGGTAAGGTCTGTTCTTTAAAAGCATGTATATAAAGGGCACGTAAGCGTGGGGAAATTAAATCATTGCATTTTTTGTAGGATTCATTACTAAACCCATCTGGGCCTGGCGTTTTCCCACTTTTCAGTGATTTAATAGTCTCTTCAATACCTGTTATTGTAATCTCAGCACCTAATTCTTCTCGTTCCTCCTCATTAAGTGATGGGAGGTTGCAATTTTCAAGAACGTTTTTGATCTTTACAGAGTCGGCTGATGTTTTTGATGCATATAGATTTTGATAGAATTTTAGGAATCTTTCATTAATGTCTTTGGGATGTGTGAGCAGCTCTCCTTTTTCTGATCTAATTTTTTGAATAGTATGATCTTTTTCCATTTTTCTCAATTGGCGTGCCAGAAGTTTGTGCGGTTTATCACCAAATTCTTAATAACTTTTGCAGAGAGGATCTGATTTAATTTAAATTTTAATGCTGCAATCTTATTATGTTTAACAGTAGTTGGATCAATCGCATTTTCTGAGTCAAGCTGCTTAATCTGTTTTTCTAATTCCAATTGTTCCAATCTGTTTTTTAAAATTTTGAAAAGCTTTGTACGAGATAATACAGCCTCGGATAAATGCCTTGAAAGATTCCCACAATAATGTAGCCGAGATACTGAGTTTGTCGTTTGTCTCATAGAATAATGCCATCTGTTGCTTCAAATAGTCACAACAACTTCGCTCAGTTAGTATTTGTGGATTAAATCTCCAGAACGTTTTGTTATTATGCATTCCTTCAAGTTTTAAGGAGAAGGTTAATGGACAATGGTCAGAAATTATGTTATTATGGTATTTGGGAATGAATGTAAAAGGGATAAGTTTTGAATCCACCAGGAAGTAATCAATTTGTGTATACGTTTTGTGAACACCTGAATAAAAAGAGTATTCTCTTCCGGATGGGTTGGCAATCCTCCATACATCGGTTATGTTTGTGTTTTTTATATAGGTATTTAAAAGTTCACTGGTTTTGATTTTGATGTATTTCTCCTTTGCTGTGAAGATTTATCCAAATATGGATCTAATACACAATTTAGTTCTCCAATTATTAGATTCTGCTGACAGGAGTCTGAAATTATATTAAATATTTTATTAAAAAATTGTGGGTTATCAAAATTAGGAGCATAAATGTTCACCATGGTAAGTGGGGTTGAATGTAGTTCCCCAGATGTTATAATGTACCTACCTTCCTTATCGGCTATAGTGGATTTGTGTTTAAATGGTATACCTTTGCGAATTAGGATTGCAGTGACTCTTGCTTAGGAAGAAAAGTAGAGTGATATAATTGACCAATCCAGCTAGCCTTCAGCCTGTTATGAGCTCCATTTTTAAGATGCGTCTCCTGCAAAAATATTATGTCAGTATTAATAGATTTTAAATGGGCTGAAACCTTGCCCCTTTTAATTGGCTCATTAACGCCCCTGATGTTCCAACTACAAAATGTAATTCCTCCAATTTTCCTAGCAGAGTCGTCTTGCATTTTAAAACTTACATGGTTTCCTTTGCTTCAAATGGTCTAACACAATATTTAAAATTAATCTTTCAGTTGCTGGGTGGGTGAGCCCTGTTCCATTTTCCCCTATCCCCTCGAGGTATCTCCCAGAAAAAAGTGCATTAACAAAAATAGCTAGGCTATTTCATCGAAAAGATAGAAAGTGAAAAAGAAAAATAACGGAAATTGCAGCATAAAGAGATACTGCTAGTGAATACCATCCACTGGTGGTGTAATTCATGATAACTTCCGTAAATTATGTTAATATCAAATAGCTCTGCTCCTTAAGGAGTTAAAAAACACTGAACAGAACAGACCACAAAAAACAGTGTATAAGTCCGTCAAGGGATCAATATTCCCAAAAGGTTAAGTATCTTTTTGAACACTAAATAGGTAATTAAATATTGAATATTTAGATTAATATATAGGACTTATTAGATAACTTTCTGATATTAGTATGTTAAGCTATTGACCGATTCAAAGTCGGTGAACTTATGGCAACTTGTTGATTCCAAGTGCAGTTTACATAGACAAAGCAGCCTCTCTCTCTCTCTCCCTCTCTGTCTCCCTCTGCCTCCCACCACCTTTCCCAGACATTCCGGTGCAATCTCTAACCTTCCCCAAAACTTATTACAACTTGCTCAATACTTCCCAACACTTGCCCAACCCCTCTCTCTCTCTTTACCTCTCCCTGTCCCTCTCGCTTTCCCCCATCCCTCCTTGCTCTCCCCAAACCATATAACCATATAACCATATAACCATAACAGCACGGAAACAGGCCATCTCGGCCCTTCAAGTCCGTGCCGAACATTTTTTTTAAATTATTATAATTTTTTTTTTTTTAAATTAAAAATAAATACTTCCCCCTAGTCCCATCTACCTGCACTCAGACCATAACCCTCCATTCCTTTCCCGTCCATATATCCATCCAATCTATTTTTAAAGGATAACATCGAACCTGCCTCCACCACTTCCACTGGAAGCTCATTCCACACAGCTACCACTCTCTGAGTAAAGAAGTTCCCCCTAATGTTCCCCCTAAACTTCTGTCCCTTAATTCTCAAGTCATGTCCCCTTGTTTGAATCTTCCCTACTCTCAATGGGAAAAGCTTATCCACGTCCACTCGGTCTAACCCGCTCATAATTTTAAAGACCTCTATCAAGTCCCCTCTTAACCTTCTGCGCTCCAAAGAATAAAGACCTAACTTGTTCAACCTTTCTCTGTAACTTAGTTGCTGAAACCCAGGCAACATTCTAGTAAATCTCCTCTGTACTCTCTCTATTTTGTTGACATCCTTCCTATAATTAGGCGACCAAAATTGTACTCCATACTCCAGAATTGGCCTCACCAATGCCTTGTACAATTTTAACATTACATCCCAACTTCTATATTCAATGCTCTGATTTATAAAGGCCAGCACACCAAAAGCTTTCTTTACCACCCTATCTACATGAGATTCCACCTTCAGGGAACTATGCACAGTTATTCCTAGATCCTTCTGTTCAACTGCATTCCTCAATTCGCTACCATTTACCATGTACGTCCTATTTTGATTTGTCCTGCCGAGATGTAGCACCTCACATTTGTCAGCATTAAACTCCATCTGCCATCTTTCAGCCCACTCTTCCAAATGGCCTAAATCTCTCTGTAGACTTTGAAAATCTACTTCATTATCCACAACACCACCTATCTTAGTATCATCTGCATACTTACTAATCCAATTTTCCACACCATCATCCAGATCATTGATGTACATGACAAACAACAGTGGACCCAACACAGACCCCTGAGGCACCCCACTAGTCACCGGCCTCCAACCTGACAAACAGCCATCCACCATTACTCTCTGGCATCTCCCATTCAGCCACTGTTGAATCCATCTTGCTACTCCACCATTAATACCCAACAGTTGAATCTTCTTAACCAACCTTCCATGAGGAACCTTGTCAAAGGCCTTACTGAAGTCCATATAGACAACATCCACTGCTTTACCCTCATCAATTTCCCTAGTAACCTCTTCGAAAAATTCAAGAAGATTAGTCAAGCATGACCTTCCAGGCACAAATCCATGTTGACTGTTCCTAATCAGACCCTGCTTATCCAGATGCTTATATATATTATCTTTAAGTATCCTTTCCATTAATTTGCCCACCACTGACGTCAAACTAACAGGTCTATAATTGCTAGGTTTACTCTTCGAACCCTTTTTAAACAACGGAACAACATGCGCAGTACGCCAATCCTCCGGCACTATTCCCGTTTCTAATGACATTTGAAATATTTCTGTCATAGCCCCTGCTATTTCTACACTAACTTCCCTCAATGTCCTAGGGAATATCCTGTCAGGACCTGGAGACTTATCCGTTTTCATATTTTTCAAAAGTGTCCGCACCTCCTCTTCTTTGAATCTCACAGTTTCCATTGCTACTTTGCTCGTTTCCCTTACCTCACATAATTCCATATCCTTCTCCTTCGTGAATACCGAAGAAAAGAAATTGTTCAATATCTCCCCCATCTCTTTTGGCTCTGCAGATAGCTGTCCACTCTGACTCTCTAATGGACCAATTTTATTCCTTGTTATCCTTTTGCTATTAATATAGCTGTAGAAACCCTTTGGATTTACTTTCACCTTACTTGCCAAAGCAACCTCATATCTTCTTTTAGCTTTTCTAATTTCTTTCTTAATATTCTTTTTACATTCTTTATACTCCTCAAGCACCTCATTTACTCCATGCTGCCTATAATTATTGTAGATCTCTCTCTTTTTCCGAACCGTGTCCAATTTCCCTTGAAAACCATGGCTCTTTCCATTTTTTACTATTTCCTTTCAACCGAACAGGGACATAAAGATTCTGTACTCTTAAAATTTCACCCTTAAATGTCCTCTATTTTTCTTCTACATCCTTCCCATAAAACAACATGTCCCAATTCACTCCTTTTAAATCCTTTCGCATCTCCTCAAAGTTAGCCTTTCTCCAAACAAAAATCTCAACCCTAGGTCCAGTTCTGACCCTCTCCATAATTATATTGAAACTAATGGTATTGTGATCACTGGACCCGAAGTGCTCCCCGACGCATACCTCCGCCACCTGCCCTGTCTCATTTCCTAACAGGAGGTCCAGCACTGCCCCTTCTCTAGTAGGTACCTCTATGTATTGCTGCAAAAAACTATCTTGCACACATTTTACAAACTCCAAACCATCCAGCCCTTTTACAGAATGTGTTTCCCAGTCTATGTGTGGAAAATTGAAATCTCCCACAATCACTACCTTGTGCTTACTACTAATATCTGCTATCTCCTTACATATTTGCTCTTCCAATTCTCGCTCCCCATTTGGCGGTCTATAATACACCCCTATAAGTGTTGCTACACCTTTCCGATTTCTCAGTTCCACCCAAATAGCCTCCCTAGACGAGCCCTCTAATCTATCCTGCCAAAGCACTGCTGTAATATCTTCCTTGACAAGCAATGCAACACCCCCACCTCTTGCCCCTCCAATTCTATCACCCCTGAAGCAACGAAATCCTGGAATATTTATTTGCCAATCACAGCCCTCCTGCAACCATGTTTCACTGATCGCCACAACATCATACTTCCAGGTGTCAATCCAGGCTCTAAGCTCATCCACCTTTCTTACAATGCTCCTAGCATTAAAATATACACATTTAAGAAACCCACCACCACTTATTCTCTGTTTATTATCATTTTCTTCTTTCTCCTCTACATTTTGGGTCCGAGTGCTTCCCTTCTCTGCCTCCTGCCTCCCACATTTTCCACTAGCTTTCCACAACTTCCTCTAACTAACTCTCACTTACGTTGACTCTCTCTAGCGCTCACTCGCTCCCTCTCCCTCCCTCTACTTCTCACTCTCTACTGCTCTACCCCTACCCCTCCCCTTCTCTGCCTTGCTCCCGCTCTCTCTGTCATGCGATCTCTCAAGTTATCTGTTTGGCGTATTAACCGACTGTGTGTCGGCAACTTTATAACAGCATATTAAGTATAAACACACTATAAATGCATACAATATAAATGAATTATAAGCCTGGTATAAACCTTAACCCTGATTATAACCACTGTATAACTGGATACGCTTTGAATGAATTAAAGACATAGTATAAATTCAGTATAAATGCAGTGTAGCACTCTTGGTTGGCATCATGACACAAACTCAGTAGTACAGTAAGTCCGTCAAGAGATCAGTGTTCCCAAGAGGTTAGTTATCTTATTGTACACTAATTTGGTAGTTAAATATTGGATATTAGATGAATATACAAAACTTATTACATAATTTTCTAATATTAGTAGTCGGTAAACTTGTGGCAGCTTGTTGATTACAGATGGAGTTTACATAGACAAAGCAACCTCTCTCTCTCTCCCTCTCTCTCTCCCTCCATCTCTGCCTCCCACCACCTTTCCCACACATTCCAATTAAATCTCTGAACTAAACTAATATTCCCCCAGACTTTTCAAGACTTGCTCAATACTTCCCAACACTTACCCACCACCTCTCTCTCTCTTCCCCTCTCCCTGCCCCTCTCACTTGCCCCCATCGCTCCCTACTCCCCCAAAACTTTCCATAACTTCCTCTAACCAACTCTCACTTACATTGACTCTCTCTAACACTGCCTCGCTCCCTCTCCCTCCCTCTCCCTCCCTCTCTCAACTACTCTACCCCTACCCCTCCCCTTCTTTGCCTTGCTCCCTCTCGCTCTGACATACGGTCTCTCAAGTTCTCTGTTTGGCGTATTAACCGACTCTGTGTCGGCAATCTTATAACAGCATATTAAATATAAACACATAAAGTATAAATGCATACAATATAAATGAATTATAAACCCGGAATAAACCCTAACCCTCTTTATAACCACTGTATAACTGGATACACTTTAAGTCAATTAAGGACATAGTATAAATTGAGTGTAAATGCAGTGTGGCCCTCTTGGTTGGCACCATGACATAAACTTGGTAGGACAGTTACTTATCCTTGACGGAATCCGCAGTATCTTGGGCAAACTTGAATGCTTTATCCGGATCGGTAAAGAAATGTTCAGTCGCTTTATATGTAACTCGCAGTTTGGCTGGATACAGTAGACCGAATCTGAGATCTGGTATGTCCCTCAGAATGGCTCTCGACTTGGTAAAGAGTGCTCTTTTATTGACGACTTCGGCTGGATAATCTCTGAAGATTCGTATGTTATCCCCTTCTAAGGTCAGGTTTCTGTTGTTGGGAACTTTCTTCATGATGTCTTCTAAAACATAGCAATGATGTATCTTCAGAATTAGCTGCCTTGGTTGAGCTGTGAGTCCTGGACGGGCTCTCAGAGCTCTGTGCGCCCGATCCAGTTTGGGTTTTTCATCCAGGCTAAGTACATCTTGGAGTAATTGAGCCGCAAAATCACGAAGGTTTTTACCATGTTCTTTTCTTTCTTTCACCCCAACAATCCTTAAGTCCTGGCGTTTAGAAAGGCCTTCCAGATCAAGACATTTTTCAGTTACCTTGGCGAGTTGCCCAGAAATACCCTCCAATTCAGTCATCAGTCTGTGTGTTGTCTGAGCATTTTCGGTAGTAGCAGATTCCAATTCTCGAATAGCTTCGCTATGTTGTTTTGAAGTAGTGAGAATGGGTTCCATCTTACGGCTGATATCGTTTTCGAGCCTTCGAATTTCCTCCTTCAGAGAGGAATTCCCCTCCTCTATGCGGACATCGATCTTATCGATCTTATCACAGATTTCTGCTCTCCCAGCAGCAATGTCCGACTTTACAACCGCAAGTTGCTCACCCAATAAAGCTTTGATATCTTCCACCAAAGGTTGTCTTGCTGCTTTTTCATGGGGGTGCTCCATACTCGGTCGAAGCTTCTTCTTCAAAGGCTTCCTCACTTTCCACTAGGCTTTTCTTCCTTGATACTTTGGGTACTTTAGGTCCTTTAGGAAGTATAGGAAGTCTTCTGGGGTAACGTCTACCGGTCATTTAAAATACCGGGGTCGATTTCTGATGATGTCACTTACGCGACAACAAACGTCTGCCGGTAAGCGATTTTCTTCTGTCCGTTTTGCGAATTTTCGTCCGTTTTCCCGATTTTAGTGGAGCGGAGCTAAATGGCGCATGTCTTAAGTCGCCATAGCGCCACCGGAAGTCGAGGGTGTTTTATACAGTGCTGGTGGATGGGACTCCATCTCGGACTTTACTGGCTTTATCATGCACTAAATGTTATTCTTTTATCATGTATCTGTACACTGTGAGTGGCTCGATTGCAATTATGTATTGTCTTTCCGCTGACTGGTTAGCACACAACAAAAGCTTTTCACTGTACCTCGGTACACGTGACAATAAACTAAATAAATTAAACTGAATGTCCTATAATATTGTTTATCCTTATCAAGATCAGGAGAGCAAGCAGAGAGCACTTGTGCCGAGCACTCTCATTTGTTTCCAAATCTGGGATTGGATGCATTTGTTGTAAATGCATGCAGGGTACAAATCATTTTGTGTAGGAAGGAACTGCAGATGCTGGTTTACACTGAAGATAGACACAAAATGCTGGAGCAACTCAGCGAGTCCGGCAGCATCTCTGGAGAATAGGTGATGTTTCAGTCACTGGTTAAGGAGCCTCATAGTGCTACAAAACTATGGCACATTGGAAGCAGTAGACCTGTCGGAGGAGGCCCAACAGTAGCCGGAACCTGACGTAGATCAAATGCCACTGGAGGCTCCACTTGTTGGATGAGCGCTTGCAGCAGCTGCACGGCGCAGCGGAGCGGCGGTGGAAGGTATCGACGGCATTGCCAGGCAACCCCTTAACACCAACCCAGAACTGCTGCCAGGACGATAGGATTTTAAGGCCAAGTTAAGATTCAATCTTTTTTTAAACTTGACACTTGAAAAGTACAAGATGGTGCCAGAAACGTGGTAACTCTGTGAACTGCCTCAGAAAAAATTAACTGTTTTTTCACTCTTTTTGCACTTATTTATGTGTGATTCATGCCTATATATGGTATGTTTTTACTGGATTATATGTAAAACAAAGCATTTTTGCTGTATCTAGATGCATGTGAAAATAAAGTAACTATTGAACTGTCTATCCTTGGCTCCCTCCTATTCCTTATCTATGTGCTGTTCTGAGGCAATGTCATCTGTAAACACGATATCACTTTCTACCTGCACATTTTTGACACCCACCACCACCACTGTTCAACCTCACCACTGTATCTAAGTTGTCACATTGCTTGTCCATCATTTGGTTGTGGATGAAGAAAAACTCCAACTGAACACTGGGAAAACAAGCACCATTTATTTGTGTAAGAAGGAACTGCAGATGCTGGTTCAAACCAAAGATAGTCACAAAAAGCTGGAGTAACTCAACGGGACAGGGAGCATCTCTGGAGAGAAGGAATGGGTGACATTTCGGGTCGAGACCCTTCTTCAGACTGGTTAGGGATAAGGGAATTTTTTCCCGTGTGGGAAGGAACTGCAGAAGCTGGTTTACACTGAAGATAGGCACAAAATGCTGGAGTAACTCAGCGGGTCAGGCAGCATCTCTGGAGAAAAGGAATAGGTGATGTTTTGGTGACTGGTTCAGGGGCCTCATCGTGCTACAAGAAAGATCTTATATAAAGTATCAAAATAAATTATCAGACGTATTCCAAAGAAAGGTGGTCCATCAATGACTTGCGAAGAAAGTGAAGATCGATTCCAATCTGAAAGTACAGGCATATAATGTTGCAAAGAATAGTAGTTGAACAGAATACTGGGAAAACTTTAGAAATCAGTAAAGAATGACAAAAAATAATAACAAAGGAGAAAAAAGATTATAAGGGTAAGCTAGCAACAAATATACAAACAGACAATGAGACCATTTACATGTGTATGAGGGAATGAGCAGTTAAGGTGAACCTTGATCCCTTTTGAGGAAGAGACTAGGGAATTAAGAAACCAGCAGATTTTGAATAAATATTTTCTATCTGTCTTTACTTAGAAATCATCAAAAGCATCCCATCAATAATTGTAGAACAGTACAAGCGGAAAGGAGGGAATTAAAACAATTACAATCATGAGGAAAGACTGTAGACAGAGTAATGGGCCTGAAAGCAGCAAATCTCCCAAACATGATACTCGAGTGTTAAAAGAAATGGCTGCAGAGATACCAATTGTGATCTTTCAAAATTTCCTTCACTCTGGCAAAGCCTTAAAAAGGTTAAAAAAACTGAAAAAATAAAACCGTGATTCAAGAAATGAAGGAGACAGAAAATAGACAACTATAGTTCAGTTAGTCTAGGATTTAATCTTGGGAAAATGCTGCAATCCATTTTTAAGGGAGTAACAACAGGACATTTGGAAAGTCATTCACACAGTGAAGCAGAGTCAACATGATGAGGAGGGGTGGGGGTTCTGAAAGAGAAACAGGATTTGGCAAATTTATCGGACTTCTAGACTGCAAGGATATAACATGCAAGATCGATAAAAGGGAACTGGTAGATGTGCTTTGGATTTCTAGAAAGCACTCATTGAGATACCACACAGAGGACTACTGGACGAGGTAAGAGCCCATGACATTGGTAGTAATAATTTATCACGGATGGAGGATTGAGTAATTAAGAGAAAAGAAGTCTTGATAAATAATCTATAACCAATGGGGTGAGGCAGGTATCAGTGCTGTGGCATTAACAATTAATTACTTTGATGAAGTGACTGAATGTGTTGCAACCAAATGTAGTGTGAGTATGTTGATTCCAATATAGGTGAGAGAGTAAATTGTGATGAAGGATTATATATAGTTTAAATGAATAGTTTAAAAAAATAGCATCTCTAAGATGTGTTTAATGTTTAATTCACATGTTTAATCAATAATGTTCACATGTTTAATCAATAATATTTTATTATTAATGTTTAATGTTTTATATGTCATTCCTAACTGTCACTATATGTCACGTTGTCACTTGTGGGTGGAGCACCAATGCAAATTCCTTGGCCAATAAACTTATTCATTCATTCATTCATTCATTCATTCATTCATTCATGTGTTGGTGGATTTGGCCATTTTAAATGACCTCCAGTGTCCTGATTGACTTGATAGAAGTATACACAATTATGAAAGATATAGAGAGGGTAGATAGTCAGGATCTTTTTTTATCATGGTTGGAATATCAAAAATAATATGGAATAGGTTTATGGTGAGAGATAGGACATTGAGAGGAAAGCTGTTTTACAGAGAGTGGTTGATATCTGGAACACACTGCCAGTGGAGGTGATGGAATCAATACAATCATTTAATTTAAAAAAAACATTTAGACAGACACTTAAATAGGCACGGTATAGAAGGACTTAATGGGAAGTGGGATTAGTGTAGATGGGTATAAAGGTTGGCATAGAAGTAGTGGGTTTATGAGCCCTTTACTGTGTAACTCACTTTATTGTAGATATAGCACTTTTGTACAGGGCTTTATCGTGCTGTGCAACTCCATGGCTCAATGACTCTATAACTTGGTGAAATATGAGATGATCTATTTTATTAAAATGAACATTAAGGCAGTTCATTGTTAAATAGATAGAAACAATACAATGCTCATTTACAGAAAGGTGTACATGTACTCATGCATAAAACACAGGAAGTTAGCATGCATGTACAGCAAATAATTAGAAAATAAATAGAACATTGGCTTTGATTGCAAGGGGTACAGAGTATGACTGTGCAGGGTATTCAAAAAATCACATCTGGAGCATGTACAATTTTGGTCTCCTTATTTTTGAAGGGATATATTTGCATTGGAGGTAGTTCAACAGGCAAATTTCTGGCAAGATGGGGTTCTCTTATGAGTAACCATTGAGCTGATTGGGCCTATACTCACAAAAATGTAGAACTCCAATGGGAGGTGTTATTATTGAAATATAGAAGATTCTGAGGTGCTTGGCAAGGTTAATGGCGATAGGATATTTCCATTTATGGGGCAATCTAAAACCAGGGCAACAGTTTCAGAATACATTGTTGCCCAAGAAAGATAGCCGTGAAGAGAAATGTCTTCCCTTTATAAGTCAGAAATCCAGAGGGCTGTGGAGGCTGAGTTACTGAATATAATCAAGGCTGGGATGAGCAGATTTTTGATCCATAGGGAATTCAAAGGTTGTGAAGAACATCGGAGGTTGAGGGGAGACCTGATAGAAGTATATAAAATTATGAGAGGCATAGATAGGGTAGTCAGTCAGAACCTTTTTCCCAGGGTGGAAATGTACAACACTAAAGGGCGTAGTTGTAAGGTGAGAGGTAAAAGTTAAATGGAGAGTTGGGCACGTTCTTTACACAGAGAGTGGTGGGGGCCTGGAACGCATTGCCAGAGGTGGTGAAGGCAGTTACGATAGTGGCATTTATAAGGCTTTTAGATAGGGCCCTTTCCTGAGCTGCACTGTCCCATGTTCTATGTTCTTAAGAAAATGCAGGAAATGGAACAGATAGCAAGATCTGATAAACCATCATCTTCATGAATGAAGTAGCAGGGTGACTGAGATATTGGCCCTTTCCTGCAGCTTCTATTGTTCTTTTCTTTCAGATTATTTTGTGTTTGTGAAGTCAATTGAAAATGTTGGATCTGAATCTCTGGATACTTTCAAGAGAGAGCTAGATAGGGCTCTTAAAGATAGCGGAGTCAGGGGATATGGGGAGAAGGCAGGAATGGGGTACTGATTGTGGATGATCAGCCATGATCACATTGAATGGTGGTGCTGGCTCGAAGGGCCGAATGGCCTACTCCTGCACCTATTGTCTATTGTCTAACTCACAACTTATAAATCAAACTTTGACCAGAGTGCGATACTAAAAAATGGAACCTCGTTTAAGCATTGAACTAACCAATTATAATTTGAGTTAAACCTATGCAGTCCGATTTAATGACTCTATTTATGTGATGTCTAGATTAAATGCCAAACTTTAAATGCCAAAGTTAAATTTAGGATACAGAATAAAACATGATGAGTTGTTGGGATAAAATTATTAAATCGGTGCTTAGTTTAACCCATGGTGTTAGATTTTCCGTGAGAAATGTGAGATGCTGCCTATAATTTACTGTTCAGTTGGACATGGATTCTTTCATGTGTCATATTTTTTACTGCCTGTCATTGTGGGTTTCAGAATAGTTTGGAAATGATATTTCCTTTGCAGGTACTTCCTATAGGTAGAATGAGTTTTAATGTCCACAGGGAAGTAAAGCTTATGGAAGAAAATGCAGCAGAGATTAAAATAATAAGGAAAGAGATTGTGGAGGGGACTGGGGAGAGAGCATAGTGTCACCTTAGCTGGTGACTTTCTCTTGCCGAACCAGCAGGTTTGCATTCAGTCCCATTACAACAATTTATCTTAGAATAAATTGTTAATAAATATGGTGAGTATGGTTTTGCTACAAGAATTCATAAGGGAACTGAACGTGGCCAACTTCCCTCTGTCGGTCAGTATTTGCGGTTTCCTGGTGCTTGTGAGATTTAAAGATTGAAGAGGAAATTCCCATGCTTTTTCCTGTATGTTATTCCTCAAATCCATGGGGGAAGGTTGCTGAAGGAGATGTGTTTAGGAAGTGAGGGTTGGTGCTGCAGCAGTAGTCTTTGGACTGGAGGTGACAGTGTGTGTTTGTTACACCCTATCAAGACAGATTGGCACGATGGACTACATCTGAAGAAGGGTCTCGACCCGAAACGTCACCTATTCCTTCACTCCATACATGCTGCCTCACCCGCTGAGTTTCTCCAGCATTTTTGTCTACCTTTGATTTTTCCAGCACCTGCAGTTCTTTCTTAAACAATGGACTACGTGGTCAATTTCAATGTGTTGGTATCCAAGTTGAAACTTTGGTCTGATGCTGCATCTTTTAAAAAAAAAATAGACATGATGTTCTATCATGTGACGCACGTTTTTATTTCACTGTGACAGTTTTGAAGTAGAGAATCTGCTTAATGGGAAATTACACATGGAAGCAACAGAGTCATCAATCCACATGCAACACATTGGATGACATTGTAGCAGTATATAAGTGCACATATACACACTTCAGGCTAAGTGTTGGCAGCTGCACAGAATTCAGTTGGAGATTTTCATTATGGTGCAAATAAAGTCGGCAGCTTGACAAAGAATAAAGAATAAATTATGCTCCTTTTTAGGTCCAAATTATTTTTCAGGGCAACTTCTTTGGGCTGCAGCAAAACATATGCAGATTATTCTGTCTTGCTATGAATTGTTCATTTTAAATGGTATCAGATGGTAATTGAATAATTTAACAGATTGTATTTATGGTTTGCAAACAAAAACAGAGCAATTACATAACATTTTTTCCATTGCATTTTACATCAAAGGAAGAATATGATCAAGACTTAACTGGATGAAGCTGCACGGGAAAAATTGTAGTCCAAAGGGAAAGGAAGTTTGTGATCTGGGAAAAGAACGATAATCTTGGCGCTCTCCACCCCTCCCCCTGCTTTCCCTCGCATTTAATTTTCATCCTCGGCCGTTACCTTATACAAAACCTTGAAACCGAACTTTCTATCCATGTCATTGTCTCACAAATCTACTGTGAAAGAATTCCTTGGAGGCTTAAACTGCGTGAAGTATTAATGGATTGAAACTCTGCCCTCCCAGTAGATGCTGGATGTCGTTTTCAGCACCTCAGGTTTATTCACTGATAAAATATGGCTGAAAACTCCTCAGGCTAGCTGCAGGGAACAGTGGAATGAAAGGCTGAAACAAGAAGCCTGAAAGTCTGTCAAAGACCATTGCAGAGTTAAATGTTATAGGTGCACAGACACCCATGCGACCTCCTTGTCCCCTCTCAAGTCGAGGAGCACATTTGCATTTTGAAACACTGGTTGTCACAGCTTGAGACATTTTTAATCTTTCAAATGCTTATCCTCCTGTTCTTAAATCAAAAAGGAAAGTACAATGCAGTTTAGCCTGACTGAATCAAGATCAAAGTAAAATGTTACAGATTAGAAGTATAGCGCGTGCTTCATATTCACTTTGTCCACCTGTCCCTTGAGTCTGCCTGTCTGTCTGGGTTTGAACTGGAAGGATATGTGGAATTTTGTGAACCAGAAGTTGACTTACACACTGAAGCAACACGCAACTCATCACAACTGAATGAATGCCTAATGTGACTGATACTAACCTTCTTCCAGATGACTAATCGGAGTTACACTGGCCCAGCAGAGAGAGAAAGTGCACATATCATGGCAGAAGTCACCTATCACATCAGAATGGACTTGACAGGGCTTGAGAGGCCTGTGGCCCAGATCTCCTACAGCAGGAAAGCAACAGTCAAAAGCATCTTCCGAAGGACATGAGCAAGTACACGATTTGAGGAAATTGGTGGTGGTTGTATAAGGTGAAGCAACAAGAATAATTAAACAGTTATACAGCCTGTTAAATATCAACAAAATACATGCACTCTCTGACTTACATAAGGGTTACGTTCCATGAAAGCTTACATAAGTCAGATTTTACATAAGTTGAAGTCGGCAACCCCATTCCATGCCCGAAATAACTCACTGAGGCTATTAACTATCCCAGCAGAGTTTGGTTGCATCCGGGGCACTTTCTGTGACGCAAGGCCTTCTGGGTAAGCATTGCCACCATTGCCAGCCTGTTTCCGATGTAATCATACAGCATTGTGGAAATTATAAACTGTCTTGATAGCACTAGGGACTGAGTACAGAATTGTTTACCCAAGTGTGAGTTTACCTAAGTCACCTATTCTGTAAATCAGGGAGTGTTTGCATTCCTTTTTTCTAATTACGTTAGAATAATTCTCACACATGTAAAAGATAGTTGATTTTGGACACAGATTTGGGTTATATTCAGGGGTTCTGTCACGCTTAAAGAAACATGCTATGTGGAAATAAAAGTCTCATCTGCAGGTAGGGAACATGCACATAGCAGCAGCTCTGAATTTGAACTAGAAGATCTGGTGTCCGTCACTGAAAAACTTGACCTAGTCCACCTTACTGGGCCACACTCCATCTGCAAGCCAGCTCCAACACATGCAGAACCATTCTATATATACCTTTCCCAATCATCCACCGCAAGGTACAGAGAGACTTACGAGGATGATGCCAGGACTTAAGGCCTGAGCTATAGGGAAAGGTTGAGCAGGTTAGGACTCAATTCCTAGGAGCGCAGGAGGATGAGTGGTGATCTTATAGATGTGTACAAAATCATGAGAGGAATAGATCAGGTACACACACAGAGTCCCTTGTCCAGAATAGGGCAGTCAAGAACCGGAGGACATAGGTTTAAGGTGAGAGGGGAAGGATTTAATAGGAACATGAGGGGTAACTTTTCACACAAAGGGTGATGGGAGATAGTTGAGGCAGGTAGTATCGCAACGTTTAAGAAACATTTGGGCGCAAGTGGGACTAGTGTAGATGGCACATGTAGGTCAGTATGGGGCAGGTTGGGCCGAAGGGCCTGTTTCCACACTGTAGCTTTCTATGACTGTATTCCAAAAGATACTCTGAAATCTACACAGCAGTCAGCTTCTCTAGGTCCTCTGAGAGCTGTAGAGGATTGCACGCTCTTTGGGCTTCTGTGATATGAATTGAGTTGACATGACAAGGCCACATGAGCCTTACTTAACAGCATTAAAGTGATGACAAGCTGAACTGGCTTGTGCATGTAAATAAGTTTCATAATTGACTCATAGAATAGTAATTTTTCAAAGTGTTTCATCCCCTTTCACAAAACTGCTTCTGAACCATGCGAAAATGCGAGTGAGATTTGACCATAATATTAAAAGCTTGACGGTCCAACACAATTCTTGAATATAAACCTAGAAAATAAGTAAACAAGTAATTGCATTGCCTGTACTGTGGGACACAATCTTGGAATTCAACATTCCAACACGGAACAGAGGTTATGGGGTGAAGGTAGGAGAATGGGGTTAGGAATGAGGGATAGATCAGCCATGATTTAATGGCGGAGTAGTCTTGATGGGTCAAATGGCCTAATTCTACTCCTATTCTTTATGAACATTCCTTAACCTGCAATAGAGTCTGGAGAAGGGTCTCAACCTGAATTGTCACCTATTCCTTTTCTCTGGAGATGCTGCCTGACCTGCGGAGTTTCTCCAACTTTTTGTGTCTATTTCGGTGTAAACCAACATCTGCAGTTCTTTCCACTACATTCCTTTCTGCTCACTGGATGGAGAAAAAGAAATGAGGATATGCATTGTGCGATTTATTGACGGAAAATTTATTGAAGGTTAAATCCCTATAGGGTGGGATTGAGTAGTGATCAGGGGTACAGTGCTGCCAGAGATCACTGGAGTGCTGCTCCGACACCTCTGTAAAACAAATGCCAAAATAAAGAGCAGGGAATTTTAATTAGTGGGTGTGTGGTCGGGGTACCTTGTTAAAAGAGGGGGAAGGGGAAGACCATCACTACTGAGGTTCCCTGTAGGAGGAGGGGAGCAGTAGGACCCAGCAGAGTCAGACCAGTGCTGTTTGCATCTTGGAGGTTATGGGCCTGGTGCTGAGCCTGGAACTTTGGTTAGGTGACGCCTCCGGCCCGCTGGTGCCCCCAGATTTGTAGGATAAAGATTTGATTGTCTGAAGAGGGTACGAGTGCCCACAGCTCATGATTGACTTCCTGTTAAATTATTACTCATGCTGGAGCTTTTGCTGGCATTTTAAAATCTAAAAAGCATTATGTTCTACTTTGTTACCTTTGTAAAAAAAAGCCAAAATGCAAGGATTTTTTACCTCATTTTGTTCAGCCTGATTCATTGCAGGATAAGCCAGGGAATTTTAGAAGAATGCCCTTTTCATGCAAATGCCGACTGGTGAAACATTTTACATAGATACTGTAACTAGAGCAGAAGGTTTAAAACAGAAATCATGAAATTTACCTAATTTTGAACATTTATTATTCTTTGCAGAGCAGTTGCTTCCAAGAGGGCGTCCGGTGACAACTTGTGTGCTAGCCACAGAAGCAGATCTACAATCACATATTACAATCGCTCCACACTCTTCAATCCCTATTCCTACAGCAACATTTCTTACTTTAACTATGATATTCCATTATAGTAAATGGCTCGATTGTAATCATGTATTGTCTTTCCGCTGACTGGATAGCACGCAGCAAAAGCTTTTCACTGTACCTCCGTACACGTGACAATAAACTAAACCGAACTGAAACTGAACTGAACTTAAATTTAAATTTAAGAAATAGAGGAACATTAAAGTGGCGATTTATTATTGAACATTTTATTTACTCCACTGCGATATCTCCCCAAGGTATGCCTACTTTGAAGAAGTTCTCCTCCTCCCTCCGAAGACATTCTTCTTCCCGCCCCCCCCCACCCTGCATCAGTTTGAAGAAGGGTCTCAGCCCGAAACGTTGCCTATTTGCTTCTCTCCATAGATGCTGCCGCACCTCCTGAGTTTCTCCAGCACTTTTGTCTACCTTCGATTTTCCAGCATCTGCAGTTCCTTCTTGAACATTAAAGTAGCCTTCACTTTTGCCATCTCAACAATAATCTCAACTCTTTATCTTCACAAATGTTCTACCCTGCAACTTTCAGCATTGCTGTCGATCAGAAATAATCAAGAACCAGCTCACAGAGGAACTCTACCCTCTCAAACCAACCCAATCATTTTGCTCCCCTCCTCAGTTCAACATAGAGGGTGGCACGGTGGCGCAGCGGTAGAGTTGCTGCCTTACAACGCTTGCAGTGCCAGAGACCCAGGTTCGTTCCTGACTACAGGTGCTGTCTGTACGGAGTTTGTACGTTCTCACTGTGATCTGCGTGGGTTTTCTCCGAAATCTTCGGTTTCTTCCCACATTCTAAAGACGTACAGGTCTGTAGGTTAATTGGCTTGGTATAAGTGTAAATTTTCCCCAGTATGTGTTAATGTGCGGAGATTGTTGATCGGCGCGGACTCGGTGGGCCGAAGGGCCTGTTTCCGCACTGGATCTCTAAACTAATAGAACATCACGCTCTTTCTTCCCTCCCCATGCCACTCCCACACGCTCTGTCAATGACAATCATTACCTTCCCTTAGGTAATACATTTTATATGTAGAGTACAGAAGGAATATCTGCATTCTTAAAATATCTAAACATGTTTGGATCCTCACTCCACCCATCACTTTTTAAATCAAGAGTGGCATAGGATTAAATTGTGTGTGTCGGCCACCCTGAGGTGGTGTCACCCTAATTTGCTTCACACCTATCTCCAGAGTTATACTAATAGCCTTTCTTTATTTTCTCCTGTAGCCATTTTATTGCAAAACTAAACTAGCAGCACAACCACATTTTTAGCCCGTAATTGATTGCATGAGATTCTGTGTAATTTTATTTCAGATGTACATTTGGAATGACATTTTTTGAAAAAATATAAAAGTTCATTTTGAATTATTATTATTATTATTATTATTATTATTATTATTATTATTGTTAGGTCAGATTTAATAATAATAATAAATTATCACTGATATTCATATTTTAAAATATATGTATTTATTTTTACCAGCAAAAGTTGTGCGTCGTCCCATCTTTCAAAAGTGAGATGCATTTTATTTAAAATGTGTAGCGGCACCAAACGTGGTGAATAAACAGTAGTTTTATTCAGGTGTTACATGTAAGTTTGGTCCACTAACATAATTGTCATTGCTGCTGTAGCTGAGCGAGGATGTTGTCTTGAGCTCAACTACCTGTTGACTGGGATGATCTCAAGGTGAGATATGCTTATGTAGCAGGACACTCCCCTTAGCCCCTGACGTCACGTGACAGCCTTCGTAGCTACTGACGAGGGTTCGACCATAAGTGGTCTGTGTATCAGCTGATGCCACAGGACCCCCCCCCCCCCCAGAACTGGAGGAAGGAATAGAATGCGCTAACCTTCTACAAGAAGGTGCGCAAGCATGGTCGAGGGCAGCTCCTGCATGTGGGTCGGGGGCACCCCTGGGCGTGGGTCGGGACGGAGGGGCCCGCGGGCGCAGTCGACACACCGGCTGTGGGCGATCCCGAAGTATGCCGAGGGGTGCGAGGAGACCAATGCAAAAACTGCTGGATAGAAGAGACACAGTCGCATCTCCTCGACCAGCTAGGGGATCGTGTCCTGAGAAATACGGCCCCCAGCAACGGCTGGGAGACGTCAGCAACAATGCAAACAAAGAAGAAAAAAACGAAATAAAAATAAATAAACTGATTGCTAAACCCAGCGTGGTGATACAGTGTAAACAAAGTGAAAAGAAACAAAACAAACTACAGTGAGCAATCAAGTGCAAAGTGGTAGGTAAGTTCAAATTGTCCAGTGTCCATGGTGCAGGATGGGAAGCTGTGCTGGAAAACTAGAGGTTGCAGTGACAGCCTCCGTCTTGAATGTGGCGCTGTTGCCGGTGGTCAGGCTGCAGGGATGGCATGCGGCCGGAAAGTGGTGCTGTGGACGGCGGTCAGGGAAGGTCGAGCTTCTCTTTCGGCCGGCCGCGGCGGCAGCTTGTTTCAGTAGGCCGCGACGGCCATTTCGGCGGCCGGCTGTGGCGATTCAAGATGCGAGCGGGGCAGCCGGCATTGATGGGCCTTGCCCCACCACTGCAGGTAGGGACTCGACTTACCGCCGCCGGTGTCGATGGAGACTGGCTGCGCTGCCGCGCCCTCGGCGGAGGCTGGAAGCTGCTGAGGAATCCGTCGCGGGACTCACGACTGGCCGAGGCTCCACCCCGCTGCTGGGCCAGACGGGCAGCCAACGCCCAGGGATCTTCGGGGTCCGAGCCGGTGAGGAGCAGAAGAACGTCTTCGGGCAGCCGCCACAGGTAAGCCCGCCGCGTCGGGTGGCTATGTCTTGGCCAGCGGCCGGCGGGGTAATGGGCGGGCCTGCTCACTCCCCGCTTCCGGGGCCGTTGGGCGTGCATCGGTGATGCTGGGGGCAGGGGGCTGCTACACTCGCAGCTCCTGCAGCAGCTGGTGGGGCAGCGGCGGCTGGTGGAAGAGCGACGGCTGGTGGGGAAGCAACGGCAACCGCGGCCTCTCGGCTCCGGTGAGCAGCAGCTGGTGGGGAAGCGACGGCAGCCGCAGCCTCTGCGCTCTGGTGGTCGGCTCATGGGCAGGTCATGCGGGAGTGCTTGGCGGCCGTCACACAAGGCCTGGACCGCGCTCTTTGACCCGTGCGGCCTGCGGCATACCTTACTGTTGGGCCGGGTTGGCGGCAGCGTCGTTCTGCAGGGCTGGGCAGTCGGCTGCAGACATCAGGTCTCCCGAGGCTGCGTGCATCGGGAGAAATCCAAAATTCCAATTTGGATAGTCGGGGTCACCAATGTAGCGGCACCAAACGTGGTGAATAAACAGTTGCTTTATTCAGGTGTAACATGCAAGTTTGGTCCACTAACATAATTGTCATTGCTGCTGTAGCAGAGCGAGGGTGTTGTCTCGAGGTCAGCTACCTGTTGACTGGGGTGATCTCAAGGTGAGATATGCTTATGTAGCAGGACACTCCCCTTAGCCCCTGATGTCACGTGACAGCCTTCGTGGCTACTGACGAGGGTTCGACCATGAGTGGTCTGTGTATCAGCTGACGCCACAAATGCAACAATAATTCCAATAGCAAATTTAGTAAAATTATACCCAGAGGTCTTGTTTTGTAGGGAATTCAGATGAAAAATCTCATGCTCTCAGCTCTGTTCAGAAGTTCAGTCCAACGTTAGACGACAAAGAAGATGAGAATATGAAATGATAGAGGTATTTCTGTAACACGTGATTTACTTAATAATTATAAGTATTAACTGATTCAGACATGTTTCAAACAAATTGTATGATGTAATTGTATTTCTTAATGATAATATCACAGCTATGATGTATAATGTGAAGAATCATTTGTTACTGCCTTTGGCAGATCAATTGAACAAAACAAGAGAACATGCATTAAGGGAATTCATGCACCTGGATATTCATCCCGAGTCAGATGTTCTAATTGTGTTATATTAAACACATCACCATATTGTACTCGGTTTTCCAATTTCATACAGGGACTTAATTTCAGGCAATATTAACTGGTGGTAGTGCACTGAAATTGGCAAGCAACCATGCTATCACCATGCTAAGATGGTCCATGATCCATGATCTTGAGCTTGTTGCTAAAGATTTGGTCCTGGGGATAGATGTGATAAGCAAGGTAGGTGAGCAAGTGCTAAAGGAGATCTGACATCTTAGGACAGTGAAAATGGAGAGTGGTCAGGAGTAATGATGGATGAAGTGGCTCAGGAACAGGTGTTTTGAATATTAAGAGGGAGAGGGAGTGGGGGGGGGGGTGGTGGTGGTGGAGGTTAGTTAGTAGGATACATTGAGGAATTGAGAGGCCAGAAGGAGATGGGGCAAGAGTCTGGATTGTTGCAGCATTAGGAATAGTCGGCGGGTTGGAGATCGATAACCTAGAATATTGGAGATGTTGCGGCTCAGGGGATCTGAAACATTGTTGGTTTGAGGTCTATAGAACAGATGGTGAAGTGGAGAGCAGGGGTTGGGGAGGGTCCTGTCAATGCCATCTGATGAGCTAGACAGAGGATAAATTATATAATGGAACTTACAAGAGTTCCATTCCAGCAGTATAAAATCCTGGGTGCTGTGGAAGAGCCCAAAACACCCAGTGATGTCTGGTCCTGAGACAGCCTGGTCTAATTTTCAGTGTAATGCTCCAAGAAGGACATTACCCAGGGAATGAGATCATTCCATATGAGCTGACATGGAAATGTGGTGGCGGTGGAAGGGTGGAGGACTATGGGAGGAGAATGATCTAATTTCCAGAAGAACCCAGAATTGACCAGGAAATAGTAATTATTGGTTTTCACTCCAGGTACAATCAATTTTCAATCACATAACATTGAAAATAAAACATGCAATTAAATTAGTCTGTTATTTTCTATTTTCTCCTTTGTTGGAGCCATTAAATCCTATTAATATTCTAAGTGTGCAGATAATTCTCTTTTTACTATTCTTCATTCAGGGCAGTATTCTTCGAGTCAGTGATAACTCCTGTCCATCCATAGTGTGGCTCTCCCAGATTAATTGTTTATCTTCCATTTTGTGTGAATGGAGCATGGCTGGGAACTGCACCAAATATGTAGCAAGTTTTTTCCAAGGAGTGGTGGGTGTCGGGAAAGCGCTCCCAGGAGTGTCATGGAGGTAGATACGATAGTGGCATTAAAGAAGCATTTAGATAGGCATGTGGATATGCAGTGAATGGTGGGATATGGATCACGTGCTGGCAGAGGAGATTAGTTTAACCTGACTTGTTCGGCACAGACATTGTAGGCCAAAGGGCCTGTTCCTGTTCTATATTCTATGAGTGATGATTCAGAGTATCCGTCCACATCTGGAAGGTATGAGTGGAGTAGAGAGAATGTCTGCTCTGCCCGGCAGCTGTAATTCCCCATCCAAGATGCTACAGCAGGCGTTATTAAAAAAAGGCTGATTACCTGTTTTTGGGCCTGTTTGGGTCAGATGTCTTTTAGGCGTCATTGGTGGGCAGGACATTGATCCATGAAATTGCCCCATTACACCTGTTTTCTGTCTGTAAAATCAGATGATGAAGCAGCTTTCCTGCTCCTTTTTGTCCATAATGTACAAGAGGGTATAGGGTGAATAAAACAACCTTCATAGAACACATGACAGTTAGTACTTCAATGTCCTTTTGTGTTCTCTTTATTTAATAGAGGCAGATAAGAAATGGAACCTCTGGGATAGTTTGACCTCTAATTATCTGCGGCACTTGAAACCTGACAAATGCAAAAATTAATTTGCCAAGAAATTTAATGCTTGGATCAGGATTTCTCTTCATTACTTAATTTTTGAAAGTGCTGACTTTGTAATTTCAGAACTTCAGCCCATTTAATTACTCACAGTCCTGCTGCAACTTCTCCAGTGCTTAAGCTGCCTGCTGAAACTGCTTTGCTTTGTCACTTCATATTAAACATAAGCAGGATTTCAGAATTAAAGTTTACAATGTCCTGGAAATGTTTATAATGAACTACCACAATGCAAAATCTAAGATAATAATCAGAACTTCCTACAGCATGGAAGCAGGCCCTCCGGCCCACCGAGCCCATGCCGACCATTGATCACCTGAATATTGGTTGCATGTTATCCCACTTTTGCATCCTACACACTAGGAGCCATTTCCAGAAGCCAACTAACCTACAAACCTACACATCTTTGGAATGTGGGTGGAAACCGGAGCACCCGGAAAAATCCACTCGGTCACAGGGAGAATGTACATACTCCGCACAGACAACACCCGTATTCAGGATCGAACCCAGGTTTCTGGTACTGTTGAACCGCTACACCACTGTGCTGCCCCTTAAGATGGATTCAGATGGATCCTTCCGGTTTCTCTGCAGCTAGACTCTGACAGGAGTCTAGAATTGGAACTCAGTCCTTGTGGGATCCCCCCACATTATGCTGAGGAATTGCCTCTTGAATTCCACAATGGATCAAAGGGTTTTAATGAGGATTGTGAAGGCTTATTTGCAGAGAGCACTGACATTTTATAACGTTTTACTTAATTGGTTTTATTTATTTCTGCATTTTAGTTGACAATTGTTTTATTTTTTTAAATATCTATTTCAATTCTAAGTGCCCCCGACAGACATTTTTAAATTATTTTTAATTAATTGTTTATTTATTTATGTATGTCTTTTAGTTAACATTTTTTTTTTTTTTTTTAAATGTCTTAATGATCTACTTCAATTTTAAAAGTCCCTGATATTCAGAAGCATTTAAGAACTGTTCAAATCAATGACAACATTGACAGGTGGCAAAGCCAAACCCCTTCCCCTCAGTTTAGCCAGCTGTCAAAGGCGTGATCCTGGGGCCTGCACTCGGCATTCTGCCCCACCCCCTGCCTCTCGGCCTCGTGGCCCAATTGCCATCTGGACCAGGCCTCTGGACTCCAGGGAGATAATCCTCCCAGCCAGCACTGCAGACTTGAGTGGACAGTTGGCTTTGACTCCAGTCAAGGAGACTGGGCCAGCACGATCTGGTCCAATTGATTGTCAGTTACTGTTAAGAGTAAAATGACAGCATCATTTTCTTTCCACACGAATAGAGTTTCACATCATAAAATCTATTAATTTACATTCTTGTCTCCTTATCAACCAACATGAATTACTGCAATTTATTAACACTTAAACCGTTCAAAATTTAAAAAAAAGGAAAGTACTACTGCATTTAGTTAGGCCTTATGGCTTGCTCGGGGAATTTTGTAACATCTTTTGCTTTGTATCTTGCCAGGCCAGAATGTCTTTAAACTATGTAAACTTGTTTTGTGCAACAGAAATACAGTTTTTTTGTACGGGGACTAAATCTTGCAGTAATAAATTACCTTAAGCTAGTGGCTATCAGTCATATGATCCATTTTACTCATTACAATTAGAATTTTTTTTTTAGTTTGGAGATAAAGCACGAAAACAGGCCCTTCAGCCCACCGCACCGACCAGTGATCCTCACACACTAACACTATCCTACACACACTATGGACAATTTACAATTTTACCAAAGCCAATTAACTGTATGTCTTTAAAGTGTGGGAGGAAACCGGAGCACCTGGAGAAAACCCACGCAGTCAGAGAATGAACGTACAAACTCTGTACAGACAGCATCCTTGGTCAGGATCGAACCTGGGTTTCTAACGCTGTAATGGGCCTGTCCCACAGGCGATTTTTCAGGCGACTGCCAGATACTGTCAAGTCGTAGCAGGTCGCTGAAAAACTGGTGACTGGAACGGTGATTGGAACGGCGACTGTCAGAGTGGAACACATACACACACATACACACATTGCTTCCTTCACCAGCCAGTTATGCAGGCAGGGGACAGGGCAAGCGGGGGGAGCGCTGCCTGAGTGAAATTCACACGGTGCAAAGCCAAGGTGATACAGGCACACACCACGACTAACAGGAAGGTTGGCGTTGTAATTAAGACAGTGAATGCACAATGTACGGGAAGGGTCATTTAAGTCCTTTAAAAGAGGGGGGAGGGGGCGAGAGGGAGAAGGGGGAGACAGGGTGGGGAGAAGGAGTGGAGACAACTTTTAAGAAGCCAGAGATACACGCCTGTGAAGCTCGGCGGACATTAACATTACCGGTCGGTTATTCTTGGTTCTGAAAACGACTGTTTACGTTTTTTTCCCAATGAGCCAATCAACTTTCACCGGTCAGCACGGTGTCAGCCTACCTCACCAGGCCACAGCCTACATCACCATGGCCACCTACTACAACAGCACCTACCGCACGCAACAACCTATGGCGTCAAAACCATTGTCACCACTAATTTTTGAATATGTTGAAAAATTAACGGCGACCAGAATTACGCCGTGACTAGTTATGAGAATGCGGGAACTACTCACTACCATGCAGGCGACACCCCGGCAACCTCCAGCGAACATGTGGCGATCTCATAGTCTCCTGTAATCGCCTAAAAAGTCACGTAAGTGGGACAGGCCCATAAGGCTACAACTCTACCGTTGCACCACCATTGTGCAATGTAATATTTACAGTACATTGAATATGAGAGGTGCAAGTATCAGAAAAAGTTTGATGACAATTTTTTTAACATTAAAAATGAAAAAATTGTACCTCTGAATTAATATAATGTTAACACATCTTAGGACCGAAAGTCTGGATAGAAAGAAACTCAATAGACTCCAATGGACTAGGAGCAGGAGGAGGCCACTCAGCCCATCAACCCTGCTCCACCATTTAATGAGAACATGCCTGATCTGATTGTGACCTCAACTCTATATATCCATCGACCCACAGTAATCTTTCACTGCTTTCCTTTCAAGTATTTCACTACCACTTGACGCAGGCTGCTGCTCCATGGTGGTCGTAAGTAATGTAGGTGGGAGCATAGACTTACAGTGTGTGAGTGCAGCTGTAGTGTGGTAGCTCTCAGTGGTAAGGATGAGATCATCCACTTTGGGCTAAGAAAGGATTCATTGGATGATGGAAGGTTAGGGGACCGTGGAGGTCCAAGGAAGTCTAGGGATCTACGCACACAAACCACAAACTTTATAACCAGGTATAAGAACTAATAGTGTGTTAGCCTTTATGATTAGTGGGTTTGAATATAAAAGAGTATTTTGGCACAGCTGTACAAAGTATTGTTCAGACCCATTTGGGACATTGTGTGATGTTCTGTGTATCACTACATCCTGAGGTTATGAACCACAATTTCCTTCTTCCTTCCAAAGGGATAAAGTTTGCCCTGGCTTGAGCATAGTGCAGATTCACTAGAATTCTACAACACAAAAGCATGTTTGATTTCCTAGTGCTGATGAAGTGTCGTCAACCTGAAGTATTATTTCTGATTCAACCCCACAGATGTTGCCTGACCTGCTGAGAATTTCCAGCTTATTCCATTTCTGCTTCAGATTCCCAGTTATTTTATTTCTAGATAACATCCAAAAATCAAAGCCAGCTATTTATTTGAGATGCTTGGAAACAATTCTTCACAAAAATACCCAATGTTTTGAACTCTCTACCTCAAGAAACAGTTGGTTCCAGGTCACGTGAAAATGTAAAAACAAGCACCTAACTACTGAAATGGAGGAACACTCAGCAGCGGTAAGCTGCTGTCTCACAGCTCCAGAGATGCAGGTACGATCCTGACTATGGATGCTGTTGGTGCGGAGTTTGTACATTCTCCCTGTGACCGCGTGGGTTTACTCAGGGTGCTCCGGCTTCCTCCCACATTCCAAAGACATGCAGGGTCATAGGTTAATTGGCTTCTGTAAATTGCCCCTGTTGTGTGGAGTGCAAATGTGGGATTACATAAAACTAGTGTGCAGGTGATTGATGGTCAGCGTGGACTCAGTGGGCTGAAAGATCTGTTTCCACTCTATCTCTAAACTAAACAAAACTATTCCTTCTTTTGGATGCCACTCAAAACTTAGCATGCATTGCTCATTCTTTCAAGTCATTGCCTAAGTGTGAGTCCTGCAGTCTGCAATACCAAGTTTGCCAGCAATAGTAGAATTGCCAAAATAGCCTCCTTGGGTCATGTCTGAAGATTAAAATAAATATTAAACGTCTTTCAATTCTGATGGGAACCTTAAGGAAGCACATTTAATGTGCTATGATAATTTTCAATTTGTATTTGTTTAGATGATTTTCATAGGACACACCAGTTATCATCTGGAGAAAATTTTACTAAAGCCTTATAATGATGCAAGGGTTGAAGCTCAAGTTCAACTCATGCCCACCTGACCACACGAGAAGGTCCACTCACAGCTCCTACCATCACCAAATGGCTGGGGCTCAGAAATAGGGCAGAATCCTACCTGGATCCATCTTAAATTTAAGCTGCAGACCTCACTCCCAGCATAAAACCCAATCTTACAGCCTTTAATATTTAATCAGCAGGAGGACATTATCATACACCAGAGGCATGATTAGAGCGCTAGTGGCCCAGGAGTAAAGGGATGCAGACTGTCTAGTACAATTCAGCACTGTTTCTATAGGTATATTGAGTTCAAGTCAGCAAGCTGCAATTTTAATGCAGTATTAGGTTCATTATGGTCTATAATGCCGGTCAGTCCAGGGGTTTGATCTTCCATTCCTGATACTCCAACTTTTTGTGTCTATCTCAAGAGATATGCCTGTCCCGCTGAGTTACTCCAGCTTTTTGTGTCTATCTCCAGACATGCTGCCTGTCCCGCTGTGTTACTCCAGCTTTTTGCGTCTATTTTCCCAATACATATCATGCACAATTGGAAACAGACATTTTCACATATACGATGGCTGGGGTGCATCATTTCCCAATTTTTACTCTCCAGTTTAAGCAGTGCCACTATGGAAAATATTGGCCTACTTCGTCAAAGGTCAGCTTCTTCTGTACTGTATTTCACATTGGTCCTGTGGTTCTCCCAACTGGCCTTAGTAACAATAGGTTCAGGGCCCCAGGGAACATAGTCATAGAGTCATACAGCATAGAATAGCAATGTTACAAAATTTTGAGATTTAAAAAATAAAGTCTGCAATTTATCCCATCAGATAAAGCATAAAAAGAAGTTTAATTTGACACTTAATTCACTTTCATATCTTCAGTATTAAAAAAGTTATGGCCATTATCATACTCAGAAATTAGCATCTAGTTCCCTATTGCTTTTCCATTGACTTAACACAAAAGCTGTGATCGAGGACAGTTAAAAGCCCATAACTTTCTTAAAAATTATGGTAACTGAAAGAAATTTTCAGGTATTATAGATTGAAGCATTCTGAAACAAATATGAAACAATCTTACTTCGAAGACATGAAAGTAAAGCATATAATTAGTTAGTTACCTAATTGTAGCTAATTACAAAATTCAATTACTAGATCTAAACATCTATCAATTTCTTAAGAATAGATTAACATTTTTAAATAGCCTAAGTGTCCAAATAACATTCACACAATAATTCACAATATAACATAATTTTTAAATCTAATTTTCATGAATTTACAGGCCAAATGGAAGGAATTGAATGTTTAATACCTGTAAATTAATGGGGATTTAATTCATCTTGCGAGTGAGAATTTCTGGAACGCGATCTTTTGGAACGTTCATTTGCGGTGAATTTAACCCCGTATTGGCATGAAAAATACTGCCGTTAATTCGGGGAATAAAATCACCGTGTCGCATGACAAAATGTGAATTAAAGGCTTCTTAAGAAGCACTTTTATACATTTAAAGAAAGCACTTTCGTTTACCTGTCCATTGTGTGAAATCCGTCCCCGTTATTGGCGTTGACGCTTCAGGAGCTGCTTTTAAAATGACTGTAGCGCTGACATTGACGATTTAATTTTAAAAAAAAATTCACAAATCGCCGGTAGGAACGATTTTGTCAGCGAAGGTTTGTACTCCAACAAAATATTTCCAGGACAAGGGAGGAGAAACCGCGTTTTAACCCCGCCCCCCCTTAAAGGCGCCAAAATCGCGCACACGGCCAGTGGCAGAATTACAGCGCGACTGAAGGTAAGTTTTGTAACATACCTACATAGAACAGGCCTTCCGGCCCAACTTGCTCATGCAGATCAACATGTCCTATCTACATTAGTCCCACATGCCTATACTTGGCCCATATCCTTCTAAATCTATCCTATCCATGTACTTGTCTCAATGTCTCTTAAACATAATGCAAACCTTGACAAAGAGATAAAAGTACAGTCTAGACCTCTCCACTGGAAGATCCAAGATTCAAGATAAGATTCAAGAGCCATTTATTGTCACATACACCAATTGGTACAGTGAAATTTGTGGTCACCATACAGCCATACGAATAATAAAAAGAACACAGAACACGATAGTCTTTAACATAAACATCCCCACACAGCGGAATCAAAGTTTCCCACTGTGAGGGAAGGCACCAAAGTTCAGTCATCCTCCTCTTTGATGTTCTTTGATGTTCACCCGTGGTCGGGGCCTCCCAAGCACCCTGCAGTCCCGATGGTGGCCCAATGGTGGCCCGATGTACAGGCCCTTTCGCCAGGATGATGGCATTCCGACGTCGGAACAGAAGAACATTCTCAGCTGCTTGGACTTCCGAATCGGCCACGTCTTACCGGAGACCGCGGCTCCCAAAGTCCACAGGCCGAGCTGGGTGGAGATTCACACTGGCGGCCCTCGGCAAAGGGATCCCAGGACTCCACGAGGCAAAATGTGCTGAACTAATGGTGAAGGCCAAGAGAATGTTGGTGAATATTCAGAGATTTCATTTGTAAAATGATGTGACAGGTTAAGCAGAATGATGAGTTTCAGTTTTTAGTGAAGGTAAAATGATTCTTGGGTGTGAACAGAATCTGATGATATTTTATTACAGCTTGCCTTGCTGAAAATCAGATGGGTGTTGATAACTGTGTTTAATTTTAGTTGGTCTATCTGAGGGACAAATTTTATTCTATTAAAAACTTTGAGGCAAATAAGAGGGCAGTTTTCCACTTTGTGCAAGTGTAAAAACAAGTGACAGTGAGTTGACAGCCTGCTTCCCATCTCCCCAGACTTCTACACCTACTGAAGCCAACAGGAATAAATATTAAGAAAGATGTGAAATTAGCTGCTGACTCATTATACACGACCAAACAAAAGTACGTCCACCCCATGGACTTGAAATGTGTGCATTTTCATTGGTTAGCAAAAGCTAATTACCTGATCGATTATTAATTGAATTGCTCTATTATAATATGCAAAATGCTGCAAAAACATTGCCTTTTTAAAAACCTTCTTTTCGGTCCCCAGAACCTTCATTATTTTGAGGCAAAGAGTAGCCTGACAGCTCCATTTGGTGAGTGCTCCTTTATGGCTCTTCCTTGCTATTCCAGATGTTTTACTGTGTGGCTGATATTCCCCTTGGCTCTTCCTGCTGTGATAGTCCAGCTGTGCTACATCCCTTCTGTGCCTCTTTTCCCAAAGCCATATGGCTTGTGTCATCATGCTCAGCTATTGGCATATTCCCTCATCCAGTTACTCAGTCCTTTTGTAGGCTCTGTCACTGTCATTTTATCAACATCTTTGCAGCCTTTCATTTTCCTGGGCTACCGTGCCTTCTTAACAGCATTTGTCTCTATGTTTTTCTAAGAGCAGTTGCTGGTTTGTTGGTCAGCATCATATCGTGGTGTCCTTCATGCATTACAGATTAGACAAACGTTTTAGTGGAGGACACTCGTTTCTTTACATGGTTGCTAAAAAAAAATCTATATTTTCATTTATTTATAGTTTACAGACTATAATATTTGCCTTGCTATTTACCTTTGAAACTACTTCAACACCTCTGATTGAATCTAATGTGAAGAAATCCTTATTCCTGCCATTCATATGTCTTCCTGTGAAATATTCTGCAGCCATTTGTTTTCCATTTATCACCTCCGAGCTCAGCCGCTATCTACACCCTTCCCTCCCCCATCTGACTGTCATCTGCTAATCAACCCCTCCTCACTGTATCTGCCCATTACTTGCGGGTTCTTTCCTAGGCGACACAGTGGCATAGCGGTAGAGCTACTGCTTTACAGCGCAGGAGACCCGGGTTCGATACTGACTATAGGTGCTGTCTGTATGGAGTTTGTACATTCTCCCCGTGACCTGCTTGGGATTTCTTCGAGATCTTCAGTTTCCTCCCACACTCCAAAAACGTACGGGTTTGTAGGTTAATTGGCTTGGTATAAATGTAAAATTGTCCCCTGTGTGTGTAAGGTAATGTTAACGTGTGGGGGTCGCTTGTCAGTGCAGGCTCAGTGGGCTGAAGGGCCTGTTTCCGTGCTGTACCTTGTTTCATGAGAGAACTTTCAGTCTCCATTCATGAAACAAATATAACCATATAACCATATAACCATATAACCATAACAGCACGGAAACAGGCCATCTCGGCTCTTCAAGTCCGTGCCGAACATTAAAAAAAAAAAAAAAAATTTAAATTAAAAATAAATACTTCCTCCTAGTCCCATCTATCTGCACTCAGACCATAACCCTCCATTCCTTTCCCGTCCATATACCCATCCAATCTATTTTTAAAGGATAACATCGAACCTGCCTCCACCACTTCCACTGGAAGCTCATTCCACACAGCTACCACTCTCTGAGTAAAGAAGTTCCCCCTAATGTTCCCCCTAAACTTCTGTCCCTTAATTCTCAAGTCATACTTCTTCTATTGCAAGCATGGATCAGTTTTACATTGGGCCGAAGGTTACACAATCCCACATCCAGTTGCATCTATGTCAGAAAATGAAGGGAAGAATCAGCAGGTCAGGCAGCATCTACCTTTCAATTGGGTATGTTGCAGCCTTCCAGACAATACTAAATTCTATAGGATTAAAAAATTTGCTTTTGTTGCATGTATTAATATTCACAGATTCCATTTGTGGTTTTAGCATAGTTTTTCTCCTTCCATTAGTACAGTCTGAGCCTGTCTTTAGAGATACAGCATTGAAACAGGCCCTTTGGCCCAATGAGCCCACACCAACCACCGATACAATAACTGTCCCACACACAGTCGGGACTATTTACAATGTTACAGAAGCCATTTAACCTACACACCTATACGCCTTTGGAATGTGTGAGAAAATTGGGGAACCCAGAGGAAAACCACACAGTCATAGGAAGAACGTACAAACTCTGTACAGACAGTACACGTAGTCAGGATCGAACCCGGGTCTCTGGCGCTGTAAGGCTGCATCTCTACTGCTGTGCCACTGTGCTGCCCAATAGCCTTCAATTCTCACCATATTATACTTGGAGGCATAAGAGACTGCAGATGCTGGAATCTGTAACTAAAAAAAGGAGAGCAGTTGGAGGAACTCAATGGATCAGGCAATACCTAAGGAAATGGATAGTTGATGGTTTGATAGTCTAGGTTGAGACTGGTCATCTTGACTGAAACAGTAGAGAGGAAGTAGTCAATATAAAGAGGTGGAAGGAAATGCGGGGAAAGAGCTTGCAAATAATAGGTGGATACAGTGAGGAGGGATTGACTGCATATTCCTCCATTCCCTGCATATCCATGTGCCTATCCAAAAGCCTCTTAAATATCACTATTGTATTTGTCACCACCATCACCCCTGGCATCTGGTTCCAGGCCCCCAGCACTCTGTGTAAAAACATTGCCCTTCTTCTTTAAACGCTGACCTACTCACCTTAAAGCTTTGCCCTCTACTCTTTGACATTTCAACCCTGGGAAAAAAGGCTCTGACTGTCCGCCCTATCTATGCCTCTCGTAATTTTTATAAAACTTCCATTAGGTTTCCTCTTAGTCTCCGATGCTCCAGGGAACACAATCCAAATTTGTCCAACCTCTCCTGTAGCTAATTCAGATCATGGCTTCGGTGACTGTAACGCCAGAGTTACCATCACGGCTGATCAGATTGTAAGAAAGCAGAGGAAAATAGTTTGCTCTTCTTTTGATCGTTACCATGACACTGCTCCTCACAAATCACCATAGGGAGTCGAAACATGAAAGTTGTTGCTTTCCACTGAGGTGAAAGAAAAGCTGAGCAGAAGCCACCCAGGAATTTTTTTTGTCCTAGTTGCCAGCTCAAAGTAGGACTGGAAAATGACTTGATAAATTCAATCCAGAAATTATACTTGGAGATACTGGCAGATTAATAGTCAGCACATTTTGATAAATTTATTTTGAAAGATATTTCAAAAGAGAAAAATAAGTGTCACTGCCAGATTGAACAACAAAGCGAAGAACAGTATAAGAATGTGTGAAATGTTCCTATTTTACATTGGCAGGATCCACAGTACAGGAGTGTTGGCTCGTAATTAATAATTTACGAAGAACTTAATTTATGGGTGGCACAGTAGCGCAACAGTAGAGTTGCTGCTTTACAGCGTCAGAGACCCGTGTCCAGGGTTCGACCCTGACTACAGGTGCTGTCTGTATCGAGTTTGTACGTTCTACCTGTGACCGCATGGGATTTCTCCGAGATCTTCGGTTTCCTCCCACACTCCGAAGATGTACAGGTTTGTAGGTTAATTGGCTTGGTATAAATGTAAATTGTCCCTAGTGTGCGTAGGATAGTGTTAGTGTGCGGGGATCGCTGGTCGGTACGGACTCGGTGGGTCGAAGGGCCTGTTTCCGTGCTGTGTCTCTAATCTAAATTAAACCTTGTATCGGTCATAACATATCAGTCAGATCTTTAATCTGTGAGGCACAACTTTTCAATATTTATTTCATAAACAAACAATTTTCTGTGTTATCAAAGACATTAAACATTTGTGTCTCTGCTTTGTAAATACGAGACTAATTATCTCAAGAAAATCTAAACCAAACAACAAAGTCGACTGAGGCTGGCCAAGAACGTAATATCCATGACCAAGGATGCATTTACTCAAACTCTTATTCATAGTATGAAGTAATTGAGCATTTATTTGCATTCTACAGACTGTGAAAGTTTTCACAGGTATTTGATTAAAAAAAGAACAAAAACTGACAAAACAATAAAGCATAATGTGTGGAAAGACCTTGCAAATGCTAAAAATTGGCAGGAAAACATGATTGCATATTTTGTTCATTGCATAGAAGGAGAATTTTGATGGCACATATAACAAGCATGGGTGACACCCATTCAGAGGCAATGCCCAATTTGTACCTCAGCTGGGAAAACAAATCAGAAAATATGTCGAACACAAAATGCTGATGTAACTCAGTGGGTCAAGCAAGATCTCTGGAAGACATAGATAGGCAACGTTTTATATCGGAACCCTTCTTCAGATTGAAGAAGGGTCCCGGTTTTCTGTCTATCCAGGTCCTTAGTCTGAAGAAGGGTCTCGACCCAAAACGTCACCCATTCCTTCACTCCAGAGATGCTGCCTGTGCCGCTGAGTTACTCCAACATTTTGTCCTCTCGGTCTTTGTCCTTCCTCCCTTCCTTCCTTCCTTCCTCCCTCCCTTCCTCCCTTTCTCTTTTTCTCCTGCTTCTTCCCTCACCCTTTCCCTTCTTTCCGCTGGCTGGAATGCCTGGGTTTATAAGGAGAATGTTGACAAGGTGGATCGATATTAGCTATTTGGACAGAGCTGTTTCCAGGGGTCTGAGGTTTGACCTCTCCTGGCCTGTCAGCCAGTGATAGGGACCAGAGTGGCACCCGGGGGAGTGGGCACTATCATACAGCGACAATGGCTGGCTCGCTCTGGATGGTGGTCACACACTATGTCTGTATTGCATTTCCCAAACTTTCTGTCTAGAGCTTGCTGGGGTTTGATCAACCGTATTTTATCAATGGGATTCGGGGAAGATGCAATCTCCCAGAGGTTCCTGAGCCATTGAACTCAGAAACCTATCTGCCTGCTGAGTGTTCTAGATTGAATGACTGTTAGTATGCGTAATGTTGGAGAGGCGTCTGTGTGGGTTTTATTGGTAATACATATGAGTGTAGTAAGTAAGTAAGTAAGTAAGTTTATTGGCCAAGTATTCAAATACAAGGAATTTGCCTTGGTGCTCCGCCCACAAGTAACAACATGACATACAGTGACAGTTACGAATGACTCAGAAAACACTAAACATTAATAATAATAAAACATTAATGATAAAACACCATTGATCAAGCATGTGAACCAACAAAATACCAGATCAAAGGGAGGCTACAGATTTTTGGCTGTTGAGTAGAGCAACTACTCGTGGATAAAAACTGTTTTTATGTCTGGCTGTGGCAGCTTTGACAATCCGGAGTCGCCTTCCAGTGGGAAGTGATTCAAAGAGTTTGTTGCCAGGGTGAGAGGGGTCAGAGATGATCTTGCCCACTCGCTTCCTGGCCCTTGCAGTGTACAGTTCATCAATGGAGGGAAGGTTGCAGCCAATAACCTTCTCTGCTGATCGGATGATTCACTGCAGCCTCCAGGTGTCGTGCTTGGTGGCTGAGCCAAACCAGACCATGATAGAGAAGGTGAGAACAGACTCCATGATGGCCGTGTAGAATTGGACCATCATTACCTGTGGCAGATTGTGCTTCCTCAGCTGCCGTAGGAAGTACATCCTCTGTTGTGCCTTTTTGACTGTGGAATCGATGGTAGCCCCCCACTTAAGGTCCTTGGAGATGATGGTTCCCAGGAACTTAAAAGACTCCACAGATGTGACTGGTGTTGAACTCCACAGATGTGACTGAAAGTCTACAATCAATTCCACTGTCTTAAGAGCATTGAGCTCTAGGTTGTTGCTACGGCACATTGTGTGCACATGATGACAGATGGGACATGTAATTTCCTCTAACTTGGAGTACAGATAAGTGGTGATTGAATCATGCATCCGTAGGATCAGGTCCTCAGGTCATCTCTCTGGCTACAACCTCTCGCTGGTATTTCAGTTCTGACTTTGTTGTCCTCCATTTCCTCTAGAATGCAGACCCACCACCTATGTGTACCTCTTTTCCACTAATCTCTTCAGAATTACATTGCCTGTAGTCTTCTCCCCCTTTAAGAGATCCTTGCACAATAGCAAATTCTGTAAGTGTGCAAAACTCCAGATCTTACTCAGGTCTACTATGCTCTAATTAATGGGATCTGAATAGACCAGCTTAGATTCTGTCCGCAGTGCCAATTTAACACGCCCTTTTATTGGATACTAGATTTCTGGCAAACAGAATTGATTAACAACAATTAGCATATGTATAGTAGAATTTAATTGTGCAAGATCCAAAGGTTAGATTTATTGCTATATACAAGAATTATTACACACAACTCTTAACTAATTATTAATTGCAGGAAACTTCAAACCTAGATCAGTGAAATTCAAGCAATAACTAGATCAGTCAAGAGTCAATAGTGTTTAATTGTCATATGGACCAGGAACAGAATAATGAATGTTTTACTTGCTGCAGCTTTACAGGTGCATTACTGATTAAATAACAAATAAATGTACAATAATCAATAATGCAATAAATTAATAATCAGTAATACTAGCTAACCAAAACCTAATAGTGCAAAACCAAAGTACATAATGCAACCAAAACAAAGTCCGCAGTAGGTCGTTGCTGAGGTAGGCTTGTGGTTAATGTTGTTTATTGTAGGTAAGTGTCTGATGGTTGCTGGGAAAAGCTGTTCTTGATCCTGGATCCATGGTCCTCAGGCTCCTATATCTTCTTCCCAATGGTAGTGGCAAGATGAGAGCGTGGCCAGAGTGGTGTAGGTCTTTGATGATATTAGGCACATAAGTGAATCATAAAATGTAGAGCACATGTTTATGGAAGGCATTGAATATAATGAAATACGAGATGAGATGTGTAACAATTCTGAAAGCCAGCCCTGGAGGGTTAATAAGGGAAAATTACAATTAAAATCTTGTCCACTTAGCTTAGTAGCCAAAGACACAGGCTGGAGGAATACTAAGTCAAAAGCATTCCAAACTCTGAAGGAATCTATTTCAAATCTGTGTTATGTTTGTTGTTTTTGGCTAGACCCCTCATGTTATGTGTTTCAATTAGCCTCAGCTTGCCTGGCCAGGAAGTAAGGGGGAAATCAGCCAGAGCCTCTGCTCCTAATTACTATTGCACAAATGCTGCAGGAAACTGAACATTGGATGAAAGCAAGATTGGGGTCATCTATATAGCCCTACATGACAGCATAGCCTCCAAATGCTAACACGTGTAGAGAGGGCATTTATGACTAAATTATCCGACATCTTCCACAGCCTGTGAAACGCTATTCCAATAAAAGTCACACCATGAAAAATAAAAATAAATTAATTAATTTTGATTCACAATTAATATTGTAGTATCACCAATCTGCATGTAATGATATTGAAAATAACAAATGTTCCTCAATGGTAATTGTCAACGTTAGAAGCTGATTTGTGTCATTAAATCATCTTGTTTCTCAAAGGCTTCAGTTCCTGAGAGGAAATGTTACTGCACACTTATTGTGGCTTTAACAACATGTAATCCAGTGGTTGAAGAATTAATCTCCTTTTTACTGCTTAAGTGCGCTGTCTCATCAAATTAGTAGATTGAATACTTCTTAACAGAGTGCACCAATAAGACCAAAAATAGCAATCATGGTTTTCATGTGTTTTCATTTTAAAAATAACCCATATTAGTTTACTGGCAACAAACAAGTTACCCGTTTAGAATTTCAGAAGCAATCAGAAACAGATAAAATAGCACGGCATCTGTCCAAAATTCCAGAATTTGAAAGTTTTGGATTGGAGTGGGAAGGGAAAGGAACTTGTTCTGCATGTGTTACCCAGTAATTCTCACTACATCACCAGTTCATTATGGTTACATTCACTGATTCACACAATGCCCAGAGGTATGAGGGGTAAAAGATAAATTATACTTTATATGTAAGTTCTTTAATGATAAGAATTTAAAATATATTACATCAATTTGATTTCACGTTCTAGCAGCAAGGAAAAAAGCATGGTAATTGACTTCCCTACCACATAGTATATTAAAAGCCTTCCTTCCACAGAGTCAGCCCCAGAGGAACATGACACTTCAACAGTGCCACTTAAGGTTAGTCTCTCAATCGCCTGCACTAAATTTATAGCAGCTTTAACTGTTTGCATTCCTGAGCTCAGCAGAGAAGGGTGGCTAATTGAGCAGCATTACAGCCAGCGATTGAACACGAAGCCAAGCTGCTGACTGGCTGGGCCAAGATTAGATCTTGCTATGACTGTAAGGGAAGTAGTACTAAGATGGTGATAAGCAGACTCCATGCTCCTCTGATAATGCACTGTCGCTGGATTAGAACAACATATACAAGATAGGGAAAGTACCATGCTTGACCCCAAATCTAACTGAATCTATGTGAACTTGTTGACATTGTATGTCGGGTTAAGAAAGCTTCTGCATTTCTATGTTACTCTGGATGTTGTAAAACATAAATCCCCTCACAGTTAATTAATTACTACTGCAGTAGGCTACTCAGCAATCATATTGATGAATAGATTCTGAAAAAGGGGCCCCAACATGAAATGGCATCTATACATGTCCTCCAGAGATGCTGCCACACCCACTGTTATTCTTAAAGAATACTCGTTAGCACTTTGTGTTTTGCTCAAGACTCCAGCATCTACAGTTCCTTGTATCTCAATCATATAGATGACGTAGGTATGGAGGAGAAATCTGGCCAATTGTTCCCAGTCCTGAATGCAATGTCCTATTAATGTATGTGCATGTCACATGAGATGTGCATATACATCGCTTTTGATCACCCTGCTGTCAGGACTTGAGGGCCAGAGCTATACTGAGAGGTTGCGCAGGCTAGGACTTTATTCCTTGGAGCGCAGGAGGATGAGGGGTGATCTTATACAGGTGTATACAATCATGAGGGGAATAGATAGGGTAATTGCACAGCCTTCAAAGAACTAGGGGTGTTTACCTAGGTTTAAGGTGAGGGAGAAAAGATGTAATGGGTACCTGAAGGGCAAATATTTCACACAGAGGTGGTGGGTATTTGGAAAGAGCTCCAGAGGAGATAGTTGAGGCAGGTACCATAATGATATTTAAAAGACGTTTGGACAGGGACATGGATAGGAAAGGCTTAGAAGGATATGGGCCAGGCGGGAGCAGGTGGGACTATTGTACATCTTGATCGGCAGGGGCTCGTTGGGCCGAAGGGCTTGTTTTCATGCTGTATGAAATTGCATTAGGTCAGATTGTGTTACCCTGGTAATATTTTAGCCTCTCAAACCTCTCAGTCAAAGGTAAGGAGGGGTAACTATAAGGAGACAATAACTGGCATCCATAGACCACACTCCAACAAGAATTCTAAAGAGGAAGATGAAAATAGCTTGAACAATAAAACATAATGGGGAAAATCTTCTTGATCCTGGTCAGTAGTTCTAAAGAGAAACAGAGGCACTGCGTTATTCAGTGCAAGTACCAGACCTGAGTTTAGTCCAAGACGCTCTAAAGCTGGATTCTGCTTTTGGTGGGAATTGTCATATAGATCTGGAGTAGGATTGGAGATCCCATTCATTACAGTATGGAGTTTTGAGTTGCACAGAGGAAAGTGAGTTATTTCTGAAATATTTTAATTTAACTAAAATAAATATTTTTTTGTGGGAGCTGGCAGGATCTCTAGAACTGCACCCATGCTCCATACACCCCAATATTTTAATGTCAGGGGCAGTTTAAAAACATTGAAGTCTTTCAGAGTTTTACTGAACACAACTCTGCTTCAGCTTTGCTTTCTGTTGAAGTGTGACATGGGCAGTGAGAGCCCCACAATGACATCGCGGGATCACACTGCTGGCCACATAGACAATAGACAATAGGTGCAGGTGTAGGCCACTTGGCCCCTTGAGGCAGCACCGCCATTCAACGTGATCATGGCTTCCCATCTCCACCCCTTTCTGCTTTCCGCAGAGACCGTTCCCTCCGCAACTCCCTGGTCAACTAATCCCTTCCCACCCAAACCACCCCTTCCCCAGATACTTTCCCCTGCAACTGCAGGAGGTGCAACATCTGCCCCTTTACCTCCCCCCTCGATTCCATCCAAGGACTCCAACAGTCTTTTCAGGTGAGGCAGAGGTTAACTTGCACCTCCTCCAACCTCATCTATTGTATCCGCTGTTCCAGGTGTCAACTCCTGTACATCGGCGAGACCAAGCGCAGGCTCAGTGATCATTTCGCTGAACACTTTTGCTCAGTCCGCCTTAACCTACCAGATCTTCCGGTTGCTCAGCATTTTAACTCCCCCTCCCATTCCCAATCTGACCTTTCTGTCCTGGGCCTCCTCCATTGTCAGAGTGAGGCCCAGCACAAATTGGAGGAACTGCGCCTCATATTTTGCTTGCGTTTAAACACCCCAGTGGTATGAACATGGACTTCTCTAACTTCAAATAGCCTTGCTTTCCCTCTCTCTTCCACATGAATAGCACCCGAGGTCAGGATTGAACCCAGCTGTCTAGAGCTGTGAGACAGCAGCTCTACCTGCTGCGCCACTGTGCTGCTCTTGGGTAAATCACGGGGACTTGACAAAGTGTATCCTAGGACCTTGTGAAAAGCTGGGAAGAAACTGCAGGGACCCTGGCAGAGATATGTAATATCTTTAGCCATAGGTGCGGTGCTAACAAATTGGAGGATGGATAATGTTGTGCTTTCATTTAAGAAGGACTGCACGGACAAGCCAGGAAACTACAGCCCAATGAGCCTAATAACAATGGTGGGAATTTTACTAGAGGGCATTCTGAGGCACAGGATCCACATTCATTTGGAATGGCAAGGATTGTTTCGAGATAAGTCGGAATGGCTTTGTACAGGTCTCACAAATTCCATTGAATTTTGTAAAGTGGTGACCAAGAGATTGACAAGGATAATCGTCTACGTGAACTTTAGCAAGAGTATTGACAAGGTCACATATGGTTAGATTTTTGTCCAGAATGGTAGAGGACATGGGATCCAGGGTGTGCTAGCCAATTGGATACAATATTTGGCTTAGTGATAGGAATCAGAGGGTGGTAATGGAAAGTTGTTTTTCAATTGGATACCTGTGAGCAATGGTGTGCCATAGGGAACTGTGCTGGTTCACAGTTGTTTGGCATTTACATTTAAAGTTTGGCATACAGTTGGCATGGTAGGTACGTTTGTAAGTGACATCAACATTGATGGTCTAGTGGACAGTGAAAACGATTATTTAAGATTATAACCCAAGATCTATAATACTAGGAATGTGGGTCAAAGAATGGCAGATGGAATTTATCTCTGATAAAGTGCAATGTGATACAGAGCGAATGGCAGGACATTGGAAACTGTTGTATAGCAGAGGGACCTCGGGGTACACAGATATGTCATTATCTGAAAGTGTCAACACTTGTAGACAGGGTGCTGAAGAAGCATTCATGTCTTCATTGAGTAAGGCAATGAGTATAAAAATTGAGATGTAAAGTTACAACCATACAAGACATCGGTGGGATGCACTTGGAGTATTGTCTGGTGTTCTGATCGCTGAGCTATAGTAAAGATGCTACCGGGACTGGTGGGCTTGAGCTATAAGAGGAGATTAGAGAGGCTGGGGCTTTTTTCTCCGAAGCATGGGAAGCTGAGGTTGCCATTATAGATGTACATAAAAATCATGATAGATATGGATAAAGTGAATGGTTACAGTCTTTTTCCTAAGGCACGTGTGTCTAAAAATACAGAGCATGGATCTAAGGTGAGAGGAGAAAAATCTATAGCAGACCCTCTATAGAGACAACTTTCTCCACATAGAGGGTGGTGTCTATGTGGAACAAGTTGCCAGAGGAAATGGTAGAGGCAGGTACAATTACATTTCAAAAGCTTTACGACATAAAACTTGAATAGGAAAGGTTTAGAGGTCAATGGGACAAATGCAGGTAAATGGGAGCAACTTGGTGACATGGTCAAGTTGGGCCGAAGGGCCTTTTTCCATGCTGTGTAATTCTGTGCTCCTATGTACACCCTATTCGTGAACAAAAGACACAGGGTGATTTTGTAGTGTAGTGCCATTTTGACTCAAAGTATGTTATTAAAACTCATATCAGACCAATGCACCATATGTTTATGAGAGAAAAACACCTAACTACACATGCCTCATGAAATAAACTTAGCCAGGCTCTTCGTCATGTAATGTGGCCCCAACCACGATTGAGCGGAAGTGTAGATATTATTTGTCTAATTGTTAAGGACTGCAGCTGTCTGGATGATGGAGGAAGCCTTTGTCCGTTATGTTTTATTTATTATTTGAGAGGTTTGACAGGCGGTTTGTATTCCTATGTATGTTTCCAAGAAAACGGCAATGTCTGGTGGACAGAAGTCCTGTGCTGCATTGAAGGAGTAGGTGGGGGAGAAGTCTGCGAGGCTGCACAGTTGATTTTAATTGCAGATTTCTGAGAGAACAGCTTTAATAATTAAAGTGGAGGTGATGGTGATGTTTGATCACTAAACCCGTACCAGTATTTCACACCCTCAGTAGGAAGTCAAAGAGACAGCCCAACAACAAGGACATCTTAAAATGGACTTTTTAAGCCTCAGGACATTACAAAGACTTTCAAATCAATTAAATACAGTTGTAATGTAGAAAAACACGGTGGCTGATCTGCATACCACAAGCTTCTGCCAATAGTAATGGGATAAGTGATCAGGTGACCTATTTTTTATCATGTTGCTTAAAGCGCTGGAAGGATTGTGACCTAAATTATACCGGTTTGAATTATTAATTATTTAGAATGATAGGAATTTACACTGAAAGCCATTCAGCTAATCACATGTAAGTTGGTGGTCTGATAGGCCAATCTAAAGCAAATCAATTACATGGCTCATTCCCTGTAGCATGATCGTTTCTGCAAATTCAAATATTTATATAATTTTCTGATCAAAGAAATTAACCTAGAATTACTCTGCAGTAGGGAAGCCGTGTTAAATAGGCCATGCCGTGTGAGTGAACGTGTGATTCATGCATAGGCCCGGTGCTGACAAATTCAGTTGAATATGTGAACCTAAATTGTTGTGCACAGAGGAATAGGCCTTCCATATTATGTTCCAAATTTCCTTATGACATAGGAGGCCACTCAGTCCATAAAGTCTCTGCTGGCCCTTTGAGTGATCCCATCAATTCCATGAACCCACTGATTATCCTGTAACCTATTATTTCATGTTCCACTGGGGCTTTTGGGGAGACTGATCTTTCATTTGCCTATGCAGAGCGAGCAGCGGGACCCAAGTAATTCCTGCTTTGTGGTGGGTGGTCCTGGTGGAGAATGGGCTGGGTGTCGGTAGGGAGAATATCAGAACTGATTAGAAAACCATGACAGAGTGCTACAATCTGTAATTGCAAGGGATGGGTGCTGTAAGTCACACCCCATTCCGATTTAGACACATTGGCATTTCTTCATCTCAACTATGTCCACCTCGGTCATTCCTTCTTCCCTCTGCTCCCTTGGTATACTGAGGTACAGTGAAAAGCTTTGCTTTGCATGTTATCCAAACAGATCAGAAATACTGCACATAAATACAATCAAGTCAAACTCCAGTGCAATTGGTAGAGCAAAGGCAAAGATACAAAGTACAGATTATAGTTATCAGCATTGTAGCGCATCCATCCCAGAGATGTATAATGTCCGCAATGGGGTAGAGGTGAACTGGACAGTACTCCAGCTTATAGAAGGATCATTCAGAAGTCTGATAACAAAGGGGAAGAAGCTGAGCCAGAAACCGAAATTTGAAAGTGCATATCACCAGACTCAGGAACTGCTTCTCCCCTCTGTTATGAGGCTTCTGAACTCCCCTTCCCTAAGCTAGGATACAGTCAGATTCTCCTCTATCTCATGAAAAACATTGGACTTTGTCTCTGGAACTATTGCTGAAAACTATATTCTGCATTCTGTATCTACCCTTTTGCTCTCCCTTGAGCTTGCCTTGATTTTGTTAATGTATATTATTTCTGATCTGTTTGGATAGTATGCAAAGCAAAGCTTTTCACCGTACCTTGTTACATGTGACAATAATAAACCTAAGCCTAGGTGCTGAAGAAAGAAGGGGAGTTGAAAGCTGTACTAGAGCGAGTTTCCAATCAATTAAACACCAACATTCATTCGAAAGAGTAGCTACAGAACAGATTGAAATTGGTGCAAGTGTACAGAGTGTGTGTGTGGAACCAAGGTGTAGATTTATTCAGTGTCAGCCGGAGAAAGGATCAGCTCGTCAGGGCTTGGTTCCAGTAGTGGTGAAGAGCTGAGAGAATAGCTGGAGAGATAAAATGGGGCATCATGAAGTTAAAAGAGAGAGATGAATCCTAGTCAGCAGAAGATAAAACTAAGGGGCAACAGGTGGACAAGTAATGGTAGGTTGGCAATGATGGATATGATTCAATGTTGGCAATGATGGATAAGATTCCAAAGAAATGGGGAAGGAAAGAAAAACATGACGGCAGATACTAATGATAATCTTTGGTGGCTAACTCCACATTTTTCATTTCATTAATTCAGTTCACTCCACATGATATCAAAAAAATGTCTGAGAGCACTGGATAATGCAAATGCTGGCGTCCCAGCAAGAGCACCTTGGGTTGTGCTCCATAATGAGCTGTGCCTCTAACACGCAGTTTGCTGTATAACTATAGCACTGGAAGCTATCCAATAGAATGGAAAACTCTCAGTTGTCACCTGTTCACAAAGGGGAGGGAAAATCCATTCCATCAGTAGATCCTCACTCATCAAAGAGTGCTGGAACATGTTACTGACTGTGCTTTCGAGCAGCATTAACTAACCAATTATTAATTTACTGATGCCTGTTTTGGGTGTTTTCCTGGGTCACCCAGTTACTGCTGGCTGTTCAAATAAGCAGAATTCTAGAAATAAGGTGAGAGTGACTGGCCATGCATGCAGTATTTTTACAAACACTTGTAGATTCATAGAATCATTGAGATACAGTATGGAAAGAGACTCTTTGACCCAATTCGTTCATGCCGACCAAGATGTCCATCAAAATGAATCCCATTTGCCTGCATTTGGCCCATATCTCTCTAGATCTTTCCTATTCATGTATCTAATTCTTTATAAACATTGTAGTTGTACATGTCTCCATCACCTCCCCTGGCAGTTCATTCCACCTAACCACTACCCTCTGTGTGAAAAACTTGTTTCTGAGCTCCATGTTAAATCTTTCACCTCTTACCTGAAACCTACCTGAAAAAAATGTCCAATTTTATACCTACCTACCCTGGGACAAAGACTGTCACCATCCATCTTATCTATGCCCCTCATCATTTTATAAACCTCCACAAGGTCATCTCTCAGCTTCCTTTGCTCCAGAGAAAAAGTTCCATCCTATCCATCTTCTCCTTATAACTCCAGTCCAGGCAGTGTCCTTGTGAAACTTTTGTATAACCTCACTACTTAATCACAGCGCTCCTACCCAGTGACAACAAGATTATACATGATGCTCCAACTGCAGCCTAACCAATGTATTGTACAATAGTAATATGATGTCCCAACTCTTGTACTCAATATTAATATTATTTAAATGGGAATCAGATGATTAAGGCTCTTCACTACCTTGAGTTACACCGAACACACCGAGGAAAATGTTTAGAAAATGTAACATCACTACCTCAGGACATCACTGCAAATTTCCTTAAGGCAATCCTGGGTCTAGGCATCTTCAGCTGCCATATCAATGATGTCCCCGCCATCATGAGATCATAAGTGTGGTGGTGTACAGTCCTGTTCAGAACTCCTCAGGCATTGAAACCACCATCCCTCCAAGGCGCTAAGATTCAGATAAGATTCAAACTCATCAGTGAGTGTCAGGTAATAACCATCTCCAAAATGACAAAGATTAACCACTCTTCCCTCCTTGACATTCAGCAGCATTACCATTGCACAATGCCCCAAATTCAACATATCGCATTCATCTGTTTAAATGCTTTATGTAAGAACAGACCTGAGGCAGATGTGTGTGCTCATTTCCTGATTTCAAATGAAATAACTTCACCATGCCTGGTTATACACTCCAACGTCACTCAGAAATTCAACAGCATCCATGAAAAAGCAACATAATTGACTGACACGCCATCCACACCTTAGACAGTCACACCCTACCATCTATACCAGAAACACTGCAGTTCTTCACAAGGTTCCTGCAACAGCACATCTCACCTAGAAAGACAAAGGCAGCTGGTCCACAACACCTCCACTGCCAGGAAGTTCCTTCACCCCATGAAGAGGGCCAAGAAGTTCACTTACCTTCTCAAGGGCATTTAAAGATACCAGTCTTGCCAACAACAACCATATTCTATGTAAGAATTAAACAAAATAAGAAACTATGCGTTAGAAATCTTACCCCAAGGAAGCCAATTTAGTAAACATATCAAGGGACATGTATACAATTGCAGATGCTGGTTTAAAGCGAAGAAAGACACAAAATGCTGGAGTAACTCAGCGGGACAGGCAGCATCTCTGGAGAGAAGGATTGGGTGACGTTTCAGAAGAAGGGTCTCGACCTGACCCATTCCTTCTCTCCAAAGATGCTGCCTGTCCCGCTGAGTTCAGCATTTTGTGTCTATCAAGAGACATGCCAAGTGATATTTCTCACCATCCTGTTCCAAATGCAAAAGCAATGTTGGAAACAAGCCAGAACCTGTGGACACGAATGAAAACCAGATTGGGCCTTGGGCCTCACCCACATAAGTGGAAGAAGCTTTAGACGTCTGTTGCACCTCAATGAGCAATTCACTCTTTGCTGAGTCAGCAATACAGGTGGCCAGGCAAGTGTCCAGGGAGGGGAGAAGATCCAGAATGGAAGGGGGGTGGGATCGTGGTAGGGGTTGATGGGGATGGGGTTGATCACAGTCAGCCGTAGCCACGGAATAAGCATTTGAAGCTGTAATAAGCACTCTCGTTCTTTGTCTCAAAATAATAATTAAAATAAATTTTGTATCAAGGTCTCACCAGAGTGGAATACTCTGTGGGGACAGCACTGACACATCCACATGGGCACCACGGAGCAATTTACCAAGTTACAGGATTCATGCCCTGTAACAGGTGCCTGTCAAGGAAACATTATTAATGAAATAAGACAAACCTCAGAAACAGTTAGTCAGCCAGCATCTATGTAGTGGATCAACAAAATACAATAGTTGTCACTAGCCAAGTCACTAAAACCAGTCCTTATTTTAACAGACTTACCTTCATAAAGTGGATACAACATTGATTAATTTTGTATCCGAGAATTACTGTGCCTTCTATTGTTGACCTTTGTTTTAATGTGTGAATGGAATAAATAAGGTCACGAGGTCATAGACTTGGCCTTCACAGCCTTCTGTGGCAAATAATTCCACAGATTCACCTTCATTCTGAGGAAATTTCTCCTCATCTCCTTCCTAGAAGAATGTCCTTTAATTCTGAAGCTACGATCTCTAGTTCTAGACTCTCCCAATAGTGGAAACATCCCCTCCCCATCCACTCTATCCAAGTCTTTCACAATTCTGTATGTTTCAATGAGTTTCCCCCTCATTCTCCTAAATTCCAGCGAGTACAGGCCCAGTGCCGACAAACGCTCATCATAGGTTATCCTACTCATTCCTGGGATAATTCTTATAGACCTCCTCTGGACCCTCTCCAGAGCCAGCACCTCCTTCCTCAGATATGGCACCCAAAATTGCTCACAGTATTCTAAATGTGGCCTTACCAGCGCCTTATAGAGCCTCAAAATTACATCCCTGTTTTTGTGCACAATCCCTCTTGAAATCAATGTAAATAACTATATTAACAACCAAGAACAATCTTTACTTTGCTGATCAGGAGGCCGGTACGGCGGTGCAGTGGTAGAGTTTCTGTCTTACAGCACCAGAGACCCAGGTTTGATTCTGACTACTGTCTGTACAAAGCTTGTACATTCCCCCAATAGTTGGCCGGCATGGACTCGGTGGGCCAAAAGGCCTGTTTCCGCACTGTGTCTCTAAACTGAAAAGGAAATAGTCAGAAATAATAAATTATCAAACCAGTAAAACAACCTTCTAGAAGTCATGAATAAAGTTAAATTAAATGACAGTTTGAGAGGCTGTTTTACCACAAAACTAAACATTTCAAAAGTTAAAGTTTTAATTGCAACGGGAGCAAGCCAGAGCTCCTTAATCCAGGGTAAATATTTGCTGTACCTTCTGTTCATTTGTTGCTATTGCACATTTCATTTCCAGGCAATATTTGTTTTATCAGGGCTCCATTTACCAACCTATTAGCAGAAACAGTTGTTCCAATGACAAAGCGTTAGATTCCCATCCAAAAGGCTAAAGTTCAATTCCCAAATTAAACTGATACTCAAAGTCAGTAACCCCGCTTTAGTGAGTTTCGTAACTTTCATCAAGGCCATTGGATGGGTCACCCAGCAGCCACAGCCACTGCACAGATGTCAAACAGAAAGAAAAACTGCCCATTTCTACGACTGACCTGAAGAGTGTATTTCTTGTTGGTCAATTAAAAAGCTTTATTGATGGCAGCTGTGGAGAAAGTCACGATTACAACCATCCTGGCTTTCTGCTGAAGGAGGAAATGCAGTGAGGCAACTAAAAGGGGACAGACATGAAAAATGGCTGTCAGAGAATATCTGGACATCGGTTGTGGGGAAAATGGTTGAGAGGCTGATGAGGCATGCTGTGTCTAGCTCCCATATGGATCCACGGACTCTTTTTCGGTTATTGTAGGTATTGTTAATGATTCATTTGTCACTGTCAAGCTCCCACTGGGCTTTTCAAGTCACTTCAGTCTGTTAGTCTCCATGGTTCCCAGTATTTGACTGTGCAACAAATGTCTTCTTTTTAAAGCTGCAATGCCCGTGAATTTTCACATTTCGATTTCAATCTGTTTATCCAATATAGCGGCTCTCCTGAAAATCAAAAACCGAAAATAAACTTATTCGCAGCATTTTGAAGCAGATTTGCTCAACCCAATCACATGTTCAGATGTAACAGTGTGACTGGTAACAGTTTTAATGCTGCATTCACATGTTACAAACAGAAGTTTTGGAAAATCATAGAAAATAATGCAATCTCTTCACTGCACTGGGCAGGGTATAGCGTGATCTTGGTGATGCCTTGGCACTAAGAAACCAGCTTCATCAAATTGACCAAGGTTAGATCATTAACAATTTTACTGATGCACACAAGCCTTAGTGTTATTAAGTATTGAAATTGTGGTACAGAGTTTCCTTGTTGCCTACCTTTAACGGAACAACATTCTAGTAGTTCACCTCTGGTCAAGGCTCATGGGTCCATCAGGAAGCAGTTAT
>CM075977.1:58206950-58370249 GCA_038087875.1 Malacoraja senta
TCCCTATTGCAAAAAAATATAATATCCTCGCTAACTCATGGGAATCTCTGGACCGAGACCGTTCAGCAACCAGAAAGGCACTGAGCATTACAAAGCTCTTTGTAGGGAACACACACAAAACCAGCGAAAAAACTGCATCACCTCCTGAGCTACCCAGCTGCTCACTCCTGCTCTGCTTGTGGCTGAGTCCATGGGACTCACAATAGCCACTTCAGAACTTGCTCAACTAAGAACAAGGAAGGTCTTGCTCATATTCTGAAAATCAGTTCCATTGAAGTCTGCAGCACTTAATTTTAGGAGTGATGTAGAGCATCAATATGCATCATAGAGCATGTAGCATCCTCTTACGTAGCACGTCCGGCACTTCCAGTCGTGGGTGGATTTCAGAGTGTACAACTTTTAATGCCAAAAATGATTGGAGGCAGAGTCGCTCTGTTCAGCAGCTGTAATTTCAGATTCCTGGAGTAGAAAAGAGTTCTGTTTGGATGGGACACCCAAGTTTGCAATAGTGAGCAGCTTAAATGGGATGACCACATCCATCCAGCGGGCGAGGAGGAAATGATTCTGGCCCATGAATGACTGCTGATGTAAGGGCGGCAGAGCCTGCAAGTGTCAAGATTGCCTACTGCTCATGAAATCTGAACTGTGAAGTCACCGCAGAGTGAGTTGCAAAGAATGCTGCAAATGGCTCGGATGCTATATTTGGAAGTCCCCAGAAAAAAGATGCGAAGATCTGGATGTGGGATCAGCCTGTGCCTGTACATGTGATGTGGGCACCCACCGCACTAACGTGGTGAAGTTAGCCTGTGGTTTATCACTTCAGCAGCAGAGTCAGATTCACGAGTGACTGGAATCAATTAAAGCTGTCTAAAGAGCTGAAGCTGATGTGGGAGACATTCAATAAAGGCGCTACTAGGGAGAGCTGTACTGACGGTGCAGGAGGTGGTGAGTTGGAGAGATGTCCTGCATCCGCTGGGGTCCAGGAGCCCCTCGAGGCACTTCCACCAAAGAAAGTGGGAGCAGTCAGCTGTGGTAGTCAAAGGCAGGTGTCAAGCCCCATGGCACTGGGCCAGTACTACAACCTCACACACACACACACAATTAATTTCAGAGAGTGTGTCTTCAAATACCACATCCTGCCCGTTGCACCATTAACCCAGCATTCTGTTTCTTGTTTCGTACCAATCACTCAATGGCCCAAAATCTCAATCAACCATCCTCACATCCATAGACTGTCTTCAGCTTCACACATTCATTCCTCCCACGGGATCATCACCTTGCCAGGGTAGAGACACATGTATGTCCCAGTGATACCTTCTGGAGCTTTAGCTCTGATCTAGAATGTCCTCATGGGCGAGGCAGGCAAAGAAATGTTGAGACATCAGTGGCTGTGAAAATGGAAGAAGTGGTCAAGGTCCTTCAGACCACCTACAAAACCCTGTGGAGCAGTCCACTGTCAATCCATTGACCATCTGAGAGATGAAACGTCAGGTGAAACCAATGAAGCCTGTGACTGATATACCTCCTGTGCTGGTAACTTTTTATCACAGTACCAATTCATCTTTGGTAGAGTTGTGCCTTACAGTGCCAGCGACCCGGGTGTGATCCTGACTACGGGTGCTGTCTGTACGGAGTTTATACGTTTTCCCCATGACCAAGTGGGTTTTCTCCGGGTGCTCCAGTTTCCCCCACGCTCCAAAGACGTACAGGTTTGTAGGTTAATTGGCTTTGGTAAAAATAGTAAATTATATTTAGTGTGTAGGATAGTGTTAGTGTTTGGTGGATTGCTGATTGGCGCGGATGCGGTGGGCCGAAGGGCCTGTCTGCGCTGTATCTCTAAACGAATTAAACTAAACATGACCACCATGACAATATATGAGAAGGGGAACAAATCTGCAGGGGGGTGGGGGGTGGGTGGGTGGGGGTGGGGGGGGGGGTGCCTACCTGTACAATGTGGGTAAGGTCCTGAGCCACACCCTCCTCAAATGCTTTTGGCCTATTGCTGGGAAGATCCTCTCTGAAGCACAATGTACTGTAGCTTTCATCCACTCTGGGGTGGTAGACATGATCTTTAATGCCAGGCGGACCGCAGTAAAATGACCGAATCAAAATTAAGAACCCTTGCAGATGCAGCCCAGACCATCACACAAACCAACCTCCCTTCAATTGACTCCATTTATACCTCAGGCTTCCTCGGCAAGGCCAGCAGCATAATCAAGGTTGAGTGGCAGCCTGGCCACTCTCTCTTCTCCACTCTCTCATCAGGCAAAAGGTATAGAAGTGTGAAAACGCACACCACCAGGGACAGTTTCTTCCCAGCTGTTATCAGGCTACTGAATCATCCGATTACAACCAGCGAGCAATGCTGAACTACTATCTACCTCTTTGGTGACCCTCGAACTATCCTCGATCGGACTTTATCTTGCACTAAATGTTATTCCATTATCATGTATATATACACTGTAAATGGCTCGATTGTAATCATGTATTGTCTTTCTGCTGACTGGATAGCGCGCAACAAAAACTTTTCACAGTACCTCGGTACACGTGACAATAAACTAAACTGAACTTAAGTGAGTCATCCAAGGTAATCAATTCTTTAAACTGTGCCGCTCTGTGGATTGTCCTCTGATGGCAGCTGAAGTTTGTCACCATGCTGAGACCTCTGCATGATGAGAGGACCAGCAATGATCAGAGATGCCTTTTGCACCAGGACTGGGCTCAAGCAAGTGATCGCTGTGCTTATTCACCATCTAACTGAAACTTGTTGTCCATCTCAGTACAGTCAATCCACCAGCACCTAGCATTAGTATCCAGTGTCAACTGGACAGGAAGCCTTTTAATCCTGATCTCTTCCAGCTGATATCAAACTAAGCCCCAAGGATGTCTGAGATCTTCACCTTACAGAGGTCTGGTTCATGGTGGCCTATTCTGCAGAGTACTGCAACCAACGTTGTAGGAGAACCTTTGTATGAGAAAGATGTTCCACTGATTGTCCCCCAGCCTAGCTGAACATCCTACCCACCATCCATTGGGTGGCATTGGATTATTTGGGAGCCCATTTCATATCCCAGCAGTCAACTCTTCTGACAGCCCAACATCCACCATGTCAACTCAACCATAAGGGCACAGTGGTGCAGCGGGAGAGTTGTTGCCTTACAGTGCCAGAGACCCGGGTTAGATCCTGACAACGGGTGCTGTCTGTATGGAGTTTGTACGTTCTCAGTTCAGTTCAGACTAGTTTATTGTCGCGTGTACCGAGGTACAGTGAAAAGCTTTTGTTGCGTGCTATCCAGTCAGCAGAAAACCCATCTCCCTGGGTGGGTTTTCTCCGGGATCTCCGGTTTCCTCCCCACACTCCAAAGACATACAGGTTTATAAGTTAATTGGCTTGTATAATTGTAAATTGCCCATAGTGTGTGTAGGATAGTGTAAGTGGCGGGGATCGCTGGTCAGCGCGGACACGGTGAGCCGAAGGGCCTGTTTCCGTGCTGTATCTCAAATCTAAACTAAACAGTGCTCTCAGACATTTTTTGATTTCATGTGGAGTGAACTGAATTAATGAAATGAAAAATGTGGAGTTAGCCACCAAAGATTATCATTAGTATCTGCCGTCATATCTTTCTTTCCTTCCCCATTTCTTTGGAATCTTATCCATCATTGCCAACATTGAATCATATCCATCATTGCCAACCTACCATTACTTGTCCACCTGTTGCCCCTTAGTTTTATCTTCTGCTGACTAGGATTCATCTCTCTCTTTTAACCTAATGATGCCCCAATTTATCTCTCCAGCTATTCTCTCAGCTCTTCACCACTACTGGAACCAAGCCCTGACGAACTAACCCTTTCTCCAGCTGACACCGAATAAACCTGTAAACTAAACTAAACTAAATTAAACGCTTCCTTCAAACTGTGATAGCGGTGCCTTTGAAAACACAGACTTTTGGATCTTGTCAAAGGTCCTGATTTAAAGGGCTGCCATGCATTCTACTCTCCTCTACTGCAGGAAAATCTGAAGCATCCATCAACACCATATTTACAATTTTGGGCTTCCACAAGCAGTGCTTGTGTCAAATCCAAATGGGAAGAACAATAGACCAATGTGCGCATCCTCCATGAAATTGCTTCCACCAGTCACAAAACCGTCCTCTTAAGGAAGAAATTCGATCAGTCACTGTGTTTGGATGTCTGAGAATTGAACGTCTCCCCCTCAAAGCCAGCCACGGTACATAGACAGTCTCCAGGTCATCCTCAAACACAACAGCAATGACTGGAATGGACAGGCTGCCAACTGATTGCCATGGAGAAGAAGCCCAACCAGGGCTACCAATCGTACATTACCCCTGCAATTGCATATTTTGTTGAAAACAGGTGCATTCAAAATCAGGTTCCTTGGTCACATGAAGACTCCCCAAGCTGATCATTAGCCTCCATTCTGAGGGCTTGCTGCTAGAACTGCAATCTCATGAACACACTGCAAGCTATCCAACCATGTCTAGCACATCACCAGAGAGATTGCACTCCTTCTAGACTGCAGGACAAGGTGATGTACAGCCAAAGACAACAGGACCACTTGGCCGAGGACAATTATGGCGTATCATCTTAGCCCACAGAGGAAACACTGCTGAACAACAGTATTCAAGCTCCGTCCAACAGGAACTGTAGATTCAGACGTTTGGTGCATGTTCTTGGCAGAGGAGCCAATGGTGTGAAGTTATCATCTGTGGGATTATAACTGAACACCTCCGAGTTAAAATCCCACCAGTCATTGATGCTGATGGCTTTGTGATTGAGATTAACCATGAGAGTGCCTCTGTCTCCGTTATTTTGGCACAGACATTACAAAGTTCAGAAAAGAAAGCATTGAAGCCAGATCTATTCCCATACCTAATCATCCATCTCAAGTCCTATGTTCCTCCCCTCTCCTTTCCAATTTACGAGTTGCAGGTGGTGCAAACATGCAGCTCTAATTTTAGCCCCTCCTGTCAGCTACCATCTACCTCATTGGAGACCCTCAGACTATCTTTGATCAAACTTGATCCAAGATGGCACCCAACACAGGTGTTGTGTGCTAGTCACAGAATTTGATCTGAAATCATGTATTACAATCGCTCCACTCGTTTAAATCCCTACTCCGACACCAACATTTCTATTCACGTTATTCCCTTTATCATGTATCTGAACACTTTAGATGGCTCGATTGTAATCATGTATTGTCTTTCCGCTGACAGGTTAGCACACAAAAAAATCTTTTCACTATACCTCGGTACATGTGACAATAAACTAAACTAAACTAAAGTAAAGTTTAAAAAATGCGCTCATTATGCCTTTTCCCTTTCAGAAGGTGTAATCTGCAAACTGGCCACACAGAGATGGGAAATCGAAAGAGAGAGAATATTAAGTCAATGTAACTCATTCCACACTTCCTGAATCTGCTCAGATACAAACATTCTGTGTACTTTCGAGAATAGTTGAGAGGTATCACACAGCAAATGCAATGGAACTATAGTGCAAGTTCCAGCTCCAGGAGGGCAAGATCTTTTATGAGTTCTGCTGCACAGTAGGCTGATCGGTAAAGAGAATGAAATACCTGGTGAATTGTCAGTTTTGTGATGACAAGGAGCATGCAGGATATCAGTATAAATGCCGAGCATGGTTTCACACAAAACATGGCATCCATCAAAAGAATCTTCTGTTAACACCACCACAAATGGCGATCATTGGATTAGCCATTGGATACATGTTTATTGTAATGTTCCAGTTAATTTATTCGAACAGCAGGTAAGTTTCCATTAGGTCCATTGTCAGATTACAGCCGGGCTTCACAGGTGGAATTCAATGTTAAATATAACTAACTGAAGATAAATGGAATAGGTTTCAGTGTCAGCAAGATAGAAAAGGATTAAATCATTGCCGTTGAACTGGCACCAATGTCAATGCAAAGTTATAATAAATAAAGATTAATGCATTATGCAATGAACAAGCATAATGACATGTTCTACATGCAGTAGATAGGTCCCTTGCGTGCTATAAGGATGTCATTGGCTGTGTGTTTAGGTGAATATTAATAAGCTAAAGGAAAGTAATAGCTTGTGTTAATTAATTAAACAATTATCATATGCATTATAAGAGAATTAATAGCCAAGGTTAGTATAGTAAGCTATCTGTGACCATACATGTATTTACATATTCATGGACCTTGCAGATATCAAGTACTTGTTATTGGGGGACCAGATAGAGTAGATGGACAGTCTTCTTGAGGAAGAGCTGCTGTAAGCAAATTTCAGGACAGAAAGTGAGGGAAGAAATTGCAACAAAGACCCCAATATTAAGAACTTAAATACTCTCACTTCCTTCGAGGGCACATGGTGGTGCAGAGTTGCTGCCTTACAGTGCCTACAGCGCCAGAGACCTGGCTTCAATTCTGGCTAGGTGTTCTTGTCTGTACAGAGTTTGTACATTCTCCCTGTGACCTGCGTGGGTTTTCTCCGAGAACTTCAATTTCCTCCCACACTCCAAAGACGTACAGGTTTGTAGGTTAATTGGCTTGGTATGAATGTAAAAATTGACCCTAGTATAGGATAGTGTTAATGTGCAGGGTTCCTGGTCCGTGCGGACTCGGTGGGCCGAAGGGCCTGTTTCCGTGCTGTATCTCTAAACTAAACTAAATAAACTAAACTTTGAAATACCTTGCCACCCCCCTTCACTGACCAAAGTTTAGATAATTGAGAAAAGGTTGTTAGTCAGCCCTAATATTCCATTTTGCCAAATAGCTCAAGATGTAAGAAAGGTAACAAACTAAAACAGTGAAGCTTTTAGGGAAAACAGCATCGCAATTATTGTGTCCCACTGAGTTTTGGTGTTAAAACAGTGTCATGGGTCACCATACTGTACAATTATTTGTAAAACCAACATAAAGAGAGAAAATGTCAATAGCAAATTTTACAGCACAGGAATGTCAACTCTCCTCTGTAACATTGTGCTGAAGCTGATCATATCAATGTGATCTTCCCAACTAACCTGTTGTAAGTCCTGATAACTCAACTAGTCCAATCTTTGCAACCAACTCTTAGAGCGATATACCATGATAAAGGTAACAGTCTTGCAGTCACAGGGAAGTGTTGCTACTGAATGTACGAATGAAGATTGGTGCAATGGGAGCATAGTCAGTGGGAGAAAGCTCCCAAGAGATCCAAGAAGGCAAATAAATAATAGTGCCCACACAGGCATATCATTTGTGCACGGGAGCAACGGAAACCCTCTGGAACTAGTCAGGTTCAACTGGCAGAGCTTTGCCGGGGAGGTCTTTGTGAAAATGTACACGATGCCTGTACTTTGGGGAAACCTGCGATGCAGGTGATTACCTGTGTCAATCTTCCTGCTCCTCTGGACTGAAGGAAAACTAGTTGAACTCTCTTCTCCCTGAATGCGCAGAATGGCCGGGAAACATCATTAAAGTAGTCATAAGAAGCAAACTGTGAGAGCAAACTAAGAAACCAGCAGCAACAACCTGGAATGATGCAGATGCAGCATGTGGATAAATGTGAGGTTATCCACTTTCGTGGCAAGAACAAGAAGGCAGATTATTATCTGAACAGTGTCAGATTAGGAAATGGGGAGATGCGCAGGTTCACCAGATTAATTCCCGGGATGACGGTACTGTCATATGTTGATAGAATGGAGCAACTGGGCTTTTATACTCTGGAATTTAGAAGGATTAGAGGGGTTCTTATAGAAACATAAAACTCTTAAGAGATTGGACAGGCTAAATGCAGGAAAAATATTCCTAATGTTGGGGAGTCCAGAACCAGGGGGGTCATAGTTTAAGAATAAGGGGTATAAGGGGTAGGCCATTTTCGGACTGAGATGAGGAAAAACATTTTCAGCCAGAGAGTTGTGAATCTGTGGAATTCTCTGCCACAGAAGGCAGTGGAAGCCAATTTACTGGATGTATTCAAGAGAGAGTTAGATATAGCTCTTGGGGTTAATGGAATCAATGGATATGTGGAAAAAGCAGGAACAGGGTACTGATTTTAGATGATCAGCCATGATCATATCGAATGGCGGTCCTGGCTTGAAGGGCCGAGCAGCCTACTCTTCCACCTACTTTCTATGTTCATTGTTCCTATGATCCTGAGGCTACGAAGCTGAGAGCATAGCACTGATCTCCAATGGTAGAACATCCTAAACACATGTCTGAGTTTGTATTTAGTGTTGTACAAGGTCATAGACCTCATTGATGACAAATAACGTTGTGTGCCCGTCGGTCCTTTAAATAGCACCATCGCAAGGTTACCCTGCGAGTAGTTAACAACTATTGTTTTCCAGACCATTGATGTTGAAAATCACATTGCAGATGAATTTCCATGTTGCTTTATGTTTGATAATATTTAGGGCAATTTTATGCCAGTAAAAAGATGCTGAGATACATGAAACATATAGTGAGAAAGTCAGATGAGTTTCCTGATGGATGTTCATCACCCAGAAACATGTACAGAATCGCTCTACCCTAGACGAAGCTGATTTTCATCTACATGTTATTTTTGTCAGGCTTCTGTGAAATAATTCTTCAATTGTGGAATATCACAGAACATCAGAGGATTTGTCTCATTATGTCTCTCTCTGCTGCTCCTTTGAGAGAACAATCTAATCATGCCTTTTTTTTCCTATCGGCATGGAAATTATTTTCCTTCAAAAAAATGGTATTTCAGTTCAAATGAAGATTGGAGAAGACACATTCTTGGGAGGAGAACCTACATTACATCTGCAGAACAGAAGATAAAATGGGAAAATACAATATACGACTACTATTATACAATTACACAAAAAATAGGCAGATTAATGAATGGCTAATAAAAGCAGTAAAATACTTGATTCCAATTATATTATGCATAGAGTCTTTGGACCATAGAAACGTACAACATAGAAGCAGGCCTTTAGACCTGCTCTATCCACGACATCCATTATAGAATGTAGATATGATATCATTACATATTGGACAATTCTATGTTCATTATTTATCGGCCTGGTAAACGTAGTTTCACACATACATCTTCGACAAACTGAAGACATTTTCAGTACACAATTTTCCGCACTTGGCCGCAAATTATGTGCCCGCTATTGTCAAGTCAGTCAAATCTCTTACGCCCGTCTAATAATAACTGATAGGTACTGTCATAGAATTATCCAATATAAACCTATGTAATCATATCATATCTACTTTCTATAATGGATGGCGTGGATATAATGGGTCTATGTCATATACAGTGGCTTGCAAAAGTATTCATACCCCTTGAACTTTTCCACATTTTGTCACGTTACAACCACAAACGTAAATGTATTTTATTGGGATTTTATGTGATAGACCAACACAAAGTGGCACATAATTGTGAAGTGGAAGGAAAATGATACATGGTTTTCAAATTTTTTTACAAATAAAAAACTGAAAGGTTTCGCGTGCAAAAGTATTCAGCCCCCTTTACTCTGATACCCCTAAATAAAATCCAGTGCAACCAATTGCCTTCAGAAGTCACCTAATTAGTAAATAGAGTCCACTTGTGTGTAATCGAATCTCAGTATAAATACAGCTGTTCTGTGAAGGCCTCAGAGGTTTGTTAGAGAACATTAGTGAACAAACAGCATCATGAAGCCCAAGGAACACACCAGACAGGTCAGGGATAAAGTTGTGGAGAAGTTTAAAGCAGGGTTAGGTTATAAACAAATATCCCAAGCTTTGAACATCTCATGGAGCACTGTTCAATCCATCATCCGAAAATGGAAAGAGTATGGCACAACTGCAAACCTACCAAGACATGGCCGTCCACCTAAACTGACAGGCCAGGCAAGTAGAGCATTGATCAGAGAGGCAGCCATGAGGCCCATGGTAACTCTGGAGGAGCTGCAGAGATCCACAGCTCAGATGGGAGAATCTGTCCACAGGACAACTATTAGTCGTGCACTCCACAAATCGGGCCTTTATGGAAGAGTGGCAAGAAGAAAGCCATTGTTGAAAAAAAGCCATAAGAAGTCCCGTTTGCAGTTTGCCACAAGCCATGTGGGGGACACAGCAAACATGTGGAGGAAGGTGCTCTGGTCAGATGAGACCAAAATTGAAGTTTTTGGCCTAAATGCAAAACGCTATGTGTGGCGGAAACCTAACACTGCACATCACCCTGAACACACCATCCCCACTGTCAAACATGGTGGTGGCAGCATCATGCTGTGTGGATGCTTTTCTTCAGCAGGGACAGGGAAGCTGGTCAGAGTTGATGGGAAGATGGATGGAGCCAAATACAGGGCAATCTTGGAAGAAAACCTGTTAGAGTCTGCAAAAGACTTGAGACTGGGGCGGAGGTTCACCTTCCAGCAGGACAACGACCCTAAACATACAGCCAGAGCTACAATGGAATGGTTTAGATCAAAGCATATTCATGTGTTAGAATGGCCCAGTCAAAGTCCAGACCTAAATCCAATTTAGAATCTCTGGCAAGACTTGAAAATTGCTGTTCACAGACGCTCTCCATCCAATCTGACTGAGCTTGAGCTATTTTGCAAAGAAGAATGGGAAAAAATTTCAGTCTCTAGATGTGCAAAGCTGGTAGAGACATACCCCAAAAGACTTGCAGCTGTAATTGCAACGAAAGGTGGTTCTACAAAGTATTGACTCAGGGGGGCTGAATACTTTTGCACGCGACACTTTTCAGTTTTTTATTTGTAAAAAAATTTGAAAACCATGTATCATTTTCCTTCCACTTGACAATTATGCACCACTTTGTGTTGGTCTATCACATAAAATCCCAATAAAATACATTTACGTTTGTGGTTGTAACGTGACAAAATGTAGAAAAGTTCAAGGGGTATGAAAACTTTTGCAAGCCACTGTATCTTCATTGAGCAATGGTGCAGTACTGTCATCTCAGACTACTGCCATGATGTTCTCCTTAAGCAATAAAGTGACTCCCCCTCCTCATTCATCCTGACCTCTATCTTCCCCATAGCATCTGTACCCAAGAACATTAAGCTGACCGTCCTGTTTCTGCCTTACCCAGGTTTCTGTAGTGGCTGTAACATCCCAGTCGCATGCACCTATCCATGCCTTGAGTTCATCTGCCATACCTGTCAGGCCTCTAGCATTGAAATATATGTAATTCTATACAACTATCTTTCCTTGCTCCTTGCTGTGCAAAAAGCTCAGAAAACATTATGAAATTTCATCTTCCTGTAACTTGATCATCCCATCATAAGGCTTGGGTAATATGGCAGATTTTTATGAGCAGTTTATGGATTTTTTTCCTGCTGGATATGACAATATTTTAACCTTCAAAATTCCTCTTATATTAGACATTGTGACAGCCTATGATGTTGATTTTGAAGGCCTGTATCCTGAACTAAATGCCTTTCCATCAAGAGCAACATCTCCATTGCAACCTATGAATCAGGCTGTTATTCTCATATTTGAGAAATATTATTCAACGTTAATTATGGACACAGATGGCACCCAAAAACACGCTGTTCAGGAATTTTGGAAACAGTTCAATATTTATAATACTGTTACATTGATTGATTATTCCTGGGATGAATTATTTCGTGAATAGTTGGTGAAAGACAGTTTACTGTGTGTTCTTTTACTGGCTTCGACAAGGTTGGTTCTCATTCTGCCACAGATCATGGAGACACTGTACAACTGGCAAGGGAAGCGGGCTTCAATAAAGTTGAAAATAATGACGTTCATGAATTGTTGGAACTGCATGGTTTGCTTCACACCAATGAAGATGGTGTCATAGAGCTATACCACACTTAAACAGGTCCTTCAGCCCAACTTGGCCATGCCAACCAAAATGGCTATTTGTACATTTGCCTTCTAGCCTTTGATATTTCCGCCCAGGAAAAAAACGTTCCGATTATCTATCCTATCTGTGCCTCTCATAACTTTATATACTTCTATCCAGTCTCTAAACAAAATGATGCAAAATTGTAATAAACCCCCTTTATGGCTAAGACCTTCTAATTCAGGCAGCTTTCTGATAAACCTCTTCTGCACCATTTCTAAAGTCTCCACAAGCTTCGTGTAAAGGGACGACCAGAACTTCACGAAATACAGCAAATGCAGTTGAGGAAAATGGTATTTGAAAATCAAGACCTCAAACCTGGTACAAAACCCATGGTCTATCAGGCAGCAGTGATCCTGCCCTATAAATGTCCAAGATTTGGACTATCTGCAGCAGATATCTCAAGGCACTGGAATAATACCACCACAATCCCCATAAAATGCTGCAAATTCACAGGAGAATAAGCAAAACGATGTCAGAACCGGGTCCCTAATATTGAGGACCTGGTTAGAATCACCAGGCTATGTTGGGCAAGCCACGTCACTCTCATGACCATCATCTGACTACTGAAACAGACACTTTATTCCAAGCTCTCTGAGATTACCAGCTGAAAAGAAAGAAAAGTTTCAAGGATATGCTTGAAGCTTCCTTGAAGTGCAAAGTCTCCACTTACTGCTCTGGCTCAAAGTGGAGAAGGAGCATTCAGAATTATATTTGGAACTTCGAGAGCTACCATTGGAGCAAATAGAAGCCCTGAATAGGGGGTGGAGGATGCTGCCTCACAAACTACTCATTTGCCTGCACTGTCAACCGGGTCTGCCCAATATGTGGAAGAGTCTGAAGGGTCCTGATCTGAAAGGTCATCTCCCCAGATGGTTCCTGACCTGCAGTGTTCCTCCAGTACTTTGTATTTTTCTCAATATACCAGCATCTGCAGTCTATTGTGTCTCCATGTGAAAGAGTCTGCAGTTTCCACATTCGCCTCATTTGCCACCTCACACACCATGAAATCAGAGTGGAAACAAGCTATCCCCGATCCCAGGAGATAGTTCCTATCTTGCTGCATAGAGTCATGGACTGCTTGATAACATGAATGTAATCAAACATCAAGCAATCACTAGGGAACATCCCCACTCTGACCTTATAAAGGAGGGAAGACCTTCAATGAAGTTACTCAAAATGGCTGAGCCAAGGACACCATCTTGATGATATCTTTTTGGTCTTACATCATTTTTCATCTTTGATTCTCCACAAGGCATACATTTCACCAATGGATTGCAACAAGCTTCAATAGAATTCTCCACAAACGCATTATGGCACACCCTTCTATACACACACTATACACACACTATACACTATACACACTATACACTATACACTATACACTATACACTATACACTATACACTATACACTACACACTATACACTATACACACTATACACTATACACACACTATACACACACATTCTATACACACACTACCCTAAAGATAAGACAATAACAAACTCAACTTTGGGGTACTGATTGGCTGCACGTCTTCTTTTAGCACATGTTTTCAATATTTTTTCTTTCAATCCCTTTGGGTTTCAATTGCCTTTAATGCACAATTGTAATGGTGAAATCACATAGAGTTAAACCTTTGTCCAAATCCTATAAAGATTAGTTTAGAGATACAGTAATCTTACTGTAGGCCTACAGCCCACCAAGTTCACACTGTTGATCACCCATTCACACTAGTTATAAGTTATCCCACTTCCTCATGCACTCTGTACATTCTGGGGGCAATTTACTTAGGTTAATTAACCCACAAACCCACACGTCTTTGGAATGTGGGAGGAATCCAGGGCAGCCGAGGGAAATCCATGCAGTCACAGGGAGAATGTGCAAACTCCACACAGACAGCACCCAAGGTCAGGATCAAACCCGGAGTTTCTATCACTGTGAGGCAGCAGCTCTAACAGTTGTGCCATTGTGCCACCCAGTGAATTGCTTTCTCCCCTAGCCTTTAACTCCATGCCAAACACATGCCTAAGAGAGCTGCTATTAAGAAGTGATTGCCACCAACACACAAACTAAGATACTGGTCGTGCAGAGATGGATGGCTCTGGGCATAACAATCAGTTTTAGTCGGGATATTGGAAAATACATCCTGCTTTGCCCATTTCTCACCTAGTTTAGTACAAGCTTAACAGAAAATGTATGCTGCTGTGTCGTGGCTTTGAAGCGATAAATGTGACACCTGAATAGTGTGCTTCTTATAATTTACAGAATGGTAAACAAGAAGTCTGCACTACTAGTTAGAGTAATCATGTTAAAAGTTGTCGGGTCAGACAGCATCTCTGGAGAAAAGGAATAGGTGACATTTCGGGTCGAGACCCTTCTTCAGACTGAAGACGTTTCGGGTCGAGACCCTTCATCAGACTGAGAAGGGTCTCGACCTGAAACGTCACCTATTCCTTTTCTCCAGAGATGCTGCCTGGCCCGCTGAGTTACTCCAGCATTTTGTGTCTATCTTCGGTGTAAACCAGCATCTGCAGTTCCTCCCTATCCATGTTAAAAGATGTCCATAATAAGACATATGAAAAGTTCAAAAGAAAAACTGCATATCTGAGCAAAATAGATACCAGCATTGCACAGTTTAGTATATCCTTGGTGCATTCAAATATTCAGCTGCATAAGTTTAGTAGCTAGTTGGCGTTATGCATATACAGTATATCCTGGAGATGACAGTTAATATCACCCACTGATTACTCAACCAACAGACATGGCAATGATATACTTCCTTCACTGGCAATAGACGCAAAATCAGGAAAGTCCTGTAAATCCATTTATCAAGGCTATTGTAAAAAAAGACAGTCAGTTTATTGACTCTTGCACTGAACTGGAAATAAATGATTATTAAATCCATACAATGTGTGCTGCGAGTTTTACAAGCATTCTTTATTCAGCCGTGCAAAGGTGTTAGTTTTACAAAACCAATACAGATGGTATGCTGCAAAGATATGCAGAAACAATTTGAAATTTCTTCTGATTTAAATGTTCTTAATTTATTTTGTTTAGTTTAGAGATACAGTGCGCAATTAGGCCTTTCTGCCCACTGAGTCCGCACCGACCAGCGATCTCTGCACATTAACACGATCCTACACACACTATGGACAATTTTACATTTATACCAAGCCAATTAACCTACAAACATGTAAGTCTTTGGAGTGTGGGAGGAAACCAAAGTTCTCAGAGAAAATCCATGCAGGTTACGCAGAGAACATACAAACTCCACACAGACAAGTAGGTCTGTTACAATACTTACGCTGCAATTCTACCACTGGCCGTGTGCACGATTTTGGCACCTTTGAGGGGGGGCGGGGTTAAAACGCGGGTTTCTCCTACCTTGTCCTGGGTTATATTTAATTGGAGTGCAAGCTTTTGCTGAAGAATCGTTCCTACGGGCGTTTTGTGTATTTTTTTTAATTATTCGCCCGACAAGTTCAACGCTGGAGTTATTTTAAAATCAGCTTCTAAAGCCGTCAACGCCGACAACGGGGACGGATTTCATGCACGGGACAGGTAAAGGAAAGCAGTTTATTTTATGTATAAAAGTTGCGAAACGGTAATTTTTTTCCCCGAACGAACCGGCAGTATTTTTCATGCCGATACGGGTTTAAATTCACTGCAAATCAACATTCCAAATGATCGCTTTCCAGAAAATCCCACTCGCAAGATGATTTAAATGGCCATTAATTTGCAGGTATTAAACATTAAATTCCTTCCATTTGGCCTATAAATCCATGACAATGAGATTTAAAAATTATGTTATATTGTGAATTCTTGTGTGAATGTTATTTGGACACTTAGGCTATTTAAAAATGTTAATCTATTCTTATGAAATTGATAGATGTTTAGATCTAGTAATTGAATTTTGTAATTAGCTACAATTAGGTAACTAACTAATTATATGCTTTAATTTCAGGTCATCCAAGTAAGATTGTTTCATATTTGTTTCAGAATGCTTCAAGCTATAATAACCGAAAATTTATTTCAGTTCTCTTAATTTTTAAGAAAGTTATGGGCTTTTGACTGTCCTCGATCACAGCTTTTGTGTTAAGTCAATGGAAAAGCAATAGGGAACAAGATGCTAATTTCCGAGTATGAAAATGGCCATAACCTTTTTAATACTGAAGATATGAAAGTGAATTAGGTGTCAAATTAAACATCTTTTTATGCTTTATCTGATGGGATAAATTACAGACTTGATTTTTAAAATCTCAAAATGTTGTAACATTGCTAAGACAAGCACCCGAAAGTCAGGATCGAACCTGGGTCTCTGTGGCAGCAGCTCTACCACTATGGGGAAAAATCCTGGTTAAAAAGTAACCAGGTTACAATATAAGAAAAATAATAATAAAGATGTATTCCCTCTCTGTAACTGTATATTCTGCACTCTCATATTCTTCTCTTTGCACTACCTGTTGCACTTGTGAAATGCTTGATTATACTCATGTATTGTACAATTTGACTGGATAGCACGTACGCATCGTTTTTCATTGTAGTTCGGGACACGTGATAATAATAAACCAATACTAATCTCCCAATCTACCTCATTGCAGCCCTTGCACTTTTTTAAAATCTGTACTTTCACTGCAACTATAACATTATAGCCTCCACTATCATTTTGCACGACCTGTTGTACCCATATATTATGATTTGTCTGGATAACAGGCAAAAGATTTTCACTGTATCTTAGTGTATGTGACAGCAATAAACCAACACCAGTCAGAGTAGAGGTTGGGACCATTCAGCATTTGATGTATAATTGTGATTTCTTCTGCACTACAATACAGATCGACTCACTTCTCTACGCGGCCATTTAATAGCCTGAGAAAGGTGAAATAAAAATGATAAAATCCCATTCGCATTTGGAATATTTTGCTTTTGAATTAAACACCTAAACCAATTCCTGAGATTGAGACTTTTGGGAGGTAAAACCAGGAGAAAAATGTTCACCTTCTTGGTCATACAAATAGATGAGGATATCATGCTGGCCCTGACCAGGATCACATAATGCAGTAAAGAAAATGCATCATTGCTTGTTGAGTTAGATTGTATGGGATCCAAAAAATAGTACATTTCTGAATTAATTCAGTGCAGTCCCACACTCAATGCACATTTACACAACTGATAAAAGACAACTGGTTTTCCTTAGAGAGTGAAAATGCTTCATTATAATATATTCATATATAACTAATCTATTCAATTATGAAGATAATTAATAGAAACCATCTGGGATATTTCTTTAGACAGTATTGTCTGTAATGAACTCAGCTGTTAAGCTAGATGCAAAATGGAATAAATTATGATGCATAAGGTTAATTCTGACCTAGAAGGCCTATAGTATTTTGTACTTTACCAGATATACAATAGATGTCTCTATTTTTACTCTTTCTCATACAGCTTTATATATGTCAGCATGATGTATGTGTTCTTTTATGCTTTGTTCTTCTCTGTGAATTCTTAGCGTTGCTGCTGGATGCTTTGATGTAGATAGTACAGTGAGAAAAACTGAAAGTCATTAATCAATCCCTGCAAGTGCATACTGTAGCAGCAGCTTTCCTGTGTTTTATCCACTGACCTTCATTACCTCATTGACTTGATGCTATTTACACACTCACAAAATTGATAATCCTTGGAGGAAGTGTAAATTTACATCAAAGAAATGGTTCACAATGCTGCTCCAGTTGGGAAACAAAACAGGAAAACTGAATTTAAAAGATTTCTGTTTTAGTTAATTACAAGCTCAGATGTAAAAACGAGAGAAAGCAGATTCAAGGTTATAATTCATTGCGAATCAGTCACAAAAAAAATCTGAAAAAGGTTAATAACCTTTCACTGCAGCTCCAGGATACAACTCCATAATGAGTGGGATGACAGAGCTCACACGTGCCCATCCTATAGGCTGGGAGGTGACCTTGAATATCAAACTACAAATCAGCCAACAGTACTTGAAGGAGATGGTGACAGAAAACAAGGGTAAATGATTATAAGGGAGGAACTTAAAACCGGCAATAGTATCAAATATAGAGGAGTCATTTTTCCATTCATTATTATTGTTTTCCTATCAACAAAACCTTATGGTCTCCTGATGCCCCAGATATCACATCTCCGCACTCAGTGGATCCACTGAATCCTTTCGTACTCAACTAAATCTGATCTATCAGAAGCTCAGAATGCATGTGAGAACTTTGAATTCAAGGCATTTATTTTATATTAACTTAAGGAATAGTTTAGTTTAGTTTGATTTAGTTTTAGTTTAGTTTAGTCTACCAGGGCGATGCGGTGGCGCTATGGTAGAGTTGCTGTCTTACAGTGCCAGAGACCTGGGTTCGATCCTGACTACGGGTGCTGTCTGTACAGAGTCTGTACGTTCTTCCCGTGACCACATGGGTTTTCTCCGGGTGCTCGGATGCTCCGGTTCCCCCCCACACTCCAAAGGCCTACAGGTTTGTTAGTAAATTGGCTTCAGTAAAAATTGTAAATTGTCCCTAGTATGCGGTGTGTGCCAATGTAATGGGGTTCGCAGCTCGGTGCAGACTTGGTGGGCAAAAGAGCCTGTTTCTACGCTGTATCTAAACTAAACTAAATCTCTACACCAAACTAAACTAAACCAATTACTGGGACGATTTGATTGATGAAATGTAGGTGACTGTCAAGAAAGTTGATATGGCCATAGGGGTGCAGAGGACCACCATGCTTGAGATGAGGAAGAGACTGTATTCACTCATATTTCTTCTCATTCTCATTCTCATTCTCTGGAACAATGTCTTAACTAAATACCTCCACCATGATAAGTCACTGTGACACAAAACTACTTTTGCTGGTTGTACCTTGTTACCCTAATCTAGATAGATAGAAAGTTGACTGAGGAAAGGTGCAACACTATTTAAATTATTATTTTACCTCAGTTGTTTGTATTTTTAGGTGGGATTGTTGAAATAATTTTTCCTCATGTTGTGCGAAGCAAGGATGTGCATCTAGGCAGCATTTTCACGTCCTCAGCGCATCCAATAGTATTTTACAGCCCAGAAGTCCTTCTCCATTTATAGTCATTGTTGTAATATAGGAATTAGGCCAACAAGTTTAAACACAGCTCAATCTCATAAACAGGAATGTGACAGCATCAAAGGTGCAGAAGTGGAAGTGGTTGAGAGTTTCAAGTTCCTTGCCGTTAATATTACCAATAATATTACCTCAATGGCCTGACAGCCAAGAAGTCACAACAACGCCTCTACTTCCTGAGGAGATTGAGGAAATTCAGCATGTCTCCAGAGACTTACAAACCTCTATAGATGCAGGCTAGAAAGTGTATGGTAGCTCACCACCACCGAGTGTGACTGAGGAGTGAATGAATAATGCGATGTAAAGCGCCTTGAGTATTAGAAAGGCGCTATATAAATCCCATCCATTATTATTATTATCACAGCTTGGTTTGGGCATAGCTCTGCCCAAGACCACAAGAAATTGTAGATGTGGACCAGTCCATCACAGTCGAAGGAGTCATTCTTTATTTTTTTTAACCTTCTTTCAGCCCCACCTCTCCCTTGCAGCACTTTTCCTGATCCTTTTCCTCTAGAATATTTATGGATTTCCTTTTATATTTGCTACTAGCCTTTTCACATGCTTTCTGTTTGCCTCTCTTATTTCCTTTGTAACTTTGAACTCACTGTTCAGCAAGCAGGCCCTTGGTTTATCAGCTGTTTCAAAAGACAAGCCAACCAACAGCTCTAGTGCTTCTCAGCACTTCACCAGCATCAACCTCAAACATCATTCTTCAATGTCCAATATGGGACATGAATCCACAATCATTGAATACACAATCATTGCTGACTTGATTGAAAGACTCCAAAAAACTGCGGGTACAGGAAATCTGAGGTAAAATTAGTAAGCATCGAAGATAATCTGCAGAGTAGGCTGCATATTTGCAGTGAAATAGGGTTAATATTTCAGATGAGTGAATCATTTTTCTGAACCAAGGTGACATTTTCATTTATGTGGTCACAATTGGGAACAGTTGTTTAGATGACAAAGACATGTAGTTTAGTTTAGTTTAGTTTAGAGATACAGCACGGAAACAGGCCCTTCAGCCCACCTAGTCTGCACCGACCAGCGATCCCTGCACATTAACACAAGCCTACACACACTAGGGACAATTTACACTTGTACCAAGTATACAAACCCAAGCCAATTAATCTACTAACCTGTACGTCCTTGGAGTGTGGGAGGAAACCGAAGATGAGAAAACTCACGCGGTCACGGGGAGAATGTACAAACTCCATAGAGACAGCACCCGTAGTCGGGATTGAACCCGGATCTCTGATGCTGCAAGTGCTGTAAGGCAGCAACTCTACCGCTGCGCCACCATTCTGCCCATTTACATACATTACTATTGATCCATTAGCGAGAAATTATTTAGCAATATTATCATTCATCTTAAATATTTGAGAAATTGGATATTTTAGTTAATTTTAATTACAATATCAATGTTGTTTTTGAGCAATTTGATGTTACATTGGCAATAGTCTATTTAAAGTTAACAAAAACAATGGACATCAAATCTGAACAGTGGCTTACCTAAAATATTGAACTGTAACATGGATGATCAAACAGGTTGCCGGTATGGACATGCACTATATGCTTTTCTGAGCACACATCCCCACTCTGCGAGATACTTTCAGAGCTGACAAGTATCAAAGCGCACTTCTATTCAACTGTTTGTCTCAATTCTCAACTTCACCCTTTCGCTTCTAACGTTGGATACTGAAATATTGTTTACATGATCAAATTTACAACCATGACTGGATTTAAAAAAAATCTCTTTTGATTTTACAGAGGAAATTGATATTGTCGGAGATTGTGGGAAGGGTCAAAAACAGTTACATCTCCGGTTTTCAGCATGGTAACCTGCACAGTTCAAAGCAAACATGTTCTTATCTGTAGCCAGAAGGAAACCATAGTGTGTGTAAATAAATAAAAAGCCATGGTTAGAAGAATGGAAATCTTTCTCATGCAAAAGTGTAATTGATTTCTCTTATATAACTGGGACCACCCTGTGTCTGCTAGATATAAGTTATACAAAATTACAGTCCTCATTCATGTCACTAGACAACTCATGGGAGGCAGGCAAAACAGAGGAAAAATAAAGCAGAGAATGTTGGAGATACTCTACAGGTCAAGTAACACTTGTGTGGACAGAACTAAGTTACACTCCAGAACCTTGCATTAGAACAAAAAAAAGAAATCTAAAACATTTTAAGCTGGAGGGAAACAGTGGGAGTAAAGGGGAACAATAAAGGGAATGTCAGTGATAGGGTGGAGACCAAGGAAATGTGAAAGACGTAGATAGTGTTGGTGTGGACAGCGGGAGGCTGAGGGCAGTGAAGACCTGTTAACTGTTGCTGCTCTTGTCTGGAGAAATATCAAATAGATAGAGATGAATGAAAATAAGGGAGAGGGAAGAATTGTGTAGGAAGGAACTGCAGATGTTGGTTTACACTGAAGGTTGGTTTAAACCGAAGATTGGTTACAGCCTCCTCTTGAACATCAAAAAAACGAAGGAGCTGATCGTGGACTTTAGGAGGGCACATCATCCGAGGACGTACACACCATTGAAGATAATTGGGGATACTGTGGATAGGGTGAGCTGTTTTAAATACCTGGGAGTCCACATCTCTGAGGATATGACATGGACATCACACGCTGCAGCACTCGTGAGTAAGGCAAGGCAGCGCCTTTACCACCTCAGGCAATTGAGGAAATTCAGAGTGTCTCCGAGGATCCTCCAGTGCTTCTACTCAGCGGCTGTGGAAAGCATCTTGTCTGGAAATATTACAATCTGGTTTGGGAATTGCTCTGCCCAGGACAAGAAGGCTCTGCTGAGAGTAGTGCGTTCGGCCGAACGCACAATGGGAACTACACTCGCCCCCCTGCAGGAACTATACATCAGGAGGTGCAACTCCAGAGCCAATAAGATCATGGGAGACCCATTCCACCCCTGCAACGGACAGTTCCAGCTGCTACGGTCAGGCAAACGCCTCCGTTACCATGCTGTGAGAACGCAGAGGTTGAGAATGAATTTTTTCCCAGAGGCCATTAGGACTGTAAACTCCTACCTCACCAGGGACTAACTTTACTGAACCACTCTACTGTGGTTTTTTTAATTGCTGGGGTTTTTTTCTCCCTTTTTCCTTCCGCCCACAATATTTAATATGTAAAAGAATATGTGATTCTGTTCCATTCTGTTTGTAGTTTGTTTGTTTGTTTTTTTGCACAAAGTCCACGAGCATTGCCACTTTTCATTTCACTGCACATCTCGTATGTGTATGTGACGAATAAACTTGACTTGACTTGACTTGAAGATAGCTACGGAATGCTGGAGTAACTCAGCGCGACAAGCAGCATCTCTGGAAAGAAGGAATGGGTGACACTGGATGCCTGTCCCGCTGAGCTGCTGTAACTGTGAGACACAAAACATTGCAGTTGTAAGAAATCGGAAATGAAAGGGAATGCTGGAAATATCAACCATTTCAGGCAGCATCTGTGGAGAGAGCTATGCAGGATGCCTAGCTGAAAGATGAGATGTAGTTAAACAAAGAATACAATATAATTTAAACCTGGATACAATTGAACTGAACTTAGGAATGACCAGAACTACACAGCAACCAAAGTCCTCATTGGATAACTAATACATCGCAATTACTTAGCGATTTTAGTTTAGTTTAGTTTAGTTTTTTGTCCTGTGTGTACACTCTGGAGTTTAGAAGGATGAGAGGGAATTTCATTGAAACATATAAGATTGTTAAGGGCTTGGACACACTAGAGGCAGGAAACATGTTCCCGATGTTGGGGGAGTCCAGAAGCAGGGGCCACAGTTTAAGAATAAGGAGTAAGCCATTTAGAACGGAGACGAGGAAACACTTTTTCTCACAGAGAGTAGTGAGTCTGTGGAATTCTCTGCCTCAGAGGGCGGTGGAGGCAGGTTCTCTGGATGTTTTCAAGAGAGAGCTAGATAGGGCTCTAAAAAATAGCGGAGTCAGGGGATATGGGGAGAAGGCAAGAACGGGGTACTGATTGGGGATGATCAGCCATGATCACATTAAATGGCGGTGCTGGCTCGAAGGGCCAAATGGCCTGCTCCTGCACCTATTGTCTATTGTCTAGTGTCTATTGTCTATAATTTGTGTGTAAAATACAGTGTAAAGCTTTTGTTGCGTGCTAACCAGTCAGTGGAAAGAAAATACACAATTACAGATACATGATAAAGAGAATAATAAAGACATTTCAATGCACCTCCTAAGACAATCATAATCAAAACAAATGCAAAGTCAGGAAGATAAAGGTTGGGAACTACAGAATCATAGAGTTATAGAATAGTGAGAGCACAAAAGGAAGATTCAGTTCAAGTCTGTGCAGGCTCTCTATCAGTGCAACTCATTTGTTCCATTTCCCTTCATTTGTTCCATTTCCCTTCATTTCCTATGATTTCCATTTCCCTTTGCCCACAGCCTTGTAAATAATTCTCTACCATATATTTACGTAATTCTATTTCATAAATTTCGTTTTTTAATATATTAAAAATATATTTTTTAATATATTATCTATTGAGTACTGTGTTTACAACCTGTTATGCTGTTGCTTCAACTAAGAATTTAATTGTTCTGTTTCTGGACATATGACAATAAAACACCCATGACCCTCTCGTGACTCTTTTGTCATTCCATCTTGAAGGCCACCATAAAACCCGACTCTATCACACTACAAGTGCTTTCCACAAACTGCATAAAAAACCCTATTCCCCGTGTCACTCATATTTCCTGCTCTTCATTTCATGACTGTGACCTTTGGTCCTCGATTCCATTAACAAGCTCAGCCTTCCACTATCTACTCTGTCCAAACATCTCATCATTTTAAATACTTCTATCAAATCTCCTCTCAGCTGTCCGTTCTCTGAAGAAGCATTTCTTCTATATTGTTGTAAATGTAGTCACTGATCCCAGGGACCATTATTGACAAAAAAAAAGAACCAGGAATGAGTTGGTTAATCCATGATGAGCATTTATCGGCACTGGGACAGTACTCACTGGAGTTTAGAAGAATGAGGGGGGACCTCATTGAAACATACAGATTAGTGAAAGGCTTGGATAGAGTGGATCTGGAGAGGATGTTTCCACTCCCACAAGTGGGAGAGTCTAGGTCATAGCCTCAGAATTAAAGGACGTTCCTTTTGGAAGGAAATGAGGAGGAATTTCTTTAGTCAGAGGGTGGTGAATCTGTGCAATTGATTGCCACAGAAGGTTGTGGAGGACAAGTCAGTGGATATTTTTAAGGCATAGATAGATAGATACTTGATTTGTACATGTGTCAGAGGTTATGGGGAGAAGGCAGGAGAATGGGGTTAGGAGGGAGAGATAGATCAGCCATGATTGAATGGCGGAGTAGATTTGATGGGCCGAATGGCCTAATTCTACTCTTATTTCTTATGACCGTATAACTATCTTTTTTGGACCATCTCTAATATACTCTCATGTCCTTCCTAGAATGATGGTGAACAGAATGGACACATATTCCAGTTGTCATTGTACCAGTGTTACAGTAGATAAAGGTTCAGCAGAATGTCTCAATTTTATAATCTATGCCTATATTAAAGAAGCCCAAAACCATATATGTCTTATTAACTGCTTTCTCGACCTGCCCTGCAATTTAAGATATGAGCACCCCATACTCCCAGCTTCTTCTGCTCCTGCACCCCTTTCACAACAGGAAGATTAACTGAAGGTGATAGGTTAAAAGGAGATTTTTAATAAATGGACAAGTGGCAAGATTTAGCAAGCAAGTTCCAGATAGTCTACTGAGACATCTAAAACAAAATAAGTAGAAAGGAACTGCAGATGTTGGTTAATACCGAACATAGACACAAAATGCTGGAGTAACTCAACGGGTCAGGGAGCATCTCTGAAGAAAAATAATAGGTGACGTTTCTGGTTGTAATCCTTCTTCAGACTGAAAATAGAGGTGAGGAGGGAGGGGGAAAAAGTAGAGGCGAGAAGGCCAGAACTTCTGGAACGTCACCTATTGTTTTTCTCCAGAGATGCTGCCTGACCCACAGTTACTCCAGCTTTATGTGTCTAAATCAAAATGATTGACGACAGGTCACTGGGAGGGATCAACATTATGTTCGAAGGAGGAAACATAGCTAGTAGAGATTGGAGATATGGGAGCCTAGAAATGCAATAATAAGGCACCTGATATTTAGGGTATACTCAATCTAATTTTGATTTTATCCAGAGTATTTTGCTCTGAAATTAATTTGAATGTGAAATCACTCCAGAGATAAAATTGTATTATGCATTTCCTAGTGCTATTCACATTGCTTGATATGTTAGGGATGAGATCATCACTCATCCATTTTTGGAATGAGGGTGTACCAGAGATGGAGTGGTCTGGAAAGAGATGCCGTGTTCTTATTGCATGTTGATCTTCATCCCAGACAGATGAGGATGAGAGGACTCCGGGCTGCCTCCAGCCACAAACACTGAGGAAAAGACCGACTGATGGAAGACCACTGATGGAAGATTATCAACTCAGTGAAAGTTGTCCCTGATCTGTCTGAAATTAAATGGGCTTCCAATGTAAAGACCTACCCAAAGAGTGTTGTGGACTGGCACCTTCCATGGAATGCAGAAGGATTTAGCTGTTCTTGTGCATGAAACTTTGGAATCAGGTTTTAATATATATGCCTCCGTAGGTTTCTAATCTCAAGCTAGGTAATGAGGAGTGTGCAAAGTAATACAGGAAGCACAGAGAGCCCGAGAGATATCTGGTTTATTCGAGGTTCTCTGATTTTACACATGCGCACGATAATATACACAATTATATACACATGGTCAAAATATCATGCAGTGATATCACACTTACTTATGCAGTATATACCACAAATGTATTCTTCCTTTAAAAATGTGAAACTATGTTAATAATACTTTCAAAAGTTAAACGTTTAACCACCAAAATGAATTTTGATCTCTCTCCAACCTAACAAACTGTCTTTGTGTTAGAAACATAGAAACATAGAAACATAGAAAATAGGTGCAGGAGGAGGCCATTCGGGCCATCACCGCATTCATTGTGATTATAGCTGATCGTCCTCAATCAATAACCCGTGCCTGCCTTCTCCCCATATCCCTTGATTCCACCAGCAGGAAATTCCACAAATTCACAACTCTCTGGATGAAAATGTTTTTTCTCACCTCAGTCCTAAATGGCCTTCCCTTTATTCTAAGACTGTAGCCCCTGGTTCTGGACTCGCATAACATTGGGAACATTTTTCCTGCATCTAGCCTGTCCAGTCCTTTTATATTTGTATATGTTTCTATAAGATTCCCCCTCATCCTTCTAAACTCCAGTGAATACAAGCCTAGTCTTTTCAATCTTTCCTCATATGACAGTCCCGCCATCGCAGGGATCAATCTTGTGAACCTACGCTGCACTGCCTCAATCACAAGGATGCCCTTCCTCAAATTAGGAGACCAAAACTGTACACAATACTCCAGATGTGGTCTTACCAGAGCTCTATACAACTGCAGAAGAACCTCTTTACTCCTATACTGAAATCCTCTTGTTATGAAGGCCAACATTCCATTAGCTTTCTTCACTGCCTGCTGTACCTTCTCGCCAACTTTCAGTGACTGGTGTACAACACCCAGGTCTCGCTGCACCTCCCCCTTACCTAACCTAACCCCATTGAGATAATAATCTGCCCCCTTATTTTTGCCACCAAAGTGGATAACCTCACATTTATCTATATTATACTGCATCTGCCACACATCTGCCCACTCACTCAACCTGTCCAGGTCACCCTGCAACCTCCTAACATCCTCTTCAAAGTTCACACTGCCACCCAGCTTTGTGTCATCCTCAAACTTGCCAGTGTTGCTCCTAATTCCCTCTTCCAAATCATTAATATATATGGTAAACAGTTGCGGCCCCAACACCGAGCCTTGTGGCACTCCACTCGCCACTGCCTGCCATTCTGAAAAGGACCCGTTCACTCCTACTCTTTGCTTCCTGTCTGCCAAACAATTTTCTATCCATGTTAACACCCTACCCCCAATACCATGTGCTCTAATTTTAGTCACCAGTCTCCCGTGCGGGACCTAATCAAAAGCTTTCTGAAAGTCTAGATACACTACATCCATTGGCTCCTCTTGATCCATTTTACTTGTCACATCCTCAAAAAATTCCAGAAGATTAGTCAAGCATGATTTTCCTTTCATAAATCCATGCTGACTTGGACTAATCCTTTTACTGCTATCCAAATCCCCCATTATTACCTCTTTAATAATTGACTCCAGCATCTCTCCCACCACCGGACAGGCTAATTGGTCTGTAATTCCCCGTTTTCTCTGTCGCTCCTTTCTTGAAAAGTGGGATAACATTAGCTACCCTCCAATCCACAGGAACTGATCCTGAATCTATTGAACATTGGAAAATGATCACCAATGCGTCCACTATTTCTAGAGCCACCTCCCTGAGGACCCTGGGATGCAGACTATCAGGCCCAGGGAATTTATCATCCTTCAGTCCCATTAGCCTACCAATACTATTTCTCACCTAATGAAAATTTCTTTCAGTTCCTCTACCCCCTTAGATCCTCTGTCCTCCAGTACTTCTGGGAGATTGTTTGTGTCTTCCTTAGTGAAGCACCTGTTCAACTCTTCTGCCATTTCCTTGTTCCCCATAATAATTTCACCCGTGTCTGCCTTCAAGGGACCCACATTTGACTTTTCATGGATCTTGGATACAAACAAGAACATGAGAAGAAGGAGCTGTGGTAGGTCAGTTCACCCTTCCTGTCAGCTCCACCATTCAGTGTAATCACAGCAGAGTCAATTTTGACCTCTGCACCGCCTTCCTGCTTTCTTCATGCATGTTACCAGCAAGAGAATGATCTGTGTTTTAGGTACTAGCAATCTCATATCCCTTTCATGCCAATATTTTACAGTCTTTTTCCATTTGTCCACATGTTTTGTGATATCCTATGATGAGGAATTGACCAGTGTAAAATGACTGACCCACACAAGCCTTGCAAGACAACAAATTTTCCTTTAGCTTCAAGATGAATACCATTTCCCAAATTCGACATGTCTCCAATGAGTCATAGATAGAGTCATAGAGGCTTAGAGTGATACAGTGTGGAAACAGGCCCTTCGGCCCAACTTGCCCACACTGGCCAACATGTCCCAGCTACACTAGTCCCACCTGCCAACGCTTGGTCCATATCCCTCCAAACTTGTCCTATCCATGTACCTGTCTAACTGCTTCTTAAAGGTTGGGATAGTCCCAGCCTCAACTACTTCCTCTGACAGCTTGTTCCATACACCCACCACCCTTTGTGTGAAAATGTTACCCCTCAGATTCCTATTCAATCTTTTCCCCTTCACATAGAACCTATGTCCTCCAGTTCTCAATTCCCCTACTCTGGGCAAGAGATTCTGTGCATCTACCTGATCTATTTCTCTCATGTTTTTATACACCTCTATAAGATCACCCCTCATCCTCCTGCGCTCCATGGAATAGAGACCTAGTCTACTCAACCTCTCATAACTCAGACCCTCTAGTCCTGGCAACATCCTCGAAAATCTTCTCTGACCTTTCAAGCTTGACAATATCTTTCGTCTAACACGATGCCTAGAACTGAACACAATACTCTAAATGTGTTCTCACCAACGTCTTATACAACTGCAAATACAACTGCAACATTAATCTTAATAATTTCTGCAGTTGCACCATAGCATTCTATCTAGTTCAGCTTGAATTGGCATCTGCCACACAAAGATGGCAAGAAATTCCATAGAGTTGTGGTTGCAGCCTCGTCCAACCCAACCCCACTGTCCCCTCCCACATCAACTTCATTTATACTACAGGCTCCCTCTGGAAAGCAGCCAACATAATCAAGGATATCTTACACCCAGATCATTCCTTCTTCTCCCCTCTCCCATCAAACGGAAGATACAAAAGAAACAAATATCCTCAGTTTCAGGAACAGCTTCTTCCTCATTGTGATCAGACAATGGAAATGGCTACTCATAAACTAAGGATGTGGTTCAAATCTCCCAACCTACCTCATTGTGCCCTTGCAATTTTTATCTGTATTTTCTCTGCAGCTATGACAATATATTTTGCACTCTGGGCATTTTTCTCTTTGCACGACCTGTTGTATTTGTGTATGGAATGATTGTAGTCATGATATGATTTGATTGAATAGCGTACAAACATGAGATTCCACGGTATCTCAGTATACTTGACAATACTGAACCAATACCAAGAACAATTGGACTGTAGGCGACCCTTAAACAAACCTATCCCACACAGACATACCAAAGTAAAGCATCATGTTTCCCAAAGCTACCAAGTGATAATCTAACATGTTTATTGTAAGGGGTATGGGGTAAAGAAGTTGGGAAGTTTTGTTGCAACTTTATAGGGAGCTGATGATGACTACACTACTTCTGTTGTATTTGGGTAAAGTGGTGGTGGGAAATATAAAAGGTTTGGAGGTATATTGAATGGGTGCCCATTTCAGGCAGAGTTGAGGAAAAGTGTTGACTTGGAATGTTTGGAACTCTCTACCGCAGAGAGCTGCGAAGATGGGGAGAGGGTCATTGAATATATTCAAGGTGGAGATAGACAGACATTTAAATTACAAGGACATTGAGAAGTATTGAGAGAGTGTAGGAAAGGAGTTTTGAGATCAAGGATGGATGGACATGATCCTATTAAATGGGGGCAGCCTGCTCAAAGAGCTCACTGGCGTAACTCTGTCCCTGTCTCTTTTCTCTTATGTATGAACCACCAGCACGAAAGGAGCATCAAAATAAATATTAAACAAAGAGCGAAGGGTTAATTCTTGGAACAAAATTGGTATAGTTCACCTTCAACTGGCTAAGCTAACAACAAATTAGTTTTAGGAGACTACAGTAATGATGAGATACATTATCCAACATCCAACCATCTCTTGTACTGTATCAGCATCCAGTTTCAGGAATTTGGACCATTGACTTTTGAACTTTTGCCAAACCTAAGCCAGAGGTTATAAGAGTGGAACATTCTTCCAATGTTTGATGGGCCTCTGCGAAAATGGGAAAAGCCCCCCTAACATTCAAACTAGTATTTAAACGGGTAAATTATACCTCATCTTCTCCTCCCCCCTTGATCTCCGTCACGGCAGGCTACATATTAGCTAACTCATTTATTGGCTTTACACTGGAAATTCTCCATCAGACCACCTTTGCTTGCATCCCATACACACTAGATTTCCCCACAACTGCCCATCCACAGTCTTGTGAGAAACGTCGTCATTGGGCATCAATGGTCTCTCTGAAATGATAACCTACTCCACTATCACATAACCATTCAACCACTTTGTTTCTACCTACCTCCTCCCGCTTCACTTATATTAAGTTTGAGTCTGAGTTTAGTTTATTGTCACGTATAACGAGGTACAGTGAAAAGCTTTTGTTGCGTGCTAACCAGTCAGTGGAAAGACAATACATGATTGCAATTGAGCCATCCACAGTGTACAGATACATGATAAAGGGAAGAAAAGTAAGAAATGTTGCTGTTGGAGTAGACATTTAAAAGAATGGAGCGAATGTAATGCATGATTGCAGATCCACTTCTGTGACCAGCACACAAAGAGTCGCCTGGCTTGGGTGCCATCTTGGATCTTGGTTCATTAATTTGAAACCTCGGCCCCTTCTCACTAATGACTATACATAGTCTTCCTTCCTCGGCAATGACCTTAGGTCTGGATCATGATATAAATTAGCAGTGTCCAATTAGCTGCTCATTAAATGGCACATTGAAATTCCTTATGAAATAACTGGAAGGAACAGATGAATCAGTACGTTAATAGAATGGTAGGGCAATCCATTGCTTATAGTTAAATTGATTTCTTCTGGATGAAATTCCCCGGTAAATTAGCTCCCATGGTTAGAATTATGAATTATGCCGTGGTTATTTATTTAGCTTAACATGGGCTAAAGGACCCTAACATAGCCTAATAGAATTATGAATTATGCTGTAGTTATTTATTTAGCCTAACATGGATGAGAAGAAATACTTGTCGTCCATAAAATTATATATTAGATAATTTCCTTCAACACAACAGTTTACTTAAAAAACGCTGGTGCTTCCTTCAATTAACAAGTGTATACTTTTCATTCATTTTACCTTCATTTTCGGCTACTTCAGTTTGCCTAATCATTTCATTAACTACTTACAAATTAACAACATTAAATATTCTTGAGAAAATCAAATTCAATTCAATTCTGTGTGATTAGCTCCAACATCAGAAATATTTCCTGACGCTAACCGTGCTTTTATATGGGTAATGTTTCACTACATACCATTAATCCATTTGATTTATTAATTCTCAGCCAGAAGTGAATGCATGGGGAAGAAGTAGCTGAGATGATAAAGAGACCAAAGGTGAGAACAACACGTTGAAATTATTGTCTAATAATTATTTATTTTTAACCGACTGCTGTGTCCTGCCACCTTTAACTATTATAACATTCAGCCATTTATGATCTTGCCCTGCAGAAATGGTTGAATGATAGAAAATTAAACATATTTGCAAGAGACCTGTAATTTAATTTGGTGATAGTAAAAACCAGTAAGTCAAACTACATCAAAGTTCCTTCTATGTCCATACTCTAGGAAGAAATGATTACATCAACAACTGTTGAATGTAATGTTATCTATACAAGATATTTCATTCTGACACAGCGGTGATGGATTCCATCAAATGTATCCTGGTTCTTAATGTGTCCCCTTGGTTGCATTAGTCATCAATGATATATAAAGATGATATCAAGTTATGTAACCAAATAACTGGTGTAATGTGCTAGCATTCAAAAGGATCTGTATAAATTTAGCAGTTAAGCCAAAGTAGTGTGGCTAACTGTGAGGTAATGCACACTGCAGCAGTTTGAGGCATTGAAACCTATGAATTGCTTTCAGTGTTGACAAGAAATGAGTCGGGAAGATATTATTTGGTTATTTATTAGGTCTAGTGAATGTAAAGCTGTTGCCATCGAGGATTTTCAAGTGTCAAAATACATCGAGGGATTTAGATGAAACAGAAGACTCATTATTGTAGCTCTACAAAATCATTTAGAGTATTACCTACAATATTTTACTTCCTTCATATTAGCAATATTAGCTAAAATGGCTCACGAACTTGCACCCCTAATTTTGTGGAAAATCATGTGGAACTTAAATAATCGTCACAAACAAATATATATCATGTATGACAGGATTTAAAAATAATGGTCTGGTTATGACAATGTTTACTTAAAACAACCTTACTTAGTGAGCAGAGGTTGGGAACATGAGTTAAAAATAACAGACTTTAATGTTTTTACCTGCAAAGTTTTAGATACCCCAGGAGCTTCCTGCAAAGCTAGCTCATGTTCTACACTCTGAAAATAAAGTTACATAGATATAATTTTAGGATTGAAGTTGAAAATAGTTTCTGCCCCCAAAACAGATATACCATAATTTTACTAATGAGAAAATAGTGCGTGACCTCCTTTGCACGCTGATTAATTTTCCAGTTCCTGAAAATAAGAAATAATAAGGGATAGAAACAGAAAAAGCTGGAAATACTCAGTGGATCAGGCAACATCTGTGGAAAGAGAATCAGAATTAACATTTCAAGTTCAAGACCCAACTGAAATTTCATTTACAGCAGAAAGAAAGATGATTTATTTTGACTTTAATTCAGTCATGGAGTGCCGGTGCTTCTGACAGGTTAGCATTCAATGATTATCCCTAATTACCTTGGAGGTTATTGGACAACATGTTCTTGATGCACAGCAAAGTGTCTGGTGAAGTCATGACAAGTGCAGCCAGGTAGGAAGTTGCAAGAGTAAAACAAATATTGATTGATTGAAAGATACAGCATGAAAATAGGCTCTTCAGCCCACCGAGCCCAGGCCAACCATCGATCACCCGTTCACACTCGTTCTATGTTATCCCACTTTCACATCAACAAGGGGTTAATTTCAGAGACCAATTAAGCGACAAACCCATGTGCCTTTCAGAAATATATTCACAAATCTGTAACTTGGAAATAATCTTACAGGTGGCAGTGTCTTTGTGCAATTGCTGCTCTTATCCTTCCAGATATAGTTTGTAGACTTGACAGATTCTGTGAAGGTCGTACGATCATAATTGATAGGAGCAGAATTAGGCCATTCGGCCCATCATGTCTATTCCGCCATTCAATCATGGCTGACCTACCTCTCCCTCTTAACCCCATTCTCCTGCCTCCTCCCCATAACCCCTGATACCCATACTAATCAAGAATCTATCTATCTCTGCCTTAAAAATATCCATTGACTTGCCCTCCAGAACATTCTGTGGCAATCAATTCCACAGATTCACCACCCTCTGACTAAAGAAATTCCTCCTCATCTCCTTCAGAAAGGAACGTTCTTTAATCCTGAGGCTATGACCTCTAGTCCTAGACTTTCCCACTAGTGGAAACATCCTCTCCACATCCACCCTATCCAAGCCTTTCACTATTCAGTAAATTTCAATGAGGATCCCCCTCATCCTTCTAAACTCCAGCGAGTACTGGCCCAGTTCTGTCAAACACTCATCATATGTTAACCCACTCATTCCTGGGATCATTCTTGTAAACCTCCTCTGGACCCTCTCCACAGCCATTACATCCTTCCTCAGATATGGTGCCTGAAATTGCTCACAATACTCCAAATGCAGCCTTACCAGCGCCTTATAGACCTTAGCATTACATCCCTGTTGTAGCCCTCTTGAAATATATGCTACCATTGCGTTCATCTTCCTTACTACCAATTCAACTTGCAAATTAACTTTTTGGGATTCCTGCACCAGCTCTGCCACGTCCCTCTGCACCTCCGATTTCTGGATTCTCTCCCCATTTAGAAAATAGTCTACGCTTTTGTTCCTACTACCAAAATGCATGACTCCATACTTTACTGCATTATATTCCATCAGACACTTCTCTGCCCACTCTCCTAACCTGTCCCTGCTTTCTCGGCACTACCTGGCCTTCACCTACTTTCGTATCATCTGTAAAGAGCCTTAGAAAGCATTGCAATTTGTGTATGATCTCTTCTATTCTTCTTAGAGTGTGCCTCAGGGACAAGTACGGTATGCTTCCACTATGGTTGATGACGCTACAATGAGGTCATTCTGAGCTCCGAATATTCTGCAGAGACGGTTCCCCGTGGAATTGCCGAGCAGGTAATGCAGTTCAAGGGATGTAAGGATGGGCAATAAATGCTTGACTTGCCCTGATCCTAATACATGAATAAATAAAAATAGATAATATAGAAAGACGTTGTATGCCTTCCTCCATTTTCTCTGAATTTCCTTCTGCTGCCATCATAGAGACTTGAGGTGTTCGGAGCCTTTCCGGATGTGTGGTCTTATTGTCAGATATACAAAATGCATTGGTGCAGATGCTACATTCTACTGCAGACCACTCTGCACAGGTGGTGGGGGGAGTAAACTTTACGGTGGTAGGTGGAGTATCACTCCAATGGACTGATTTGTCCTGGATGGTGTTGAACACCTTTAGCATCATTGACACTGCATTCATCCAAGCAGATAGAACAAATTCCATCTTGTTTCTGACCTGTCCTGTAGATGGTGGAAAGTCTAAATTTCTTAATACTGGACAGTCAGCCATTGAGCAGATTCTGTGGCCACAATAACTGATCCAGTCTGGTTTCTGGTTCATGGTGAATTCCAGGATATCGATGGCATTATTTCAGCAATAGCAATGCTATTATAGATTTAGTGGAGGTGGTTAGACCTTCTAATTCAAGGTAGTCACATTTTGAGTTACATCTTACTTGCATTTATTAATTTAAGTCTTCTTGTTGCCCAAACCCTGCTACATATAGGCGCTTATTGCCGCTTTACCTAAACCTCAGGCTCCTTACTGAAAGTACAAGATATTGGTCAGTCTCTCACCATTGTCCACATAGCAACTGGACCACATTTATTACGGAGCAAGACCTAAAAAGAACCAAGTACACAAGGTCTAGCATCACCAAACACATGAAACTGTCCACATAAATCAACATTGAGGTGAATAACTCTTATCAATATCTATAGGAGGCGAAATTGTGCATTGCATTTGGTACATTGCTAAATACAGTTCCACCACCGATTTTCCAGCACCTGCCTTGCTGGATTATTCATTTTGCCAGACCAACAGAGGTCACAGCCTCTGGTGAACTCGAAAGAGGGAGCACATAACGCCAATTCTGGCCTCCCTCCACTGGCTCCCGGTGCACTTTCGAGTTCATTTTAAAATTCTTTTATTTGCTTTTAAATCTCTAAATGGGCTCGCCCCGCCTTACCTCTCTGAACTGCTCCACCCATACGCTCCTGCCCGGTGCCTCAGGTCAGCTGATCAGCTGCTCCTGGAGGTACCGAGGTCTAAGCGGAAGCTCAGAGGGGATAGAGCCTTCTCTGTTGCTGCTCCAGCACTCTGGAACACCCTGCCGTTGCACATCAGACAGGCCCCCTCACTGTCCATCTTCAAAACCAGTATTAAAACACATTTATATTCCTTGGCTTTTGACACTGCTTGAGACTTTGCTCCTGTTTTTAGTGCTTTTAATGTTTTTAATTTTATTGTTTTCACTCTTTCGTTTAATGTTTTTATTGTTATGTAATACTTTCTTGTCCATGATTAATCATGTACAGCACTTTGTTGCAACTGTGGTTGTTTTTAAAGTGCTCTATAAATAAAGTTATTATTATTATTATAAGAACCGTCCACCTAGGCCATGTATATAAAACACAAAGTGCAAAGCCAAAATCAGTCTATGCAGTTCTAAGCTTAGTTGGAGGTTGTAGTGTTTAATAGCCTGATAGTTGTTGGGGAAAAAGCTGCTCCTGAACCTGTACATTACTGTTTTCAGGCTCCTATACCTAATTCCCAAAGGCAGGAGTGAAATGAGAGTGAGGCCAGGGTGGTGGGGGCCTCTGATGATTCTGGTTGCCTTTTTGAGCCAGCGACTCAGTAGATTGGGAGGTCGGTATCCATATAACCATATAACCATATAACCATAACAGCACGGAAACAGGCCATCTCGGCCCTTCAAGTCCGTGCCGAACATTTAATTATTATTATTATTATTATTATTATTATTTTTTTTTTTTTTTAATTAAAAATAAAATACTTTCCCCTAGTCCCATCTACCTGCACTCAGACCATAACCCTCCATTCCTTTCCCGTCCATATACCCATCCAATCTATTTTTAAAGGATAACATCGAACCTGCCTCCACCACTTCCACTGGAAGCTCATTCCACACAGCTACCACTCTCTGAGTAAAGAAGTTCCCCCTAATGTTCCCCCTAAACTTCTGTCCCTTAATTCTCAAGTCATGTCCCCTTGTTTGAATCTTCCCTACTCTCAATGGGAAAAGCTTATCCACGTCCACTCTGTCTAACCCGCTCATAATTTTAAAGACCTCTATCAAGTCCCCTCTTAACCTTCTGCGCTCCAAAGAATAAAGACCTAACTTGTTCAACCTTTCTCTGTAACTTAGTTGCTGAAACCCAGGCAACATTCTAGTAAATCTCCTCTGTACTCTCTCTATTTTGTTGACATCCTTCCTATAATTAGGCGACCAAAATTGTACTCCATACTCCAGAATTGGCCTCACCAATGCCTTGTACAATTTTAACATTACATCCCAACTTCTATATTCAATGCTCTGATTTATAAAGGCCAGCACACCAAAAGCTTTCTTTACCACCCTATCTACATGAGATTCCACCTTCAGGGAACTATGCACAGTTATTCCTAGATCCCTCTGTTCAACTGCATTCCTCAATTCGCTACCATTTACCGTGTACGTCCTATTTTGATTTGTCCTGCCGAGATGTAGCACCTCACATTTGTCAGCATTAAACTCCATCTGCCATCTTTCAGCCCACTCTTCCAAATGGCCTAAATCTCTCTGTAGACTATGAAAATCTACTTCATTATCCACAACACCACCTATCTTAGTATCATCTGCATACTTACTAATCCAATTTTCCACACCTTGATGGGCTCGGCAGCGTTTACCACTTTTTGCAATCTTCTTCGTTCCTGGGCTTTATATTTGCCAAACCAGGCCATGATGCAACCAGTCAATATGCTCTCCACTGTACACCTGCAGTAGTACACTTTCTATCTGTTAGCTGAAGACCTTTTCAGTCCTTGCCAAGCCTGACCGACCAGTGATGTGCTTGAGTGGGCCTTTATGTGTTACTAGCTCCTAGATCTTTAAGATGTCTGATGCCCCTGTCCCATTTAGACGATTTTTTAGATGACTACAGGCAACTAGGCTGTCGCCACACGATCGCTGGGTGTCGCCTGTATGGTCGTGAGTAGTCTCTTCAGTCACCCAAAGAATCGTAGCGTTTTTCTGGTTGCTGCTGGATTTTGAAATGTTCAAAACTTTTCGGCGACAGTCAGCGACAGTTGGCTTGACGCCAATGAATGTAGCTTGACGTCTCCTGACTTAGGTGCTGTCGTAGGTTGTCATCAGGTTGTTGCCGGTGCTGACTTCGGTGAATTCCATTGGCGGCTACCTCCGTCAACCTCCGTCAACCTACCGGCGACAGGTACCGTGACTGAATTGTCTTACCTTGTCGTAGCTTGTCACGGGTGGACATAGGTTGTCGTAGGTGTGGTCATAGGTGGACGTCGTAATAGGTCGGCGGTTGTCGGTAGTTTGCCGTAGCTTGACTTCGACTAGGTGGTAGGTTGTTGTAGACATTGTGGTAGACATTGTCGTTGTGGGTCCAGTCGCCGGTTTTTCGGCGACCTGCTATGACTATGACAGTCGCCAAAAAAATCGACTAAGTGAGACAGGCCCATAATGCTGTGGTCACTTCAAAAACACAGCCTCAATTTAGTGTGTCGCCATAAACACTGATATATTTTCAGAGCCCATAACTAAGATATGCATCTGAATTTATCCTTCTCTTCAAACAACCTCACAGGTCACTTCTCCAACCCCCCCACCCCCACCCCCCGCATAACTCCTCCTACATGGTTTTGGACAGGCTCCATGGAAAGTGGTTGAGGTTTTTCAGATACAAATCTGGCCAATGATGGACCCCCTTGCCCCTATGACAGTAATAACCATTCATCTTACGCCTTCAATTGGCCTTCTCAGATGTCTGTTCACATTGTTGTCAGGTTATAAGATTCCACTTACATAGAAAAACAGTCTAATGTCAAGTCCTCGAGAGACTCAGAAGCTCTGAAACAAGAACTTCCAAGATCAATCTCATGACAACACCATGTTGTCAAACAACCATAGCACCAGGATAACTTTAAGATCAACACCGAGGGTCAATATGCCTTTTGTTAATATATTTTAAAGTTATATAGGACTTAAACCAATGTGCTGAGGAATTGTTAATTCAATTCTTGGGCAACAAATCATAAGTGATAGGAGTAGAATGAGGCCATTTAGGATCATCAAGTCTACTCCGGCATTCAATCATGGCTGATCTATCTCTCCCTCCTAATCACATTCTCCTGCCTTCTCCCCATAACCTCTGACACCCGTACTCATCAAGAATCCATCTATCTCTGCTTTAAAAATATCCACTGACTTTGCCCCCACAGCCTTCTATAGCAAAGAATTCCACAGATTCACCACCCACTGACTAAAGACATTTCTCCTCATCTCCTTCGTAAAAGAACGGCCCTTAATTCTGAGACTATGACCTCTAGTCCTAGACTCTTCCACTAGTGGAAACATCCTCTCCACATCCATTCTATCCAAGCCCAGAGTCCCCAGGTATAAATCACAGGGCCACATGACGAAGCTCATGCAGCTTCAAGCGGATCTCTGATGTCCTTTCCTCTGTGCTTTTTACTTGTTCCTCTCTCTCAGCCAGATGCCTTCGACCTCTTCCAGTGTAATTCAACTGTTCTCTTGTGGTTTACTGATAACATATCTTCTCAGCTTGTCATAACCATGTTAACATGTTCATGTTGTTCTTCTGAATTTCTTTAAAATGGAGCAAGTTAGCTCAGCAGCCTTGAAGCATCCACAGTGTGTAGAAAGGAACTGCAGATGCAGGTTTACATTGAAGATAGACACAAAGTGGTGGAGTCAGGCAGCATCTCTGGAGATAAAGGATGGGTGATGTTTCGGGTTGGGACCCTTCTTAAGACTGCCCTTCAATCTCATCAGCTATTTCGTGTTCTCAAACTCAGGGATAATGATGCAAATTGCTCCACATTTGATGACCATACCATCAAATGCCAAGCCCTAAGGCTTAAACCTCCCAATCGTAACCAGTCAACCAGCCAACCTTGCTTTCCTCTTTCCAGAGCCTCCTTAAACCCTAGCATTTGACAAGACTATTGTCATCTATTCTAACTGGCTCAGTGCCATCTTTTGTAGATAACCTTGCAGTGAAATACTATGGAACATTTTGCTTCTTTAAAGTCGATGCATAAATGGAAATTGGTGAGCTTTTCATGACATGCAATTGAGAACTATTTAATTATGTAATCAATCTCTACAAATGCCACTGTTAGTTTTCCTGAAGCATTTTTGTTAGATCAATTATTAAAATCTATTAATTAATCAATGTACAGTGGCCTATTAACCTATATTTCAATTCCAGTCATTCAAGGTTATCATAATGTCCTGGAGCTTGAGGAAAGTTCTTATATTAAATCGATGCCAATATAAATCCACTGCTCAACAGAATGCAGAAATTATAAGTGAAAGAATGTCAATAGGTATGACACATAATGGAGTTGTATCACCATTTCAATCTTCATGACACCAACATCTCTACTTCCTCAGAAGACCATGAAGATTTGGCATGTCTCCAACCATTCATACCAATTTCTACAGATGCACTCAATATAGCATCCTATTAATATAAATATTGTGATAGTACCTGCCTTAAAACGACCTCCTCCGGCAACTCATTCCATATACCCACATATTTTACACCATATGTGTAAAATATGTTGCCTCCCAAGTTACTATTCTTGATTCCTCTACTCTGGGTAAAAGACTCTGTGCATTTACCCATTCTATTCCTCTCGTTATTTTGTACTCCCCTATAAGATCACGCCTCATCCTCCTGCACTCCAAGGAATGAGGTCCTAGCCTGTTCAACCTCTCCCTCAAGCTCAGGCCCTCGAGTACTCACAACATTCTCTAAATAATTTCTGCACACTTTCCGCTTTAAACAACATTTCCTATAACAGGGTGATCAAAACTGACCAAAACTGAACACAATATGTGTGGCCTCACCAATGTTTGTACAACTGCAACATGACCTCCTAACTTCTATACTCAATCCTCTGACTGATGAAGGCCAATGTGCTGAAAGCCTACTTGACCACCCTATCTACTTGTGATGCCACTTTCAAGGAACTATGTATTTGTACTCCTAGATCCCTCTGCCCTACAACACTCTCAGAATCCTGCCATTCACTGTGTAGATCCTGTCCTGTTTGACTTCCCAAAATGCAACATCTCACACTTCTCTGTATTAAACTCCTTTATTCATTCCTTAGCCCACCTGCCCAACCAATCAAGATCATGCTACGATTTTTGGCAACTGTCTTCACAATCTACAATACCACCCACTTTAGTGTCATCTGCAAACTTACTGATCATGCTGTGTACGTTCTCCTCCAAATCAGTGATATAGATGACAAATAGCAATGGTCCCAGCACTGAACCCTGAGGCACATCACTAGTCACAGGCCCACAGTTCGATAAACAACCTTCCACCATCACCCTCTGCTTCCTTCCATGAAGCCAATTTTCTATCCAGTCAGCGAGCTCTCCTTGGATCTCCCACATACAAAACTATGCTGACTATCCATAATCAGACCGTCCATCTAAATGCATGTATATCTCATACCTCAAAATACTCTCTAGAAACTTTCCGACCACAGATGCTAGACTCACTGACTTGTAGTTCCCAAGCTTTGCCCTGCAACCCTTCTTAAACAGAGGCACAATATCTGCCATCCTCCAGTTTTCCTGCATCTCACCCTTATTTAATGATGACTCATAAATCTCACCCGGTAGTAGTAAATAGTAATATAATAGAGGGAGCGGTGAGACAATAATATTAATTTTATTTCCTTAAAAAAACTGATCTCACACTCTCATGGTGGGAACTTGCTGGCAGCACACAGGTAGGTGGGAAACAAAGTCTGCAGAAAGATAAAGGGGCTGTCCCACTTGGGCGACCTAATCCGCGAGTTCTGGCGAGTTTGCCCTCGATTCATACTCGCAGCATGGTCGACACGAGGTCGTAGGAGGTCTTCGTAACTCTCCTTCATGCTCGAGAGTGGTCTCCGCATACTCGAGGCCTCAGCTAGGTCGCGGTGTTTTTTAAAATATGTTAAAAAATGCCCGCGAGTAAAAAAGGTCACCATGGAAAAAATCTATACTTTTTTTACTCGTAGGTTTAGTCGTAGTAGGTCGTAGTAGGTCGGCATGTTAGTCATGGGTAATCGAGGGTAGTCGAAGGTAGTCGAAGGTAGTCGTAGATAGACTTCATCATAGTCGAAGGGATGTCGAAGGAGATCGAAGGAGGTCGTCTTCACTCTCCACTATTCGGTGTCCTATTTTCCCGAAGTTAGTCGTAGCTAGTCGAAGCTAGTCGAAGCTAGTCTTCAACATGGTCGAAGGAGGTCCTCTACATAGTCGAAGGAGGTCTTCAACATGTCATTTTTTCAAACTCTTCTGAACTCGCCAATTATGTCATACCAAGTTGGACAGCCCCTTAAAGACGTTAATTGTGTGGGATGAAATTGGAAGATGGAGGACAATATGGGTAAATATATGATTATCCATTTTGCTGGGATGAAGAAAACATGGGAATTCCAGAATGCTGTTATTAAATGTTGTTATGCAGAATACAGTATGCGGGCTGTACGGTGGCGCAGAGATTGAGTTGTTGCCTTACAGCGCTTGCAGCGCCGGAGACCCGGGTTCGATCACGACTACGGGTGCTGTCTATCGGAGTTTGCACGTTCTCTCCGTGACCGCGTGGGTTTTCTCTGAGATCTTCAGTTTCCTCCCACACTGTAAAGACGTACAGGTTTGTAGGTAAATTGCCTTGGTGTAAAAAAGTGTAAAATTGTCCCCAGTGTGTGTAGGATAGTGTTAATGTGCGGGGATCGCCAGTTGGTATGGACACGTTGGGCCGAAGGGCCTATTTGCACACTGTATCTCTAAACTAAACCTAAATTAAAGGACTTGGTTTCCCTCATATATAAAACATAAAGTTAGCAACAGATTAGAAAGGAATGTTGGCCTTAATTGCAAAGGGAATGTTGCACAAGTTTTGGTAATCTTCTAACTGTGCAGGGCATTAGGGAGATCCCTCCTCATGGATTGCATTAAGTTCTCCTCTCGTTATTTAAAGAGGAATTCACTTCGCATTGAAGTCATTTCAGAAAAAGTTCACTGTTAATTACTGGAGTGTAAGGGTTGACTTACAGTATGAGTAAAGACAAAGCAGGTTGTGTCTACTAAATGGAGTTCAGAAGAACGCAAGCTGATTCTGAAACATCCAAGATTTTAGGTGCTGACGGAATCGAAACTAGAAGTCAAACTTCAGGATAAAGAGCACCCCATTCAGGACAAAGATGAGGAGGAATTTTGTTGACTCAGTGGGGGAGGTGTGGAATAATTCGATAGGGGGAGGGTCACGAATCCCTGTAATCCTTTGCCTGAGAGAGCTGTAGAGGAGGTGTGTTTTAGTGATGAAGTGCAAAGAGAGTGGGCAGCCATTATGATGTTAACCACGTTCAGACAGTCTGCCAGCACTACACCTTAAGGTGAGAGGTGCAAAGTTTAAAGGAAATGTGTGGGGCAAGTTTTTATTTTACACAGAAGGTGGTGAGTGCCTGCATCGTGCTGCTGGGATGGTCGTTAAGGCAGATATGATAATGGCTTTTAAGAGACTTTTGGATAGGCGCATGAATATACAGGGAATGGAGGGATATGAATTGTGTGCAAGCAGATAAGGGGAGGTCTTGGCATCGTGTTCAGCACAGGCATTAAGGGCTGAAGGGCCTGTTCTTGTGCTGTACTGTCCAATGTTCTAGCTTAGTTTAGTTTATTGTCACGTGTACCAAGATACAGTGAAAAGCTTTTGTTGCATGCTAACCAGTCTATGAATATTTCGGGTGAATGCACAGAGTCTTTTACCCAGAGTAGGGGATAAAGAACCAGAGGGCATAATTTTAAGGTAAGAGTGGAGTAATAGGAATCTGAGAGACAACTTTTCACACAGAAGGTGGTGGGTATATGGAATGAGCTGCCAGAGGAGGTAATTGAGGCAGGTTCTATAACAACATTTAAAAGACATTTGGAGAGGTACATGGATAGGAAAGGTATAAAGTGATATGGGCCAAGCACGACAAGGTGGGTCGAGCAGAGATTGGGCATCTTGATCAGCATGGACAAGTAGGGCCGAAGGGCCTGTTATTGCAGCTGCTGCCATTCGCCTAGCTCTTGCTATCATTGCAGCCAGTTCTTAACGAGAACTGTTCACATTATAGGCAAACACCCTTCAAACAACAATGGAATATTGCTATTTATTGAACGGGTTTTCTTTTTTGTTAGCCCCTTGGGACTGAGGATGAGCTGTTTCCACTCTGGTTCTGTGAGTTCTGAGGAGACTTAAGGGCCTGTCCCACTTTTACGACCTAATTCACGACCTCTGCCGAGTTTGCCCTTGACTCATACTCGCAGCATGGTTGTCATGAGGTCGTAGGTAGGTCGTAACAGGCTGTGATGCTAGTTGTAGGTACTCGTAGCATCAAGTAGGTCGGGGCGTTTTTCTAGCCTGATGAAAAATGTCCACGAGTAAAAAAGGTTGTGAATTAAGTCGTGAAAGTGGGACAGGCCCTTTATGAAGCCAATGTGGACACTGGAGCTAGATGAGGCAGTGGGTGCCTGACAAGGTGTCAAGAGGAGACACAGGGAAATGCAGATGCTGGAATCTTAAGCAAAACACAAAGTGTGTCAGGAGAGTAGTTTGTAAGATGAAGAGCAACTTCCTTCAGTTACACAGGACTTATATATGCTTCTAATGCAAAATCTCGTCCAGGTTAGTCGGGAAGTGGTGTTGGGTAAATTGAATGGATTAAAGGCCGATAAATCACCAGGGCCAGATAGGCTGCATCCCAGAGTACTTAAGGAAGTAGCTCCAGAAATAGTGGATGCATTAGTGATAATTTTTCAAAATTCTTTAGATTCTGGAGTAGTTCCTGAGGATTGGAGGGTAGCAAACGTAACCCCACTTTTTAAGAAGGGAGGGAGAGAGAAAATGGGGAATTACAGACCAGTTAGTCTAACATCGGTAGTGGGGAAACTGCTAGAGTCAGTTATTAAAGATGGGATAGCAGCACATTTGGAAAGTGGTGAAATCATTGGACAAAGTCAGCATGGATTTACGAAAGGTAAATCGTGTCTGACGAATCTTATAGAATTTTTCGAGGATGTAACTAGTAGAGTGGATAGGGGAGAACCAGTGGATGTGTTGTATCTGGACTTTCAGAAGGCTTTCGACAAGGTACCACATAAGAGATTAGGATACAAACTTAAATCACACAGTATTGGGGGTTCAGTATTGATGTGGATAGAGAACTGGCTGGCAAACAGGAAGCAAAGAGTAGGAGTAAACGGGTCCTTTTCACAATGGCAGGCAGTGACTAGTGGGGTACCGCAAGGCTCAGTGCTGGGACCCCAGCTATTTACAATTTATATTAATGATCTGGACGAGGGAATTGAAAGCAACATCTCCAAGTTTGCGGATGACACTAAGCTGGGGGGCAGTGTTAGCTGTGAGGAGGATGCTAGGAGACTGCAAGGTGACTTGGATAGGCTGGGTGAGTGGGCAAATGTTTGGCAGATGCAGTATAATGTGGATAAATGTGAGGTTATCCACTTTGGTGGCAAAAACGGGAAGGCAGACTATTATCTAAATGGTGGCCGATTAGGAAATGGGGGGGTGCAGCGAGACCTGGGTGTCATGGTACACCAGTCATTGAAAGTAGGCATGCAGGTGCAGCAGGCAGTGAAGAAAGCGAATGGTATGTTGGCCTTCATAGCAAGAGGATTTGAGTATAGGAGCAGGGAGGTTCTACTGCAGTTGTACAGGGTCTTGGTGAGACCACACCTGGAGTATTGCGTACAGTTTTGGTCTCCAAATCTGGGGAAGGACATTATAGCCATAGAGGGAGTGCAGAGAAGGTTCACCAGACTGATTCCTGGGATGTCAGGACTTTCATATGAAGAAAGACTGGATAGACTTGGCTTATACTCGCTAGAATTTAGGAGATTGAGAGGGGATCTTATAGAAACGTACAAAATTCTTATGGGGTTGGACAGGCTAGATGCAGGAAGATTGTTCCCGATGTTGGGGAAGTCCAGGACAAGGGGTCACAGCTTAAGGATAAGGGGGAAATCCTTTAAGACCGAGATGAGGAAAAACTTTTTCACACAGAGAGTGGTGAATCTCTGGAACTCTCTGCCACAGAGGGTAGTTGACGCCAGTTCATTGGCTATATTTAAGAGGGAGTTAGATGTGGCCCTTGTGGCTAAAGGGATCAGGGGGTATGGAGAGAAGGCAGGTACGGGATACTGAGTTGGATGATCAGCCATGATCATATTGAATGGCGGTGCAGGCTCGAAGGGCCGAATGGCCTACTCCTGCACCTATTTTCTATGTATCTATGTATCTATGTATTTCAAAATCAGGTCCATTTTGACCTGAGCTAGGGATTCCCAAGAGCAGTGAAAATACTGCAATTTTTCCAAGGAGACTTGGAAAACTTGGAAGAGCACATTCTTAATTATTTTCCCATGCCAGGGTTCGAAATAGAGTGCTAGACAAAATGAGCTGGTGTAACTCAATGGGCCAGGCATCATCTCTGGAGAAGAAGAAAGGTTGTGACTGAAAACATCAACCATCCTTTTTCTCCAGAGATGCTGCCAGACCCGCTGAGTTATTTCAACACTTGGTGTCTATCTTTGGTATAAACTAACATCTGCAGTTTCTTGTTTCTACATTTTGAAATAAAGTGTCTGTTTGGGAACCTGTGGTCAGGCATGCCCAACAGATGTATCTGAGGTATATGAGAAGAGGTCCACCTTGCTCAGGAGCTTGCTGTTAATCTTTACTGTCAGAAAGCAGTGCGCTGCAGTAGAGCTGCTTAGAAGAGGATGTTTGTCTTGTAGTTGTCGAGTGCAAGATCTAACCTCTTGTATGTTTCAATGAATAAAGATGGCTAGGAGCTTGGCCAAGTGTCTGTAAAGATTAGCATCATCTAGACCACTGTTGCTCAACCACCAAGGTTGGGTTGGGTGCTGTGACAAAGGGAGGTAGCAAGGAGAGTGCTCTCGGAGTTTCAGAGAAGCTGGACCAGGAGGTTTAGTTTAATTTAGTTTAGTTTGGAGAGACAGCGTGGAAACAGGCCCTTCGACCCTCCGGGTCCATGCCGACCAGGGATCTCCGCATACTAACACTATACTACACACACTAGGGACAATTTTTACATTTACCAAGCCAATTTACCTACATACCTGTACGTCTCTTAAGAGTCGGAGGAAACCGAAGATCTCGGAGAAAACACACGCAGTCACGGGGAGAACGTACAACTCCGTACAGACAGCACCCGAGGTCAGGATCGAACCCGGGTCTCCAGCGCTGCAAGCGCTGTGAGGCAGCAACTCCACCGCTCTGCCAACGTGCCACCCTTGAAGTCTTCCCTTGGAGAAAAGGAGAGCATCAAGTCTCTCAGATGGGTATTGCCATGGTTTAAAAGAACACAAGTACATTTTATTATGTCTGCAAGCTGGGACACCATGCAATGCAAACCAGTCCCTCTCACTCACTCTGCCTGCTCTGGTAGGCTGAAGGAAAAGTCAATGTGGAGTTTACTTGCCCTCCCCAATGTTGCAGTGAGCAGCAAACTATAAAACTTGGAAGGGATCAGCAGCAGCAGCCTGGTGTGTCCCTGAGGCTAGGAAGCTGGGAATGAGGCAAAACATTCAAGGCACATTTATGAGGCTGTACTTGAGGTCAAAGGAGGTCACACGCCTCAGTCAGGACAAATAATGCAACTTGAGTATTGCATATTTGAGTAGCAGAGTTTCACAATACACAGAGTAAAAGCTGGTTGTTCTGTGAGTAAATGTTCGGAGGGGGGTTTGACCGTGCTCAAGAAACAAGAGTCAAGAGAATGTTTAATAATCATGTGGACCGAAAATTGAATAATGACATTGATTCCGTTAGCTCAGGGCTAACGGAATCAAGGGATATGGGGAGAAGGCAGGTACGGGGTACTGATTTTGGACGATCAGCCATGATCATATTGAATGGCGGTGCTGGCTCGATGGGCTGAATCGCCTAGTCCAGCACCTATTTTGTATGTTTCTATGTTACCTGCAACAGCATAACAGGCCGGAAAAACACAATACTCAGGTTCAGACTAGTGTGGTTGAAAGTCTTTGCACAATATACGACTATTGAATCCATGTGGAGGAATTTTACATTGGAAAAATCCGTCAGGACCACGGAACTCCAACAACAAGTCAGGACTCACATTTTCCAACAGTGCCATGACACCCAGAAATGGGCAGCATGTTGTTCTAATACAATTAGGATACTGCACAGCATCTTCTCTCCTTTGTGTAAGAAGGAACTGTAGTTGCTGGTTTAAACCGAAGATAGTCCCGCTTTGTTACTCCAGCTTTTTGTGTCTATCTTCTAGCCTATACCTTTAATTAATTTATTGCACTGCGATTTATGGACAGCATGCTGAGGAGTAAGACTGCCATTTGAATAGTGTTCATGAAACCTAATCTCACAATGCAATCCTTGAAACATAGATTAATTTTTCTTCTAACCTCTCCAGAAAGTATGTGTAAGTAAATACGACATGCAGAAATTAGGCGACTTAAGAAAGGTCCCGACCCGAAATATCACCAATCCATGTTCTCCTGATGCTGCGTGATCCGCTATTTTACTCCAGCACTTTGTATCGTCGTTTCTGTTTCTGATATGTAGAAGTACTCAGTGGATTCTTAATTTGCTGTGCGCACTGGGATTGTACAGTAGTGTATATTCTCTTGCTGTGTTCTATCTACCCAATGCATTGCCTCATTTCTATGAATTAACCTTTTTACACCCAACCAACATATTGATAATGACAAAAAAGACTAGAGATGCTCGAATCTGGAACAAAAAAGAATATTGGAATAACTCAATGGATGAAGCAGTGTGTGTGGAGGCAAAAGATGCAAATCAACACTTGGAAAATCCATCAGGCCTCTCACTTCAAGGATCACAGCACAACCACTGGGCTGCCATTAGAGCCCAGTAAAATGAAGCCACCTCCATTTTGCCTTGCACCGCCATGCTTGGTCGCATGATGCATGGAAGTCATAGGCAGAGGTATAAACAGCCAATAGTTGATGGTTCTCTACAGAACAGTCAGCTATCAGCCACTACATTCCCTTGCAACAGATAGATGGTGAGAACTTAAGTGGCCGTACACTTGGGAATATACATATCTCTCGGGAATACTACTTATCACATCCTGCCAATCAGAAAACATTCCCTTTAACCCTGCACACTGTCTCCTAACTCCCAACCGTATCTAAAGGTTATCTTTTTCAATTTTAGGCCATAAAGTGATAGGAGCAGAATTAGGCCATTCAGCCCATCAAGTCTACTCTGCCATTCAATCATGGCTGATCTATCCCTCCATCCTAATCCCATTCTCTTGCCTTCTCCCTATAACCCCTGACACCCATACTAATCAAGAATCTATCTATCTCTGTCTTAAAAATATCCACTGCCTTTGCCTCCACAGCCTTCTGTGGCAATGAATTCCACAGATTCACCACCTTCTGACTAAAGAGATTCCTCCTCATCTCCTTCCTAAAGGAACGTCCTTTAATTCTGAGGCTATGACCTCTGGTCCAAGATACTCCCACTAGTGGAAACATCCCCTCCACATCTACTCTATCCAAGCCTTTCACTATTCGGTACATTTCAATGAGGTCCCCCTTTATTCTTCTAAACTCCAGCGAGTACAGGCCCACTGTTGGCAAATGCTCATCACATGTTAACCCACTCATTCCTGGGATAATTTGTGTAAACCTCCTCTGAACCCTCTCTAGGGCCAGCACATCACTCCTCAGATATGGTGCCCAAAATTGATCACAATACTCTAAATGCAGCCTAACCTGCCCCTTATAGAGCCTCAGCATTAAATCCCTGTTTTTGTATTCTAGCCCTCTTGAAATAAATAAAAAAGCATGTATTTGCCTTCCTTACTACCGATTCAACTTACAGATTAACTTTTTGGCTATCCTGCACCAGCACTCCCAAATCCCTTTGCACCTTTGATTTCTGGATTCTCTCCCCATTTAGAAAATAGTCTACGCCTTTACTGCCAAAATGCATGACTTCACACTTTGCTACACTATAATCCATCTGCCACTTCTCTGCCCCCTCTCCCAACCTGTCCAAGTCCTTCTGCAGAGTCCCTGCGTTCTCTGCACTACCGAAAGCTAATCCGCTTTTCTAATCATCTCATGTACAAGCCTATCAAATGTCTATTGCAAATTGACTTCATAACAAGATCCACAGGATTCCCCTAACCAGATAACTTCTGGCAAGGGACTTTTCAGCACCTGTTTAGGTTTTGGAGATACAGCGTGGAAACAGCCGACTGAGTCTGTGCCGACCTATATACACTAACACTATCTGACACAAAGGGATCATTTACAATTTGTACCGAAGCCAATTAACCTACAAACCTGTATGTGTTTGGAGTGTGGGAGGAAACCGGAGCACCCGGAGAAAACACACGCGGTGACAGGGACAACGTACAAACTCCGTACAGACAGCATCCATAGTCAAGATCGAACCCGATTCTTTTGCGCTGTAAGGCAGAAACTCTACTGCTGCGCCATTGTGCCAGAACCCAACTACAAATTTATTGTAGATTTTGCAAAAATAAAACAAAAGCAAAACAAAAGCAGAAGTTTTGAGAGAATTGTACTCTTAAAACCAAAACATCTTTCTTTATTTCATTAATATCCTACAGTAAAGAGAAGATCCACTTATTTATATATTTCACAATCCAAGCTTAGTTTATTATTGCATGACTCATTACATTTTGATGTGGATGCTGATATAAAATGCATTTTAACATTATTGAAGCAGTATAATTCATCAAAAGGTAGCACAAACTTATTTTTAATTATGTGTTAATGTATTCAAAATCACAGATCCAGAACGGGCTACCCAATTCTAAATTGTGCAAAATGTTGCACGTTACAAAGAAGGGATTATTGTCACGAGAGAGAGGAGGGGGTGTGGGAGAAGAGGTTTCAACAGCTGTGATGTGGCTCTAGGATTAATTTCAGACGAACAAAGAGCACAGCTGTGACTATGAAGCCTGTACAATAGTCTAGGACCACTATCTTGTATTCCTATTGACAAATAAAAAAAGAACCCATTCTGCGACTGAATTTTAAACCAGCAATGAAAATGTTAACATCATAAATGTTGACTTTGACCGTCACAAACAAGAGCCATGAAGCTAGTGCATTGTGGGTCCTGCAGCGGCACAGTAAGTGCCAGATGCATTATTAATAATTGTGTTTTTCAAGTAGCCCGTTGTTGAAGGTTTCCTCGAGAGGTCAAAAGGTGAAAGTATAACCTTAGGTCAAAGGAACAGGGTGACGACAGCTTGTTTTTGTTCTTCTCTTTGGAAAGCAGATTAGTGTCACAGTGTGCTGTGAACTGTCAGTTTGAAAGAAAGAAACCCTCTTGAGAGCTCTAACCCTCTGAGAGAGGGTTATATTTTCAAAAATTGCAGGTTCTGATCTCCCTCTTGTCGGGTAGTATTCTTATTTCAAATTGTAAACAAGCACTTTTCATTTTATATTCACTCCATATTTCCAGGTTTCGCGTCGTGTAGAACTTCTTGAAACTAGCTGTGAAAATATTTGTCTATTCTCCGGGCATATTCTGGGCTCAGAACAAACAGTCGGATCAATTTCCTTAGTTATCTGTTCTTGCGATTGCCAGCAGCTTTCTGTTGTGACAATGAATACTGATAAGAAGCTGAAATATCATAAGAAACAAAACTCTTTCGGAAGCTGTGCCACGTCGATCGATTTTCCTTTAGTCGTTGTAAATGTGCTGCGCAGTTATTAAGAAATTCTTGTAGGTGCTAGACGGTGTTAAAAGCTTCCCCATGCACACATGCACTGAGACACACGTGGAATAAGGAAGTTTCACTGCTGACCTCTGGTCTGCTTTAAATTAGCTGACCTTAGCTCGAAGTGCCAACAGAGGAGTTACAGTTGGACTCAAAATGCCAAAGCAGAGTGAAGAGAAAATGTAGCGAGCTGTCTTATTTGAAGGTGACTTCGGTTGGATTGGGCCTGTCTGAGAGCTGATTTTCTTCTAGTTTTACACTGAACTTCCAAGCTGGTAACACAGAGAGTCAGACAGATAAAGATACCATGCAATGTATGTTTTCTCTGAGCACCGGATGGGAGGAACACCAGTGCATTCCTGGCATCCAGCAGAGCAAGAGCTGCAACATAACTCCCTCCCAAAGGACCAATAATTACTTGTTGGTCGTTTGACCTGGGGTGAAATTTAAAAAAAAGTAATCCCATTGTCCTGTAGGGTATGGCCTTGAGACTTGAAGTCCTGCCTTGGGCTGTTGGAGGTACTGGAGAAGGCCTACTGCTGTGAACTATCCCAAAACAAGATCCCCATTGTCTGAGCTCTTGAAACAGAGCTTATCCCAGGAAGCTGGCTGAAGTCATTGATAAATCCCTGAGGCAGGGAGCCACAGGTACGGCCCCTGCCTTGATCACTGTTTAAGCAGTGCCGAGGCCTGCAGGGAAAATTCCTGCCCCTGGAAGACGGGATAAAGCTCAGCTGTGTCCCGCCAGCAGATAAATAAAGCACCGGACTCTCACATAAAAAGTGGTGGCTGTGGCGTGATCTTGGAACGTCGCCAGTACCAGTGGAAATGTTTTCCTGCTTGAGTCACTGCCAGGAGTGGCAAGGGATGTAGAATGGCGTGGGGGAGGGGGCGGAAGATGCAGAGGGCTTTGTCTGGTCAGCTATTGACAGTTCATAGATTTTGTGTGCCTGAAACGTCCCGTGAAAGCCTTGCCTATTGCTGAATGATTGAGTTCTCCACAATCCGGGGGATAAATAAGGAGTTTATCCTTTATGGATTAGTATTGATTCCAAACAAACATATTGCACTTTTTAAAAATCTTTCCAGGATATATATGGAAAGAAATAAAAAAATCCCTCGTGGGTTGCAACAGGATATCAATGCAATTCATTAAAGATTTTTCTTTACTGAGAACAGTTATCTGTTACAATTATTTACCTGGAGACTTCCGATAAATCAAACGAAGAGAATGGAAACTCCCCATTATTGTGCAGTTTTTGTCGGAATGCAGACAGGAATTCAGCAGTCCCCTCCCCTCCATCCCCACCCCCACTCCCAGAGACAACTGACAGGATTGTTCAGCCCCCTGACACCCTCGTTCCACCTCCTTTTCCATGATTGACCTGTTTTGTGTGACTGTAGCCTTATCGTATAACTTCATAATGGTCCTTGGAGACAGTTACATCCATCCTGAGTGCAGCCTGATGACTTTCATTCACTGCAGAACTACAAATGGTTAGTTTAGCGATTCCTTAGCATAAGAGAGAATCTGTGCGATCCCAAAATAAGCTCAAAATGGGTTGTTTTTTTTAATGTTACGTACTGTAGTATTCTGCCAGGCGGCCTTTTTAAAATTGCAAGTCTCTGTGCAGAAAATGTCAGTTTGTTAGCTTAAATCTATCTGAAATCGTAATGCCACTTCATCAGAGGTAAATGCTTTTTATCAATTGATTAATAAAGATAATTGAGCCTATTACTGGGTGGTAGAGGTGGTGCATTGGGCAATGGGGGGCAACCAATCAACCATTGTGAATTCAACTAGTTAAAACATCACACTTCAATCGGATCTTAATCTCAATTATCATTCAGAAAAGGTAAGAATGCGGGAGATTTGGTCAATTCTCAGTTGGACAGTGAGTCAAATCATTTCACTACCATCGGAATCTCTCCAAAGGACATGAACAGCTGTGCCTGAGTTTTTGACTGCCTTTGTATTCTTTGGTGTTAAGTCACCCTTCATTAACAATGTTTCTTCTCATCCTCTTGGCAGCCCCTTGGATCGAGGACGGCATGCTTCCACTCTGTTCCTGAGGAGAGGATGATGCCGGTGTGTGAATTATTTGACATGGGCTACACGGTCTTGATTGAACGGGAGCTTGATCCACTCGGAAGATGGTCTGATAGTTGCAGATTTAGCTCACCCGTACACCGGGACAAACACACAGAGTACAGGTGGGATATTAATAATCTGATTGAATGGTGCCAGGACAACTATCTTGCTCTCAATGTTAACAAGGCTAAGGAGCTGCTTGTTGACTTAGGGGAGGAAATGCAGAGAATCCATAAACCAACCGAGGGGACGGTGGTGGAGAGAATCAACAGCTTCATGTTCCTAGGCCTGCATATCTCTGAAGATCTGTCCTGGCCCCAGCACATCGATGCCATTGTAAAGAAAGCTCATCAATGCCTTTGAGAAATTGAGAAGATCTAGCATCTCACCATTGGACTTCTACAGGTGTACAGTGGAGGCAGACTGACTTATGGAAAGACATAAAGTGCAGGACTAACTCGGAGGGCTAGGCAGCATCTGTGGAGGATATGCATAGGTGACATTATGGGTCAGGATCCATCTTCAAAGGTTCTTCTTCAGACCCTTTTTCTTCACAGGGGACAAACTATTGACTGGTGCTGCTCTCCCATACTGACTCATGGCCTTGTTCAGTAACTCAAACACCCAGAAATCAAGACGGCTCCAGAAATTCATGTTAGGAGCAGAATTAGGCCATTCGGCCTATTTTTGTTCATTTGTTCATTTATTTATTGTCATTCGATAAAAACATGCTTCCACATGAATCATGAATGAAATTTATACGAAATTCAGGTCCGAGCAGCGTAATAGTGCAGTAAGACATCAATAAAGTGCAGTAAAGAGATCAATAAATTCTAACATATAAAAACCTTCCACAATAAAATCTAAATAATAATGAGCCTATGAATAAATAGTAAAAAGTAAAAAAGCAGCATGGTTAAAAGACAGCAGCATAATAATGTCCATAGCAGCAGCAGTAGCAGCAGACAGTTCACTGAGGTAGTGAGGGTTCAGTCAGTGAGGTAGGGAGTTTAAAATCTTACATCCTCAGGAAAGAAGCTGGCTTTAAGCCTTGTTGTCCTGGCTTTTATGCTGCGCAGCCTTCTCCCTGAGGGGAGGGGGGCAAAGAGTCCATTTGCCGGGTGGGTGGGGTCCTTCATGATGTTTGAGGATCTACTCTTGCACCTGCTGATGTAAATGTCCTCAATGGCAGGGAGGCAGTTATTTGTGATTTTTTGGGGGGCAGATTTGACCACCCTCTGCAACGCCTTCCTGTCAGCAGCAAAGCAGTTTCCATACCACACTGTGATACACGATGTGAGGACGCTCTCCACCACACACCTGTAAAATGATGTCAGGACTGGGGTGCTGAGGCCAGCACGCTTCAGCTTCCTCAACAAGTAAAGGCGTTGGTGGGCTTTATTAATGATGCTAGCCGTGTTGCAGGTCCAGGTGAGGTCGTTAGAAATGTGCACCCCCAGATATTTAAAACTGGACATCATCTCCACAGCTTCTCCTCCGATGTAGAGGGGAGGGGGGGGTGTAGCCGCCTTTTCCGAAGTCCACAATCACCTCGTTTGTCTTCCCCACGTTGATGTAGAGGTTGTTTGCTTTACACCAGACTTCAAGTTCTCCCACCTCCTGTCTGTAGCCCGACTCATCATAGTGGGAGATTAATCCCACCACGGCCGTGTCATCTGCAAATTTCACAATATGACTGTTCGGGTGTTTGGCTGAACAGTCATAAGTGAGAAGAGTGTACAGCAGGGGGCTCAGGACACATCCCTGTGGGGAGCTGGTGTTGAGGGTAATGGGGGGGGGGGATGACTATCAAGTCTACTCCGCCATTCAATCTATCTCTTCCTCTTATCTCCATCCTCCTGCCGTCTCCCCATAACCCCTGAACCCGTACTAATCAAAATCTATCTATCTCTGCCTTAAAAATATCTATTGATATTGATTATGAATATGTTGAAAAATATCCATTGATAAATTGGTAGACAGAGCCTCGGTACTGACCTCCCCAGCGTTAAAGGGATCTACAGGAGTCTCGGCCTCAAAAAGGCAGCTAATGTGAAAGACCCACACCACCCTGGCCATAATCTTATCTCACTATAACCAATGGGAAGAAGGTACATGAGCAGGAAAACCGTGACCTTCTGGATCAAGAATAGGTCATAAGGTCATAAGTGATAAGACTAGAATCCTGTAGGTCTTTGGAGTGTGGGAGGAAACCGGAGCTCCCGAAGAAAACCCACATGGTCACAGGGAGAACACCCAAACTCCGTATTGACAGCACCCATAGTCAGGATCGAACCCGGGTCTCCGGCGCTGTAAGGCAGCAACTCTACCGCTGCACCACCTGGTTTGGCCTTTCCACAAATAGCTGGCAGAGAGAAGTGTAGGGTCAGTTACTCAGAAATAATGTTAGTACGTAGAAAGAGAACGCAAACAAAATTCTTCATGCTGGAAGGAAAATTCCCTTGTAACAATTGTCTTAGCTTGCAGTCTTCCATCTTGAATTAATCAATCAGCTTGCTACATGTTTTAAATACTTGGAATCAACATGTGAATCCTTTGATATTTTGGAGCTGAAATGAGTTGTTAATTAGATTGTAGAGTTAAATAGCATTAATTGTGGTGAACGAAGTAGACTACAAAAATTGCAACAGGAAAGCTACATACTTTTGTATATTTTGAGTAAAATAATCAGTGGATATCAAGAAGCAAAATTCCACAAACAGTTCAACAAACTCAGAATTGCATCTTGCCCGACCCAGGGCTTTGGCATCAGAGACGGAAACGTTCCTGGGCTGGAACTTTCTCTGAAGGTAATCACAGCATCAGCTTTGCATGGTTAAGATTGGAGATCAGTGCACAAAATGAGAAGAAATGTCTAAGCTTCTTGAAGGGTAAAATGATGATCAATATAAAGAAACATCTAATTAATTGCAACTTGTAAAATGCATCATATTTATCAAATTAGCTGTTACCTATTTATTATTTTTTTTATTTTGCTAATTTAATAACTAACAGTTTGCAATTAACATATAATCTTCACAGAATCTTGTGCCCCTTTCTCAATTAATTATGTAGTGGTTGCACCTTATTCCAATTTCAGATGTTGCATTGTTGGTTAAGGAGGATGTCACGGCTGTTATCAGAGGAGACATTACGGACGGTTCGTAATGTGAGGTTATATGGGTGGAGCTGAGAAACAAGAAAGGGATCAACAACTTTACCTTTGACCTCCCATTTCATCCAAATCCAAGGATTAGCTATGGGCACATGCATGGGCCCCAGCCAAGCCTGCCTCTTTGTAGGGTACGTCGAACAATCCTTGTTCGAGGTGTACCGTGGCCCTATCCCCGAACTCTACCTCCGCTACATTGACAACTGCATTGGTGCTACCTCCTGCACCCATGCAGACCTCACTGACTTCATCCATTTCACCACTAACTTCCATCCGGCACTCAAATTCACCTGGACCATTTCCCACATCTCCCTATCATTTCTAGACCTCACTATCCCGTTGCAGGTAACAGACTACTGACCGACATCTACTATAAACCCACTGACTCCCATGGCTATCTGGACTACACTTCTTCCCACCCTGCTTCCTGTAAGGACTCTATCCCCTACTCCCAATTCCTCCGTCTATGCCACATCTGCACCCAGGATGAGGTGTTCCAAACCAGAGCATTAGTGATGTCCTCATTCTTTAGGGAATGGGGGTTCCCCTCTTCAACTATAGATGAGGCTTCCTCATCTATGGGTCTCCTCTATGTCCCGTAGCTCCGCTCTCAATCCCCATCCCCCACCCGTAACATGGATAGAGTCCCCTTATCCTCACCTTCCACCCGACCAGCCATCACATACAACAGATAATCCTCCAACATTTTTGTCACCTCCAACGGGATCCCACCACTGGCCACATCTGCCCATCTCCTCCCCTTTCAGCTTTCCGCAGAGACCGCTCCCTCCGTAACTCCCTGGTCAATTTGCCCCTTCCCACCCAAACCACTACCTCCCCTGGTACTTTCCCTTGCAACCACAGGAAATGCTACATTTGTCGCTTTACCTCCCCCCTCGACTCCATCCAAGGACCCAAGCAGTCTTTCCAGGTGAGGCAGAGGTTAACCTGCACCTCCTCCAACCTCATCTATTGAATCCGCTGCTAAAGGTGTCAACTGCTCTATATTGGTGAGACCAAGCCTCATATTTCGCTTGGGTAGTTTACACCACAGTGGTATGAACATTGACTTCTCCAATTTCAGGTAGTCCTTGCTTTCTCCTTCCCCTCCCCTTCCCAGTTCTCCCACACCCCACTGTCTCCGCCTCTTCCTTTCTTCTTCCCGCCCCCCCTCCCCCCGACCCCCACATCACTCTGAAGAAGGGTCTCGACCCAAAACATCACCTATTCCTTCGCTCCATAGATGCTGCCTCACCCGCTGAGTTTCTCCAGCATTTTTGTCTACCTTTGATTTTTCCAGCATGTGCAGTTCTTTGTTAAACAAGAAAGGGATGATCACCTTGTTGGGGGTGTACGACAGACCACCGAATAGTCAATGGGAATTAGAAAAACAAATGTGCCAGGAGATTGCAGACAGCTGCAGGTCAAATAAGGTTGTTGTAGTAGGGGATTTTAACTTTCCCAATATTTACTGGGAAAATCATAGTGTGAAGGGTTTAAATGTGTTCAGGAGAGTTTTCTGAAGTAGAATGTAGATGCCCCCACACGTGAGAGGGCACCGCTGGATCTAGTATTGGAAATTGGGAAGGGCAAGTTAATGAAGTGTTTGTGGAGGACAATCCCAAAAGATTTGATAAATACATAAGGGGGAAAATGATAACTGGAGTGAGAGTGGGACCTCTCAGGAATCAAAGCGGTCACCTCTGTGTGAAGCCACAGGAGATGGGCAAGGTCCTCAATCAGTATTTTTCCTCTGTATTTACTGAGGCGAAAGACAGTAGGATGGAGGAACTTGGGACAGTTAATGGAAGTGTGCAGAGAGTAGTCAGTGTTACCGTCGAAGAAGTACTGAAGGTACTATCTTGTATGAAGGTCGACAAATCTCCAGGACCTGATCAGATATATCCGAGGACATTGCAGGAAATTAGAGAGGAAATTGTGGGAATCCTGGTTGAAATTTACGAGTCGTCCTTAAATACAGGGGAGGTGCCGGAGGACTGGAGGGTGGCAAATGTTGTGCCTCTTTTCAAGAAGGGCTGCAGGGAAAATGCAGGGAACTATAGGCCGATGAGCTTAACATCTGTAGTTGGAAAGTTACTTGAGAATATTCTAAGGGATAGATTATACAGGTATTTGGATGGGTAAGGGCTGATTAGGGATAGTCAGCATAGTTTTGTACGTGGGAGGACATGTCTCACAAATCTGATTGAGCTCTAGATGTTGTGTACGTGGATTTCAGTAAGGCGTTCGACAAGGTTCCGCATGGTAGGCTGCCCTGGAAGGTTAGATCGCATGGGATCCAAGGAGAGATAGCTGAATGGATAGCAAATTGGCTCCATGGAAGGAAGCAGAGGATGGTGGAAGGTTGCTTCTCAGACTGGATGCCTGTGACTAGTGGTGTGCCTCAGGGTTCGGTGTTGGTCCCATTACTGTTTGTCATCTACATCAATGATTTGGATGAGAACATACAGGGCAAGATTAGCACGTTTGCTGATGATACAAAAGTTAGTTGTTTTGCAGATAGTGAAGATGGCTGTAAAAAATTTCAGCAGGATCTGGATCGATTGGCCAGGTGGGCAGAGGAATGGCTGATGGAATTTAATACAGAGAAGTGTGAGGTGTTGCATTTGGGACGTTGAACAAAGGCAGGACCTACACAGTAAATGGTAGGCCTCTGGATAGTGTCGTAGAGCAGAGGGATCTAGGAATACAGGTGCATGGTTCCTTGAATTTCGAGTCGCAGGTAGATAACGTGGTTAAAAAGGCTTTTGGCACTTTGGCCTTCCTCAGTCAGAGTATGGAGTACAGAAGTTGGGAGGTCATGTTGCAGTTGTATAAGACGTTGGTGAGACCGCATTTAGAATATTGTGTTCAGTTCTGGGCACCATGTTATAGGAAAGATATTGTCAAGCTTGAAAGGGTTCAGAGAAGATTTATGAGGATGTTGTCAGGGCTAGAGGGTCTGAGCTATAGGGAGAGGTTGATTAGGCTGGGTCTCTATTCCATTTTGTACACTTCTTGTAGAGGTGTACAAAATAATGAGAGGAATAGATCGGGTAGTTGCACAGAGTCTCTTGCCCAGAGTAGGGGAATCAAGGACCAGAGGACTTAGGTTCAAGGTGAAGGGGAAATGATTTAATAGGAATCCGAGAAGTAACTTTTACACACAAACGGTGGTTGGTGTATGGAACAAGCGGCCAGAGGAGGTAGTTGAGGCTGGGACTATCCCTTCATTTAAAAAACTGTTAGAGAGGTACATGGATAGGACTGGTTTGGAGGGATATGGACCAAACACGGGCAGGTGGGACTAGTTTAGCCGGGACATGTTGGCCGGTGTGGCCAAGTTGGGCCGAAGGGCCTGTTTTGACACTGTATTACACTATGACTCTATGACTATGTACTGCACCCCACACTCTCACTCACATGAGCATTCAATGATGTTGTAGGAAGGAACTGCAGGTGCTGGTTTAAACCGAAGATAGACACAAAATGCTGGAGTAACTCAGCAGGACAGGCAGCATCTCTGGATAGAAGGAATGGGTGACGTTTCGATTCGAGACCCTTCTTCAAACTGAATCAGAGGAGAGGGAGATACAGAGATAAGGAAATACAACGTGTGAAACGAGTCAAAAGGGATGTAGTTCAAGGAAAATGTAGAATAGATCATTGCAGGAAGTTTGGTGCAGCCACCACAAAGGATTTGTGAGGAAGGTGCAGGAGTTGGCCATTCGGCCCTTCGAGCCAGCACTGTCATTCAATATGATCATGGCTGATCATCTAAAATCAGTACCCCGTTCCTGCTTTTTTCCCATATCCCTTGATTCCTTTAGCCCTACGAACCAAATCTAACTCTCTTTTGAAAACATCCAGTGAATTAACTTTCACTACCTTCTGTGGCAGGGAATTCCACAGATTTACAACTCTCTGGGTGAAAAAGTTTTTCCTCATCTCAGTCCTAAATGGCCTACCGCTTATTCTTAAACTGTGACCCCTGGTTCTGGACTCCCCGAACATGGGGATCATTTTTCCTGCATCTAGCCTGTCCAATCCCTTAGGAATTTTATATATTTCTATAAGATCCCACCTCAGCCTTCTCCTTTAGGAGTTCTGCTACCAATAGACACCAGGACACAGGGCCCTGTGTAACAGCCTTTCATGCACTTTTTCAGTTTCAGGTTAGAGATACAGCACTTACATTTTTAGAATTTAGGGAAACAGCGTGGAAAGATGCCCTTCAGCCCACCGAGGAAAACCCATACAGTCATGGGGAGAATGAAGAAAACTCCATACAGACAGCACCCGTAGTCAGGATCGAACCGGGTCTTTGGCGCTGTCGGGCAGCAACTTTACCTCTGTGCCAACGTGCTGACCATTTATAAGAATATTGTTAAAAACGGAAATGAGAGTGGCATTGATGCATTGTAAATAAATATATTATTTGGACAGCACAGTGACAAGTACTGACTGTATGGTATTGCTTGTATACATTTTTAATGAATAAAGTTTCTTTTTTTGCAATTAAAAAGTTATGTACAAACCCGGGTGTACAAGCTTGCACTCATTAATGGTTCAATGGATTTTTATTGTCACATGTACAGATGTACAGTGGAATTATTTTTATGCATACAGTTCAGTAAAGTATTGCCATACCTAAGCACAATCCCCCATTAGTAGAAGGTAGATAGAAATAATCCGCTGAGACCAGATGCATGAATTGCAAAGTTTTGCCGACATTTTCAAAGTGCAGTCCGATCCACACGCTCAGTCTTGTGGAACGGTGCCCGATCCAGTCGAGCCCCAGACTGCTGCAGGGCCTCCAGCCGTCACCTCCGTCCATATCGTCTAGCGAACCATCGTCCCTCTCCTCGCCAGCTTCAGCCTTTGTGATCTGGGGACATCTCCCACAGTGGAAGGGTGTGGAAGATAAGGGCGAGGACAATAAACCCCATTTTGCTCTCTTTTTCAGACTCGGAAGCAATCACAAAGGTAAGTGATGCCTGCTTATATAGTTCTATATCATGATGAGAAACCCTTGGGAGATATGGCAGCTATGCCAAGATGGAATAACAATCCCTGCCTGTCCTAAACATTACAATGGCTGGGTATTTCCTATGAGTAATTCCTACTCCATTGCCATACCTTAAATAGAAAGTCTGTTTGCACACGGATACAGATTTCCACCAAACTCTAGATTTCATTTTATGCTTACAATGGTGACTCAGTATTCTTCAGCCAAATGTCCCACTGCTACCATATTCCTGCAATTTATTCTGCCGTGTGCATTCATTTTCTCCACAGGATCTAAGCTTGAGTTGTAATCTTTCTTTCCTTCTTTACACCATGGGTATTTAGCTGTGTAAAATATAGCTTTGACTCAGTTTCCTGCATTATCACCATCTAAAACTTCTGTCACCCCTTCCTTTTCCCACTGATAGTAAAGTCAATTTACTTCCTTGTCCTGATAGTCCTTTTTTATCTGCTCGAAACAGTTTGCTGCGATACGTGAAGCAGGAATACTGGATCTGAATTCTATTGTTTCTCAAGATCAGTAATTTTCAGCACACCAAAGCGAGGTCTATTTATATGACACTGTTGAAGTAACATTTTCCCAAAGGTTTTACGGCAGCAATGATGCACATTCTGAGAGCAGGCATGTAAAGTGAAACACGGATAGATCACAGGTTTGAAGGAGGTTTCCAAAGGAGAGGGAATTCCAGAATCACGGAGTGTCAAATGGATCTTAGTTTTGCAATGTTTGAGAAGGTGAAAAAGTTCAGAAGGATTCAGTCAGGATCTGAAAATATACACAAGACTTTTATAACACTACTAGGTAGAGTTGCTGCCTTACAGAGCTTGCAGCGCCGGGAACCCGGGTTCAATCCCGACTACGGAGTTTTACGTTCTCCCCTTGACCTGTGTGGGTTTTCTCTGAGGACTTTGGTTTCCTCCCACACTCCAAAGACGTACAGATTTGTAGGTTAATTGGCTTGGTAAATGTAAAAATTGTCCCTGGTGTGTGTAAGATAGTGTTAATGTGCGGGGATCGCTGGTCGACGCGGATCCGGTGGGCTGAAGGGCCTGCTTCCGCACTATATCTCTAAACTAAATACTTCCACAACATCTAAAATTCACGTAACACAGTTATGTTTCCACCATCCTGTCCTAACAAGGGATTTACATCTAAAGGCAGATCGACACCGAACATCAGTTCCAAGCCACACTCACTCAACATCTTCTCATTTAGATAACTGCTTGAAATTACTTCCTTCCTAAATACGGGCTTTGTGAATTTTCTCACAACCACTCATCCAGCATTAAGAGATATCCAGTTCAAACACAGGTACCATTCTTGAAAGTTCACCAATGAGGAATCAGCAACAAACTACTGGCACTTTCATAAGCATGAATAGAACATATAACATAAAACAAAGAACAGCACAGCACAAGAACAGACCTGAAGAAGGGTCTCGACCCGAAACATCACCTATTCCTTCGCTCCATAGATGCTGCCTCACCCGTTGAGTTTCTCCAGCATTTTAGTCTACCTTTGGTCCACAAAGTCTGTACTGAACATGATGCCAAGACCTACACTTATCTACCTGCACATAACCCGCATCCCTCCATTCCCTGCATATTGTATTGTATATCTTTATTGTCATTTCCTGAGTATTCGCATACCCAGAGGAAACAAAAAAACGTTCCTCAACCAGTGTCCATTTCAGTGTGTGCAATAAAAAATAAATAGAAGTAAAAATACATATATCATGAACAAATTAACACTCTACTCTACTAAACATCAACAGGCGTTCCGATCGGCAGCGGCACGACAGTGGCTCTGCTGCAGTGTGTCCAGGTTGGTGGTTGGTGCACGATACTTTGGCAGGGGACAAAGTCCGTTTATCAGTCTTATAACCTGCGGGAAGAAGCTGAGGAGCATCCTGCTGGTTTTGCACCTAATGCTCCGGTACCTCTCCCCAGATGGCAGGATGGAGAATATGTGATGGGATGGGTGGTAGGGGTCTTTGATGATGGAGATGGCTCTGCTGATACATCTCTTCCTGTATATGTCCAGCAGGAAAGGGAGTGGAGCACCAATAATCCTGCTGGCGGTCTTCACAACCCTGTCTAGTTGGTGCCGTTCGTACGCCTTGCAGCTCCCGAACCAGGAAGTGATGCCGTAGGTTAATGTGCTCTCGATTGTCCCCCTATAAAAAGTTCGTAGGTGTGTAGTGGGGAGACCTGCTTTACGTAGTCTTCGGAGAGGGTGTAGTCGCTGCTGGGCTCTCTTGACCAGTGCTGTGGTGTTGGTCGTGGACGTCAGGTCATCTGACAGGTGGAGTCCTACAAACTTCACGCTGTTGACCCTTTCCACATCAGCTCCATCGATGTGCAGAGGTGTATGGTGTTGTTTTCCCGCCCTCCTGAAGTCAACCACCATCTCCTTAGTTTTTCCCACGTTGAGAATGAGGTTGTGGGATTTGCACCATCCTGTGAGCAGCTCCACCTCCATCCTGTACGCCGACTCATCATTGTCACTGATGAGACCCACCACTGTTGTGTCATCAGCGAACTTGTTGATGAAGTTGTTGTTGAGTCTAGCAGTACAGTCGTGTGTTAGCAGACTAAACAGCAGGGGGCTTAGGACACAGCCTTGGGGCGAGCCAGTGCTCACGGCTATGGTTTTTGATGTCCTACTGCCCACCCTGACTGTCTGCTGCCGTTGCGATAGAAAGTTCAGGACCCAGTTACATGTGCCAGCATCAACCCCCAACCCCCATATGCCTATACAAAATTCTTGTAAATAGAAACATAGAAACATAGAAAATAGGTGCAGGAGTAGGCCATTCGGCCCTTCGAGCCTGCACCGCCATTCGATATGATCATGGCTGATCATCCAACTCAGTATCCTGTACCTGCTTTCTCTCCATACCCCCTGATCCCTTTAGCCACAAGGGCCACATCTAACTCCCTCTTAAATATAGCCAATGAACTGGCCTCAACTACCTTCTGTGGCAGAGAATTCCAGAGATTCACCACTATCTGTGTGAAAAATGTTTTCCTCATCTCGGTCCCAAAAGATTTCCCCCTTATCCTTAAACTGTGAGCCCTTGTTCTGGACTTCCCCAACATCGGGAACAATCTTCCTGCATCTAGCCTGTCCAACCCCTTAAGAATTTTGTACGTTCTATAAGATCCCCCCTCTATAAAATGCCACGTAAATGTATTTGCTTCAACCACCACCCCCAGCAGCACATTCCAGACGCTCATCACCCTCTGTAAAAAACTCCCCCTTCAAATCTAAGCATAATTCTGGTAAACCTCCACATCCTTCCTATAATAAAACGACCAGAACTACTACACACAGTACTCCAAATGTGGCCTAACCAAAGTCCTATGAAGCTTCATCATGACTTCCTGACTCTTATACTCCATGCCCCATTTTTCCACACAAAAAATTTGTAAGAGCGAATTTTCATAATATATCTCAGATTTTTGGTAATAATTTATGAATTCTGTAAGGGCACCTTTCTATCACCTGAACTGTTGCAATGTGTACATAACTCTATCGTGTCATATTATTAAGCTAACGCAGAAAATATTGGAAATTATGCAAGCAGTGAGCATCTGTAACATGTCAGAAATCAGAATGGAAATCAGTTAGTAAAAGAAAAGATTGATCAAATCAGGTTCGTGACAGGACCTGATTTCTGTCAAGGTGGGGAGTTAATGGGTTAATAGGTATATTAACAAGCTGGAAAGAAATGAAAACTGGCAGATGTTATGCAAATATCATCTCAATGAGGCAATGAGAAGCAATTAAAACAGCAAAAGGGCATGAAAGCTGCCAAGGCAAGGAAAAGGCAGATGAAATAATGACTCATGAAATTCTAAACTCTTGTTTAATATGGAAGAATTAGGTCTAAAACCATCCTCAGTTATTTGCATTAAATACGCAATGCTCAGGTAATTATTTTTATGGTCACATTAAGGTGTGATAGTCAAAGGCAGCATTGCTGTCAAATGCAGTTGTTCTCACCTTTCAGCTCCATCTGTATCTGGATTTTCAGAAGATAGTTAACAAGTAGCTTCACAAAAGGTTCTTATACTCTGAGTACACGGAATTGGGATATTGTACTTATTATACAACTTCTTATACAAGTTGGATTGCAACCTTGTCGTGGTCGGGGAGCTTGTGTGTCTCAGTGACCCCTAGAGCTATGCCAGCGGGAGATTCGTCTCCTGTTAGGGTCTCCCATGCTGGACAGGTCGAAGGGTAGAGGCGAGACGAAGAGCGATCCACTGGTCCTCCAGGTTGGAGGTTGAGCACAGGGCTAACAGCCCTGTCTCGTAAAACAAATATGTTACGGAAACAGCAACTGAAGGAATCAACACTACTGGGCGTGATGGACTTCCAGGGCTACCTGACCTAGGGTAGTGTCCAGAAGCTAGCCCAGAACAGACAGGAGTGAAGGACCTTCGTTGCTGCCCTACATGCCAGGAGGCATAATAGGCAATAAGAGAAGAGAAGACTTATTATACAGATCAGTTAATGGTCAGAAACAAAGAGCGGGAATAGATGAGCTAGTTTTGCATTGGGAGGTTGTGAATAGTAGGTTACCCTTGTGTTTGGAGCCGTAGGTTCAGGTATAGGGAATCTTCGTAAATGATTTGGATGAAGGAACCAAATGTAACTTATCGAAGTTTATTGACATATAATGCCGCGTTGGGAGATCTATGGAGAGAGCTACAAAAAGGATATGGAGCTGGGGCAGCACAGTGGTGCAGCTAATAGAGCTGCAGCCTCACAGCTTTAATGACCTGTTCAATCCTGACTTCCAGTTGTGCCTCTGGGGAATTTGTGTGCTCTCCCTGTGACACCATGGGTTTCCTCTGCATCCTTTGGCTGCCTCCCATATAGTAAGGATGTGTAGGTTGATAAACAAATTGACTTCTGTACATTACCCCAAGCATGTAGGTAAGTTGCAATATCTTGGGGAGAGTTGTTGGAATCATGCGGAGAATAAAAATGGATTTGTTGCTGCAATATGCATTGGCTAGATGCAGGGATAATATTTGCCCTTGCTAGATTATCTCGGATCAAGAGTCAGACAATCAAAATAAGGATTTAGTCATTCAAAACTGATATGATGAAAATGTTTTTTTCACCCAGGGATTAATTGTTGCGTTGCTTGCTGATAGGCCCATTGGGCAAAATGGCTTCCCACTGTGGATTAAGTGAGTAAGTGAATCGAGTTTGGGATATAAGGCAATTGAAAGATATGGGTTAAACTATGAAAGTAGCATTGAAGCAAGCCATGATTTTATTGAACGATTGTGCAAACACAAGATATAAACACAAGATATAAACGCAGAGCAGTATACTCCTTGCTTCTATTTCGCATGTCAAGTAACTAATCTTGCAAACATTCCAAAATTATGTCGAAATGTGACTTTGAATTATCAACACCACAAATATGTTTTTCCAGCAAAGCTTGAGTTGTTTCTGCCAGTCCTTTATTAAATGCTTTTGTTTTCATGTTTAGCTAAATTGATGGATGGCTGTTGCATTGCACTCTGCACCCCATTAGACAGGGATGGATAGATTATTGATTAGTAAGGGTGTCAGAGGTTATGGGGGGGAAGGCAGGAGAATGGGGTTAGGAGGGAAAGATAGATCAGCCATGATTGAATGGTGGAGTAGACTTGATGGGCCAAATGGCTTAATTCTGCTCCGATCACTTATGGCTCTAAGATTTCCGTGTGGCACTTGTTCCGTGGGGCCAGCCAGCAGTGTGTTCCTGCTGTTATCGAACAGTCTATAGCAGTATCAATTCATATGTCAATGCATTGGTTGCTGCTTGACACCTTCAGTTGAGAGTCTGTCTGTTTGCTATTGTTACTGTTTAGATATTGTACAATCATGGTTCCTCGCCGTGAAGGCCTCTATCTGGTGTCATTTCAAATTGCCATTGAAATTGCTTTTGTTGCATGTCTTAGCCAGAGATCTGCAGGCTGTCAAATTGTGACCTTTCCTTTGGCAACTGAAACAATCGGCTGTTCTGAACCGATTAGATTGAGGTGACTGATGGCCAATGCTATGACTGTGACTGACTGGACTGATCTCATTCGATGAATATGATGAGCGTTTGACAGCACTGGGCCTCTACTCGCCGGTGTTTAGAAGGTTGAGGGGGGACCTCATTGAAATTTACAGAATAATGAAAGGCATAGATAGAGTAGATGTGGAAAGGATGTTTCCACTGGTGGACGAGTCTAGGACCAGAGGTCATAGCCTCAGAATGAAAGGATGCTCTTTTAGAAAGGAGGTGAGGAGGAACTTCTTTAGTCAGAGGGTTGTTAACTCATTGCCACAGAGGGCTGCGGAGGCCAAGTCAGTGAATATTTTTAAGGCAGAGATAAACAAATTCTTGATTAGAACAGGAGTCCAAGGTTATGGGGAGAAGGCAGGAAAATGGGATTAGGAGGCAGAGATGAGTTATGATTGAATGGCAGAGTGAACTCAATGGGCCGAATGGTCTAATTCTACAGCTATAACTTGTGAACGTGTGATGCTTCAGTCTTGATTTTATGGCCTTGAATTTTGCTACTGATCTCTGACTGTGGCTTTGACAGTTGCGTGTGGGGAATCTACCACTCTAGTATTCCTCGACACCATCTCCATCGACTGAATATTTGGATGTCTGGTCTTACATACTCAACACAAAAATGCATCAACATAAAAGGCACCAGAACTTTCATAAAACCACACATACACTAATTATCCCACTGGGCTTCTTTCCCCAAGTTCTAAACTTGTAGCTTTCATCTTTGACTTAAAGTAATCTTTCGGTTTCTTCACAATATATTTTAAGCAAGATGCTTTTCATCTTGACATGAAAAGACCTGTCAATGTGCCACCTCTGTCAGGAGTGCTGCCTTCTTGTGCTGACATATTGCACTGTTCTCGCAGTGTCACTTTTGCCTTCAAACTCCAGGACATCACCAGCGACAGCATCCACGTTGACCCTCCTATTCAACTGTGGAAGATACACTTGGAGTGTGCACTATGGCTTGCTGTCTGATTGATTGAAAGAAAGACTGTATAGACTTGGCATACTCGCTAGAATTTAGGAGATTGAGAGGGGATCTTATAGAAACGTACAAAATTCTTATGGGGTTGGACAGGCTAGATGCAGGAAGATTGTTCCCGATGTTGGGGAAGTCCAGGACAAGGGGTCACAGCTTAAGGATAAGGGGGAAATCCTTTAAGATGAGAAAAAACTTTTTCACACAGAGAGTGGTGAATCTCTGGAACTCTCTGCCACAGAGGGTAGTTGAGGCCAGTTCATTGGCTATATTTAAGAGGGAGTTAGATGTGGCCCTTGTGGCTAAAGGGATCAGGGGGTATGGAGAGAAGCCAGGTACGGGATACTGAGTTGGATGATCAGCCATGATCATATTGAATGGCGGTGCAGGCTCAAAGGGCCGAATGGTCTACTCCTGCACCTATTTTCTATGTATCTATGTATCTATACAGCATCCAAACCGGCCCTTCAGCTCACAGAGTTCATGCTGATCTTTGATCACCCCTTCGCACTAATTCCATGTTATCCCATGTTTGCAGTCACTCCCTACACACTGGTGGCATTTTCACAGAGTCCAATCAACCTATGAACCTGCGCATCTTTGGGATGTGGGAGGAAACCGGAGCACCCAGGGGAAATCAACGTGGTCACGGGGAAAAAGTGCAAACTCCACACAAGCAGCACCCAAGGTCAGTGTTGAACCCGGGTCTTTGGCTCTGTGAGGCAGCTACTCTGCCGCTGCACCACTGTGCTGCCTTAAAAAGAAATCCTGTGGGAGTAATGTGTTGGTGATAGAAGGATGGAACCAGGTGGGGTAGGTGCCAAAACTGGGTGAGGGGGGACTAGATAGAATTTAGAAAAAAAAGGATGGGAGGACCTAGTGGATTGGAATGAGAAAGAGGAATAGGAATAGGAATACTTTATAGTCACATGTGACTAGACAGAGTGAAATTCTTTACATGCATACACAATGTATACAAATAGCGGCCACCTGCGGCGCTGACAAAGTTACAAAGCACGCCGGCTCCTCCTTTTGTCCTCCCTCCCCCCCCCCCCCCCACAGCGGTCCCCCCCCCCCAATTGGCCATTGTTCTCCTCCCACCTCCCTCACGCCGGTCCCCTCACGGTGGTCCTCCATGCTCTCATCTCAAAGAGGGGGCGGGGGTGGGGGGGGGGGGGGGGACACACATAGGTTTAAGGGTTATCTGAAGTTGAAAAATCCAATGTTCTTACAATCGGGTTGTAGACTACTCATGTGGTCGTTCTTCAATTTTGCATGAGGCCTCACCCTGTCAGTGGAGGAGGCTGAGGATGGACAGGTCAATGTGGGAATGAGAAGGGGTCTACAGTAAATATGAGCTCAGAAAGGCCATTGCAGACAGAGCGTAGGTACAGTCGCCAACCCTAGCCTTCGTCTCTCTGACTTACAGGAGTCTATTTTCATTCAAAGCTATAGATTAGCCATGGTACACATATGCATTTATCCATTTTAGTTCACTTGACAGATGGCTTTTAATCAATTTCAATCTTCCCCTCTTCTGCTTTCTGTCCCTTGGAGCCATCTGCAAAGTCAACAGATTCCAATATCATCAAGGAATGCAACTAAACAAAATATGGATTAGAATTCCCCTATCACTAAAACATATGCATATTATGTTTTTTACTAGAGGACTTTAATGCAGATGATCAATCAATGGAAAGATACCAAAGAGAGTGATGAAGGATTCTCAGGATATTACACATGGTAATAACACCAGGGTTAGAAATTCAGTCCAATGTAAGGTTAATCAACCATTAAATTGACATCCAAGATGGTAGAGAAGCAAAACCTTGTTTATTCAAGACCCTGTTTTCCATTATTAGAAGTATAGGTAAGATAGCCACATGCCTCTCCTTATATATCTTGTACCTGCTCCAGCTCTGTTTACAGTGATTTTGGCAAACAGCTTGAAACGTCCATCCATTTGCTTTACCTGCCAATACATTTTACATGGAATGAGTAGGAAAACATAGACAGGATCGGAAGATTGGATTGGTTAAAGGTTGAGCAGGTAATTTAAAACAGATCAATTCAAAACAAATCCTGTTGTGGAAACAGCAACCAGATTTCAGTGGATTTGCATTTCAGTCCTTCAAAGGAGAAAGGGTTAATGCTATCCTTAAGAATATTTTGGGGAAATGTGAATATATATTTGCGCCAGTGAAAACAATCTGTCAAAGTCAAGTGAGTTGTTCAACCTCAATACAACTCACTTTCCTTTAAAATATGCGATTCTCTTTGCCACCTATTTTGCATGTAAATTTGGTTCATCAGCATCCAGCAGGTTCAGGCCATCTGCATTCATGCTGATGATGAATAATGTTATTGATGTCTCCAAGAGACGTATGCATGGACAGAACAGTTTCTCCATCTATTAAGTTCAATCATCTGATAACATGTCTCGCCTTTCCACGTTCCTCACTATTTTCAAACCTCTTATCTTTTTAAGGAGAAAAATATTAAAGTAAGGATTTTTAAGAATAAAAGTGCCATATTAGTTAAGAAAAAATAGTAATGAAATGAGGGGATTGTATCATCTGTCTTCTAATCCAATTGATTTAGTTTAGTTTAGAGATATAGTGTGGAAACAGGCCCTTCAACCCAATGAGTTTGTGGCAACCAGCCATCTAGTTTGGATCACCCAGAGAAAGCCCACACGATCACAGAGAGAAGGTGCAAACTCCGTACAGACAGCACTCGTAGTCAGGATTGAACCTGGTTCTCTGGCATTGTAAGGCAGTGACTCTGTCACTGCGCTGTCGATTAGTGCCCCAATTTAGTGTATCTGATGTCTATATTTTAACTTTACTGAATATTTCATTATCCTAGTCTTGCACCATCTTCCCACGGTCTTTACCCAAGCAAACAGAGCCTCAGGAGCTTTTTTGGACATTTTTGTACCAAAGTTTTTTCGGAGGAACATAAAGGAGTGATTGAGACATACAGTACTTTCATCAAACACATAAAGCCAAGATCCTCAAGGGGATTTGGAGCTGAGATCCTTGATCTCCCTTTCTGAGCTTTGGCAAGATTTAGGTTGGGCAAGATTTATAGTGCATTCAGAAAGTATTCAGACCCCTTCACTTTTCCACATTTTGTTATGTTACAGCCTTATTTTAAAATGGATTAAAAACATTTTTTTATATCATCAATCTACACACAATACCCCAGAATAAAGAAGTGAAAACAGGTGTTTAGAAATTTTTACAAAGTAATTAAAAATAAATAACTGAAATATCACATTTACATAAGTATTCAGACCCTTTGCTATGATACTCAAAATTGTGCTTAGGTTCTTCCTGTTTCCATTGATTATCCTTGGGATATTTTTACAACTTGATTGGAGTCCACCAATGGTAAATTAAATCAGCAAATTTAATTGATTGGACATGATTTGGAAAGGCACACACCTGTCTATATAAGGTCCGACAGTTGACAGTGCATGTCAGAGGAAAAACCAAGCCAAGAAGACAAATGAATTGTCTGTGGACATCCGAGACAGGATTATGTCGAGAGACAGATCTGGGGAAGGTTATAAAACAATTTCTGCAGCATTGCAGGTCCCAAAGAGCACAGTGGCCTCCGTCATTCTTAAATGGAAGAACTTTGGAACCGCCAGGACTCTTCATAGAGCTGTCCGCCCGGCTAAACTGAGCAATCGGGGGGAAAGGGCCTTGGTCAGGGAGGTGACCAAGAACCCAGAGTTCCTCTGTGGAGATGGGAGAACATTCCAGAAAGACAACTATATCTGCAGCACTCCACCAATCAGACCTTTATGGTAGAGTGGCAGACGGAAGCCACTCCTCAGTAAAAGGCACACGGCAGCCCGCTTGGAGTTTGCCAAAAGACATGAGAAACAAGATTCTCTGGTCTGATGAAACCAAGATTGAACTCTTTGGTCTGAATGCCTAGCATCACTTCTGGAGGAAACCAGGCACCTCTCATCACTTGGCTAATACCATAACTATGGTGATTTTAGAATAAGGATGTAACGTAACAAAATGTGGAAAAGTGAAGGGGTCTGAATACTTTCTGAATGTACTATAATCTAATGCATGATGTGATGTTACAATTCCCATTATCTCACATCTTTGGATGGTGTGCCCCACTCATGCCTTTTATTTTCAAATCACAAAATAATTTATATTTGAATTTATATTGTCTGAATTTATATTGTCTGAATTTATATTGTCTGAATTTATATTGTCAAGTTCTGTAATTAACTTTGCTCTTCTGCGAGTCCTCAATTCTACTGAAAGAAAAAGATACTTTTGGTCAAAAAACAAAAAAACCTGCTGAAAATCTGAGATGAATAACAGAAAATACTGGGAATATTCAGTAGGCCAGTCAGTATCTGTGGAGAACGAAACAAGGTAAGGTTTCAGGTTAATGACTTTTCACCTAAACCAACGTCATGCACCTGAAATGTTAACCCTGTCTCCCTCTTTCTCCAATTATGCTTGTTATTTCTTAAACTCTACTAATACTACATGGTATTACTTTAATAATGTAGAATGAAATGTTTGAAGGTATTTAATGGCATGTTATAAATAAATGTCTAAAAAGCATAAATATAGGGAATTGTAACATCACATCATGCATCGTTGTTTGAATCAAGAGGACATGTCTTACAACTTTATCAGAATCCTTATGGAAGTAACTAACTATTGTGTAACTGTAAGCTAAGTACATAATTTATTAGGATTTAAAAGAAAATGAATAATAATAAAATAGTTATTGCATGCATGGAGGCTATTTGGCCCATCAAATCCATGCCAGACCAAAATTTATACATAGAAACATAGAAAATAGGTGCAGGAGTAGGCCATTCGGTCCTTCGAGCCAACACCACCATTTAATATGATCATGGTAGATCATCCTAAATCAGTACCCCGTTCCTGCAAGCTCCCCATATCCCTTGACTCCGTTAGGCCTAGGAGCTATATCTAACTCTCTCTTGAAAATGTCCAGTGAATTAGCCTCCACTGTCTTCTGTGGCAGCGAATTCCACTGGAGAAAGTGAGTGGTTATGAGAGCATCAGCTCATTTTGATGGATTGAGAAACATTTTAGCAGCAAAAGAGCATTGATAAATGAAAAGAACATGAATAGTTCTACTCTACATTGTTTCACAGAGGTGTGAACAACTCACAATATTTCTGAATAATCTAAAACAAAATTACTGGAGTTACAGAATTAATCTTGCTGTTTGCACTCAACTCTGATAAGTTATGAATAGATTATCTTCAAAGCCTGGATCAACCATGTAAGTGGTCTGAGAGGAAGAAGATAGATTGTAATGTGGACGAGTGTAGAATTTCACATAAGGAATGAGGTGTCAGGCAATATGTGCGCAAGATGAAAGAGTTTCCACATGCAGTAGCTGAAAAAGGAAAAGCACTTGGGAAAGAGGATTGGTCACACGTCAATTTTTTTTACCACTACGAAAATTAGTTACAAGAAAAAACGGGTATACAGATTGTTACATCTTGTTACAATCTCAAGAGCACAGGTAATAAATGAAAACTTGCAGTAGTATTCCACAGCTCAGGTTTGGTTTTAAGTGACAGTCTGCATCCACAGCATGCCACGGTCTCACTGGTATTGTGGTAGCTATCATATTTTCTTCCTGCTATCTATTTCTGTTCTTCTGGTTGTATCTAGAGCCTGCACTGTAAAAGTTCCATCTTACTGATGAAAGCTTTCGGCAGGTCTACTGTTGATCCCCAAATGTCTCAGTACTGACTGTATTCCCAATCTGTGTATGGAAATCATCAACAAGTTCATTATTACCTTTTAAAAAATCATGTCAAGATTTTAATTTTTGGTCTCACTCATTTACCAATCATTGAAAAGATCATTTTATTCTCTGCTGCCCATCAGATGGATGTAGTTGACCTTTTTTTTTAAATCAGGGATTAAAAGGGATCTTTCAGAAGTAATTTTACATTTCTGTTTATATTTTCTAAATGTATTCACAATATTATTGGATTCATATTCCATTGTAAATTGAATTGTGCAGAAACCACTGTCATTTTCATGCAAAGATACAGAGAATCGTCAAAAGCTAGTGTTGGTTTTGTTTTAAAATTCAGCACTTGCTCATTTGATACAGCTGTTATTTTTCTTATTCAATAAACTGTTAGTTTGTTTTCTGGAACACTTGTTGTTGATTAGATTCCGTGACTCAGACTTAACAATGGATTTATTCTTCCAACGTCAGGCCATGTGCTTGCTAAGTGTTACAGGCGGCCTTAGTGCAAAGATTACAGTGCACCCTGTGAATGACACAGAATAACAAGTGCGAAACGGCACATCTACACCTGGTGACATTTTATGAGCAAGAGAATTTGTGGAAAATTGGATGGCACAACGTTCTCCAACATCAGTACAGACAAAGCATAAGTGAATAATGTGGACCAGAATGTGGATACAGTTTCTGTTATACATAAGAACGTACCAATGATCCAAATGTGAAATTTCAGAAAGGTTTAAATAAAATGAATATCACCACTCAAAAGAGTAATAATCTTTACTCAACCTCATGTAACTCAACGTTTCTCAACGTAACATTTGCATGGGTGCCAATAGAACATACTGAAAGAATATAGATACAGCTCCAGAGAATTATATCTAATTTTGGTCACATTATCACAAGAACCAAATAGATGCATCAAAATCACCAGGATTATTCCAAGCTGCATATGATTTTTTTTTTTTAATCACCGGGATTATGCATGGTGTATATGCCTTTAATCAAAGAGAAAATTTGGACTGCTGGAGAAAAAGCAAAGAAATATAATGGAAATGTTTATGGAAAAAGTAGAGGTCTTAGTATCAAGAGATCTGCAAAAAGAGGACATAGTATAAAGAGATGCGGAACGAGAGCTAGCAAGCAATAGGTCAATACAGGTGTTGAGAGGTTGATTGGTAGATGGAGTCAGATGGGGAGGGATAAGCGGAGATGGTTTGGAAAAGTGGGTTTGGAAAAAAGGGTGTGTATGTGAAGGCTTGGTTAGATCAGAAAGAGCAAAAGGATTAAAGGGTAGCAGATAACCTAAAATTAGAGAATTCAGTGCCTGGTTTGTGCACTGGAGGTGCCATTTCACTCGGTGCCATTTTGCTTGGGCAGCTTACAACCCAGTGGTATGAATTGTGATTTCTCTAACTTCAAGTAACCCCTGCATTCCCTCTCTCTCCATCCCGCCCCCACCCAAGTCATACCAGCTTCAAAGTCGTCTTGAGTCTCATTGTCTGTAACTCGTTCTCATCTAACAAACAGCTAACAATGACCTGTTTCCTTTATCATCATTACTTTTTTGCATATATTTCATTCATTTGTTTTACATCACAGTCTATATCTCTCGTTTCCCTTTCCCCTGACTCGCCAGTATGAAGAAGGGTCTCGAACCAAAACGTCACCTATTCCTTTTCTCCAGAGATGCTCTCTGACCCGCTGAGTTATTCCAGCTTTTTGTGTCTATCTGCCATTCCCTCGTGTTGTCTGACCAACTGAGTTCCTCCAGCACTTTGTGTTTTGATGAGATGCTACTCCTCCAGTTTGCATTTGGCCTCACACTGGCAGTGGAGGTGGCTGAGGGTGGGCAAGTTGGTGTGGAAATGGGAAGAATTAAAATGGCTTGCAACCAAGAGCTCCAGATGGTCATGGCAGACAGAGTGCAGAACACTCGGCAAAACAAGCACCTAGTCTGTGCTTGGTCTAGGTGACGTAGGAAGTAGAGGTCAATGTGAGTTACTGGAAAGTTGTCTGTGACAAACAATGCATCAAAACTGCATTGCAGCTGTGAGGAATTTATCCCTCAAATTGCACCTAACTACAAAGGAGCAAGAAAGAAGTATAGCCAACATTTATCCCTCAGCAGACACGGCTGAAACAGATTCAAGGGTGGCACAGTGGCACAGCAGGATGGCATGATGGTGCAGCAGTAGACTTGCTACCTCACAGCACTTACAGCGCTAGAGACCCGGGTTCGATCCTGGCTACAGGTGCTTGTCTGTACAGAGTTTGTACGTTCTCCCTGTGACCGCATGGGTTTTCTCCAAGAACTTTGGTTTCCTCTCACACTCCACAATCAAACCAGGTTTGTAGGTTAATTGGCTTGGTACATATGTAAAAATTGTGTTCATGTGCAGGGATTGCTGTTCGGTGTGGACTCGGTGGGCCGAAAGGCCTGTTTCTTCGCTGTATCACTAAACTAAACTAAACTAAACTTCTCTGATGCGTTATCCCATTGCAGTGTGTGAGGAAATGCTGTGTTGTGTTTCGCTAGGAAATAAAATGTGACATTTTCTCTGCCACAGAGGGCGGTGGAGGCAGCTTCTCTGGATGCTTTCAAGAGAGAGCTAGATTATGCTCTTAAAAATTGCAGAGTCAGGGGATATGGGGAGAAGGCAGGAACGGGGTACTGATTGGGGATGATCAGCCATGATCACATTGAAGGCTCGAAGGGCCGAATGACCTACTCCTGCACCTATTGTCTATTGTCTATTGACATACATTGAAATTGTTTAATAATAGGATATGAAGCACTTTGGTATATCCTCAGGTCACTCAAAGTGGCACACAAGTATAACATTGTCCTTCAGTCCTTCTAAATATTAATGACATGCTGAATCATTCTGGTCACTTTAATAATTTTAAATTGATCAACTAGCTGTCTGACTGGCTGTCTTTGTGGTCACTTCTGAAGTGAAACTTTAAATTGAAGCTTGATTGGCATTTGAGAACCCCTGCTTATACTAGATGCATTTAACAATTTGTTAATCAAGTTGCTGGATGGAGCAGAAATATATATAGTGGTTCAGGCGCACACAGTTAGAAGAGGCTAAACATAGAAGACACTATTTTTTAAATTGTTTTCTTAAAATCAAACTGTGTTATTGAGTACATTTAGATATTGAGAAGGGGATTAGCTTATAGAGAACATAGCAACCAGTATTGTAACACAACTGAACTGGTGACGTTATCACATAAATGATTAATGCTTTCCTTTGCTGAATGGCGAGTCAATATTCACTAATATACATAACAATTTCTCCTACGCAATAGGTAACAGATCACCCACTACTCAGCATATTTGATGAAATGGGAATCAGGGTTTGAAGGTTAACCCATTCAGTTCAATAGATCTCATTTCTATCTCTCATTTATATTATTCTCTGTTGCTCATCCAATATCTTCACATATTTTGATATGCATGATATTCTATCCCGTGACTACAGTATTATGTTTGCCCTTTTTTCAATGTAAACTAATTATCTCAAAGGTGGAGCACTGCAGGCTTTGATAGATTATTTATCAGATTGATTTTCAAGTTCACAATTGCTTTATATTAGAACAGTACAGCACAGGAACAGGCCCTTCACCCCACAATGTCCATGCCGGAAACAATGCCAAGACAACCTCTTATCCGACTGTTCATAATCCACACCCCTCCATTCCCTGCATATCCATATGCCTACACAAAAGTTTATTAAATGCCACTTTCGTATTTGCCTCAACCACCACTTCCGGCAGCGTGTTTCAAACATTCACCATCCACGTGTAGTTAACTACTTGACCCGATCATCTCCTTTAAACTTTCCCCTTCTCACCAGAGAAATCAATCCGTCTGTTCAACCTCTCCCTGATAGCTAATACACCCAAATCTACGCATCGTTCTGTGCTCTTTCCAAAGCCTCCACGTTCCTGTAATGGGGCTACCAGAATTTCACATGATACTCCAAATATTAACCTCAGTGCAACTGTTATTCAGTTTCACTGAGGATTTTCATGTCAACTCCCCTGTCTGGGAGCCACCGCTAGATGTCTGCAACAGTAGATACACCTGTAGGTGGTATTGAAATAGAAGCTTTCAATGTTGTGGGTGGTACACATTGCTTTCCACTGGTTATGGACATGCTACAGACAACACAGATTGACCCCTATTTTTAAGCTGCTTTCCAAGGGATTAGTGATTTTAGCTCGCTACTCTGTTATCACATGTTTGCATTTGCTCCCTACACACAACCTACCGGTTGACCTACAAACCCACACATTATCTGGGATGTGGGAGAAAACCTGAGCAGCTGAAGGAAACCTATGCTGTCTCAGGGAGAACAAGCAAACTCCACACAGACAGCACCGAAGATCAGGAATGAACCCGGTTCTCTGGCGTTGTGAGGCAGCAGCTCAACCAGCTGCACCACTGTGCTGCCCTGAGCTTTGTGGGAGTTTTCACAAGTTTTGTGCTCCTTTGTTTGTATTGTCACTTCCTAACTGCCCTTATCATCGCTTTTCTTGATGTTTGTCTGCTCTCACTCTCTCTCCATCCCTCCCCACGGAGGTGCCACCAGACCCACTGATTTGCTCCAGCACTTTACTTTTCTTCGTAAACTTGCACGTTTAGTTCCTTAACTCCCCGCCACTCTTATGGTATCTGCATTTTATTAGAGGCTTTGGATGCCATGCAGAAATCTCAGGGAAGTACCCAGTACTGGATATGTGTAAAAGGAGAGGAAGATTTAAGGGCCACATCTCTTGGCTGCTTTGTTTTATTTATTTGCAAGTTACTATTTGTGTGCTTAACCTGGAAATGCCAAACCTTAGGTTTGACCATCTATCAGAATGTAGCAGGGTGGACCTGTGGGACATTCAGATCATTTTGAATATATTCAACAGTTATTTTTTTAATCTCCAAGTCTGATTAAATGTATCTGATTATTTTAAAACACACTTTAGATCCTAGAAAGCACGATGACTGCATATGAAGGACGGATAATGCTGAACTCGCAGGCAAGTTCTAATGCTAAGACTCGAACATGATTTAAAGTCTTCAGCCACTTCAATCAATTATTATTGACAAAATGGCATCTTGCTCCTCTTGTTCCAGTGCTCTTCCTCTGACAGACAGGAGCCCATTATGGTGAAGGTGAATTCCTGTGTAGCAAGGTCACTGTTTATTTCTTGCCTTTGGAAATAAATGGGCATTTGGTGTGATCATTTAACTGTGCGTTTATACGAAGCTGATTCTCAATGCTATCCTTTGCCAGTTATTATGAAGACTGCAATATTCCAATATGTTGCAGCTGCAGTTTTGTAACAGTCTCTGGTAATTTAACTATTAAGTAGTTGCTATTTGGGATTGATTTTCAAATAAATACCAGATTTTCACATAAATTACAAAGTATATTGAGAAAATATTATCCAAATCCAATAAATGTGTTTGTGTGAGCCAGTGACACATATGACACCCTTGCTCTATATTGGCTAGATTTCAATTTTTGTTAATACAACAGTTAGCAAATAAATCATAGCCAAGCAGATGGTGAGACTTCGGTGCAGATCTCTGCCCAAAGTGGGTTTGGAATTGTGGAGTAAATAATATTTAGCCAAGAAAGATGATCCACCTACTTTTTGTCATGATATTCACTCCTAAATCAAGGCTCCAAAACAGGAAAATTAAATGTACATTTGCTATTTTAAGGGTTATCATGGTAATTTACAAGGCCACACACCAACGGCCAGGTCTTTCTGCAAGCAGCATCAGCAATTTGGAAGTTTCAGTCTAATCAAGTCGCTAATCACAAGGTGGTACTCGTTACCATTAATTCTGAAGAAAGGTCTCGACCCAAAACGTCACCTATTCCTTCGCTCCACAGATGCTGCCTCACCCACTGAATTTCTCCAGCATTTTTGTCTACCTACCATTAATTCCTTGGAAAATATTACTGAAACAGGTTTAACGTCAGCTTCAATCAATAGACTGGGCCAGGGGGAGGTTGGACAGACTTGGATTGTTTTCTCTGGAATAGTGGAAGGTTGAGCGGAGACCTGATAGAAGTATATAAAATTACGAGGCATAGATAGGGTAGACAGTCAGAACCTTTTCCCCAGGATAGAAATGCCAAATACCAAAGGGGATAGCTTCAATGTGAGAGGGGCAATAGTTCGATAGCGGTTCAATAATTGAATGGTGCTTTAATTATCACACGTGCGAAGTGAAAATGCAGTGAAATAATGTTCTTACCTCCAATCCAGTAAAGTATTGCCATACCTAACAGCAATCCCCAATTAGCAAAGTGTATAGAAGGCAAGTTTTTTTGTACAGAGGGTGGCGAGCGCCTGAAGCGTGTTACTAGGAGTCATGCTGGAGGCAGATATGAAAGTGGCATTTAAGAAACTTTTGTTTGGGCATATGCAGGGAATGGAGGGACATGGATTATGAGCAAACAGATAAGAGTTGGTCAGCATCATGTTTGGCACCGTTTTTGTGGGCTGAAGAGTTTATCCCTGTACTGCACTGTTCTATGTTGTATGTTCAAGAAGTCATTAGCGGACCTAAAGGAATATGCTACAGTCACCACCAACTTCATAAAGAATTGCATGGACAAATGTGTATCTACAACATCATTCTGAGCCTTTCCCCAACCAGAAGCCCTGGATGAACCAGAAGATTCATAAGTTCATAGGTTCTTGGAGCAGAATTAGGCCATTCAGCCAATCAAGTCTACTCCGCCATTCAATCACAGCTGAAATATCTTTCCCTTTAAACCCCATTCTCCTCCCTTCTCCCCATAACCCTGGCACCCTTACTAATCAGGAATCTCCGCCTTAAAAATATCCATTGACTTGGCCACCACAGTCGTCTGTGACAATGAATTCCACAAGTTCTCCACCCTCTGACTAAAGAAATTTCTCCTCATCTACTTTCTAAAGGTACATCCTTATATTCTGAGGCAATGGCCTCTGGTCCTAGACTCTCCCACTAGTGGAAACATCTTTTCCACATCCACGCTATCCAGGCCTTTCACTAGTCGGTAAGTTTCAATTCCAGCGAGTACAGGCCCAGTGCCGTCAAATGCTCATCATATGTTAACCAATCATTCCTGGGATTATTCTCATTTCTTATCCATGTACCTGTCCACATATCTTTTGCTATTTTAAATGTTGATATTGTACCTGCCTCAACTACTTCCTAACAGTAGGCAGCTCAATCCATAAACCCACTACCCTCTGTGTTAAAATATTGTTTCTCGGGTTCACATTAAATCTTTCCTTCTCATCTTAAACTTATGCCCTCTTGATTCCCTTATCTTGGGAAAAGAAACTCGGTGCATTTACCCTATCTATTCCCCTCATGATTTCATACACCTCGTGGCAGCGGCCTCTGCAGTCCGTCTGTATTTTTTTATTTTGTCCTGTTGAGTGTATAGTTTGGTTGTAGTTTATATATTGTTTTTAGCTGTGTATAGGTGGGGGGCGGGGGGAACTTTTAAATCTCTTCCCTGTACGGGGGACCCGACCTTTTCCCTGTCGGGTCGCCTAGCACCGTGGAGCGGCCTCCAACCGGAACGACCTGGGGGCTCCAGTCGCGGAGCCTGCGGACTCACCATCGTGGAGCTGGCCGGCTTCGGAGCGTGGAGAGCTGTGGTGGCGCGCGGCTGTGACCCGACTTCGGAGCTTCGGAGGCTCCAGCCGCAGGCCTGGTGGACAGTGACATCAGGAGCTCGCGGGTCCCTGGTGGGAGACCGCTTTTCGGAGCTCCCGCAACGGCAACTTCTCCCGCCCGAATTGCCAGGTTGAAAATGACCCGGAGCGGGGCCTTACATCGCCCCCGGCGTGGCTTTTACAGCCGCGGGAATTGCCATCGCCCGCCGGGGGCTCCAACATCAAGACCCGGAGCAGGGCCTTTCATCGCCCGGCGTGGCCTTAACGGCCCGGGACTTGCCATTGCCCGCCGGGGGCTTTAACATCGGGAGAAGAATGGAAAACAGGGGAGAGACAATAACTTTGCCTTCCATCACAGTGAGGAGATTCACTGTGATGGTTGTTTGTGTAAATTGTGTTAATTGTGTGTTTTTTTTCGTGTATGACTGCAGAAACCAAATTTCGTTTGAACTTCATTTGAGGTTCAAATGACAATAAACGGTATTGTATTGTATTGTATAAAATCACCCCTCGGCCTCTTGTGATCCAAGGAATAAAGTCCTAGCGTGCCCAACCTTTCCCTATAGCTCAAGCCCTTGAGTCCTGGTAACAGCCTCATAAATCCTCTCTGCACTCTTATATTCATTCAAGCTTGAAAAGCTGCTTCTGTCCAAGCTTTTCCCCCCCTTCTTTCTATCTATATTGTGGGCAATGCATTTGCAATTATCTGATAGTCTGAAGAAGGGTTTCTTCCTGAAGCATAACAATAGACAATAGACAATAGGTGCAGGAGTAGGCCATTCAGCCCTTTGAGCCAGCACCGCCATTCACTGTGATCATGGCTGATCATCCACAATCAGTATCCCTTCCTGCCTTCTCCTCATAACCCCTGACTCCGCTATCTTTAAGAGCTCTATCTAACTCTCTCTTGAAAGCATCCAGAGAATTGACCTCCACTGCCTTCTGAGGCAGAAAATTCCACAGATTCACAACCCTCTGTGTGAAAAAGTTTTTCCTCATCTCTGTTCTAAATGGCTTACCCCTTATTCTTAAACTGTGGTCTCTGGTTCTGGACTCCCCCAACATCGGGAACATGTTTCCTGCCTCTAGCTTGTCCAAACCCTTAATAATCTTGTATGTTTCAATAAGATCCCCTCTCATCCTTCTAAATTCCAGAGTATACAAGCCCAGCCGCTCCATTCTCTCAGCATATGACAGTCCCGCAATCCCAGGAATTAACCTTGTAAACCTACGCTACACTCCCTCAATAGCAATAATGTCCTTCCCCAAATTAAGGACCAAAACTGCACACAATACTCCAGGTATACTTTACTCTACAATCTACTCAAATGCTGAGAAAAATCTTTGCATCTTCTGACTCAAGTCCAACTTTCACTTTCTGCGCCTATGTTTTAGCGAGTATCACTTTTAGTGAGTATACTAGCCCAGCCGCTCCATTCTATCAACATATGACAGTCCTCAATAGCAAGAATGTCCTTCCTCAAATTTGGAGACCAAAACTGCACACAATATTCCAGGTGTGGTCTCACTAGAGCCTTGTACAACTGCAGAAGGACCTCTTTGCTCCTATACTCAACTCCTCTTTTTATGAAGGCCAACATGCCATTCACTTTCTTCACTGCCTGCTGTACCTGCATGCTTACTTTCAGTGACTGATGAACAAGGACCTATCCATTTCCTCAACAGATGCTGCCTGCCCCACTGAGTTACTTCAGCGCTTCGTGGTTGGCTTCAGATTCCACATCTGCAGTTCTTTGTGTTACATTGGCCTAGATATCCTATGATGTAGAGGTTATACAGAATCACAGCCAATGCACATGGAAACAGATACCTGTTGTTCATGGTTTTCCCTTGCAACAATTTATCATTTTACTTTTGTTTAATTTAGTTTAGAGATGCAGTGTGAAAACAGGCCCTTCGCCCCACCGAGTCCATGCCGACCAGTGTTCTCAGCACACTAGTCCTGCACGCACTAGGGATAATTTACAATTTTACCAAGCCAATTAACCAACAAACCTGTACATGTTTAGAGTGTGGGAGGAAAACAGAGCTCCCAGAGAAAACCCATGCAGGTCACAGGTAGAACAAACAAATTGCGTACAGACAGCACACGTATTCAGGATCGAACCTGGGTCTCTGGTGCTGGAAAGCAGCAACTCTACCACTGCAGCACTGTGCTGCCCCAAATGCTGATATGCTGAGCAATAGGCTAGCAGCTCGACTGCATTTCCTTTCCTGTTATTAGTAACAGGCCTCTTGACAGGATGCCAGTCTAATAAAACATGTGGAGGAGTAAAGGATAATTGAGAAACACATTTCCATATCCTACCGTAAATCTGTGGACACTGGACACTGCTTACTAATGTACCCCGTTATAGGAATGGGCATGATATCCTCACCAATACTGTTACTGGAAACCAGTGCTTTATCATTGTCCAGCCAGCCACCAGGGGGATTACCTTTGATTAATTTTAGCAAAGGATATTTGGAAACCTCCCCAATTTACCCTCATCCTCGTAACGTCCATTTCCTTTACCTTGTAATTGCAACCCGTACCTACCCCCTACCCCCCCCCCCCCCCCCCCCCACCACCACCACCAAAAGAAAATCCAGAACGGGAGTTTTGAATTTCCCTTTTAGGCCTGGGTTAATTGTCACACCTAAATCATTTCCTTTCCCCAGTGTCATTGAAGGATAACCATCTGCCATTACTCACGTCATCTAATTAAATTGTGCGGAGCCCTGTAATTATTATAAACCTCACCAAGCAGCAACAACGGCTGCAATTCGATACGACTAAATCTGCCTTTCTCCAGATGTTTAGAAACAATGTACTCTGCGGAAGACCAAAGACATACTACTATAGAATTACATTGATCTTTACTACCAGTCTTTTAATGATTTACCTCACACTTTCTACCGATAAGCCATCCGTGAATGCTATGGGTTAATTTGCCCTTTATTCCATACAATTGTTTGAAACCTCACATGCAGAACAGTAAATGCCCTCCATAAATCAAGTATATTATCCCTACTGCATATTTGTCAACCTTTAATTTGGACACCCTGCTTATTGTTTCTCAGCTCACTATCCAAGATAAGAGAATGCTCCTGAGAAATGTCCTCACTGCCACTGTTCAACTGACTGATTTGCAAGGTCCTGATTTACAGGCCCAGTTGGGTATCAGGGTGATTAGAGAGGCCTTAAAGATTCTGGCATCCTCACACCAGACTCTGACAAAGGGCTTGGGATCAGACTGTGCCCCAGCCCACTGCAACACAGGCCCTTTCCTGACGCATACTGAAAGGCTCACAGTTTGTTCGTCAATGGCACCATCTCTTCGCCTGAATACTTTGGTCCAGGTCACATTAAAGAGAAGATAGACTCAAAGTACTGGAGTAACTCAGCGGATCAGGCAGCGTCTCTGGAGAAAAAGGACGGTTCACATTTCGGGTCAGAACCCTTCTTCAGAATCGAAGACTGAAGATCGAAGTCTTCAGAGCCGGAGTCTGAAGAAGGGTTCTGACATGAAATATCTTTATCTCCAGAGATGCTGCCTGATCCGTTGAGTTACTCCAGCACATTGTGTCTATCTTCGGTATAACCCAGCATCTGCAGTTCCTTTCTATACACTTTCGGTCAAATTAACCTTTAGTAAGTGGGGATCGGACTCCCCGAATCCACAATAATAAACAAAAGCCCCAGCATAAGCTCTGCCTGTTGCTACAGAGTTAATCATGGGGCTGTCACTTGCCAGTGACACTCCAGGCTGCTGATTTTAAATGGACAGAGCGCGCTATCAAGGAATGATGTGAAATTGCCATTTGCCACCACCTGCCCTCAAAGCTACCCCATCCCCCAAGCCAGCCACCTCTGTCCACATGCACCAGTGAGCCAAGGACATACGAACTGAATCATGCAGCTTGCCTGCTGAACAGGCAGAGCTGACGTTCACTCCTTGATAGCAACAGAGCTGTCTTTAAAGCTAAGTGCTTCCCCAATCATTTTGATATCATCTTTGACAATGGTGTGAAAGGTTTGTTGTGCCACTTTACACTTAGTCCACCCTGATGTCAAACTTTGCCTTAACCATACTTTCCTTGACTGTTTTTTGTGAAATTGCTGTCAGTGTCATTTGTTACAATTGCACTGTGAACCTGGAGCTCTGATGTCTAATTCACCACAAGCAACATTTGCAATTGCACAAATATTTGTTCTTGACTCCCATTGTCAGGTCATACTCATCACGAGATCCTTTGGCTTATTTGCTTTGCCTATTATTCTCATACCGCATACTGCACTAGATTTACAAACTTTAAAACAGTTTGAAACACAATTTAGCACTTTTATTATGTTGGCTTTGTCATTAGTTGTTAAGGATGATGTATAACCCTAGGCCTAGTGCGCTGCCAAAGCTTTTAAAAGACGTACCATGATATGTGTATTCATAATTCAAAATCACAAATCCAAATCTATAAATTGTAGCAATTGTTTATTCTTCCAAACTGCAGTGAAATTTTAGATGTTATCAGTTATCGGCTTTAATTTCTTTAATCATCTCTGAACCTTGGACTCATCGTTTTCCTGCATATTTAATCAAGCAGATGATTAAATTGAATAATAGGCACTAATATGACAACTGCACTAAAAATTAATTGTGACACCTATACTCCAGCAGGGATATCAAGCTTCTGCATGCATGGTTCCCAAAGTCAGTCACTTCTAAAGAAACTTTTTGGCTGAGATATTAGATCCTGTCATACACATTTTTTTTCAGTATAATGACAACTAAAATGGATTGGTAACTGACAAAATGACAGCAGTGCTTTTTCCCCTCCACTTTTTGCACAATACCAGAAATTCAATTGAGTAATTTCTGCTAAGAATGACCTCATTTAGTTTAGTTCAGAGATGCAACATGAAAACAGGCCCTTTGGCCGACCAATTCCACACTGACCATCGATCACCCTTACACTATTTCTATGTTAGCCCACTTTCTCAACCTGCACACATGGAGTAACTTACAGAGGTTAATTAACCTACAGTATAAACCTGCACATCTTTGGAATGTGGGAGGAAACTGGAGCACCCTGAGAAAACTCATGCAGTCACAGGGAAACCATACAAACTCCACACAGACAGCATCTGAGGACAGGATCGTACCCGGGCCTCTGGCACTATCAGATAGCAGCTCTATCATTGCATCGCCATTGAACTTTAGTGCCATTTGGAAAAGAGGGTGACGTTTTTGTCATGTTGGAAGAGATTGCAGAGCAGGCAAGTTCCTCTATTTACTTTTGTATGCAGACCTGACCTTGTATGAAACAGACTCGCAGCACCCGCAAACCCTGACACCCGATCCCTCCAACTCCCTGACCACCTACTGACACTTAATCATCTCCTGATTCTCCAGTCACCCCCTGACATCCCCATCACTGCCGGATTAGCCAATCACACTCCAGTCCCCATTGCCCCAACTCCTCAATCACTCCCTGCTCTCTGATTACCCACGAGCATTCAATCTACCCCTGACTCCCCACTCTCTCCCCAAATCTCGAACTACACCTCGACTGCTTATCCTCTCCAACTCCATCTTCACTAAGCATTGCATCAGGAAGGCCTGGAGTATCGTCGAGGATTCCTGTCATGCTGGCCACTCATTTTTCTCTCTACCTTCCGGGTGAAGATACTTATGGGTCCAACAATTTATAGTTAACAACAATTTAAACAGTTGTGGGCCAATTGCATGCTCTGATTGTGTATCATTATTAAGGCATTCTCCAATAATTCATTGCTGTCCTCTGGTTCATTGATGTCCATGAGAGACTGAAAACCACCACCCTCATCCAATGTGGCCAATGCATGATTCCTGACCAGAGTTGTGCTTGGCTTTTAACCACCTTTGGAATGCATTGCTTCAAGGGTTGTTTACTTAGTATATTCAAGACAGAAATTGAAGGATTGTTGGATGGCAAGGGAATCATGGTAAATTTGGCTGGTGTAGGAAAGAGGCACTGAGGTAAAAAATATCAATCGTAATCTTATTAAAAAGCAAAGAAGCTGCAATGTTTGAATGATCCACCTTTGCTCATTATCTCCTATATTATGGGCAATTCCAGTATGGTGAATCATGCTGGTGGTGTCTGAATTCCCACGAGTGAATAAAAACGAAATATTTCATTCATTTGCTGCAAAATGCAAGTCAGAAAGAGAATGCAACATACGCAACTAGTGGCACTAGTTTCAGTTTTAGCCACATCCCAATAGTTTTCCACTCAGGGTTGTTGCACCTCAATTATTTTACTAAATTTTTTCTTTTATATTCATGTTTGGAAACTATGTCCATAAACTGTCTCAGCACGTTATTACAAGGAATTAGAGCAACTTATTCACAGTGTGCTGGCTAACACCAATTAATAAAAGCAATTTACACTTGCACATCATTTTCAAAAATGATCGAAGGTACTTTACTGATAAAGGCAAACTTAAAATAGAATGTGAGTGGAGCGAGAGACAACAATTGATCAAAAGCTTTGCTGAGCAGATGATGCCTAAGAACAAATTTTAAGAAGAGGAGAGATGGAAAGGTTTGCAAATTAGTTTCAGAGAAAAGGCCACAATCTTTTTCCTTGTCTGAATCTGGATGGCATTGATTTAAGATAAAAGCGAAAAATGCAAAAGGGATCCGAGGGTCAACTTCTTCATATGGATGATGGTCCATTTATGGAAAATACATGGAATAATGAGAATGTTTAAAGTACACCAGGACAGGTACGTGGATAGGAATAGCTTGGGGGGATATGGACTAGGCACGGACAAGTGTAACAAGTTCAGTTGGGCAACTTGGTCAGCATGGACCAGTTGGGCCGAAGGGCCTGTTTCCCTTCTGCACAGCTCTGTGACTCTGAAACTCCATGGCAGTCATCAACATGGGTGCAGAAACAAGACAATGCATGGACTGATGAAATTGCTTTGAGAGCCAGCATAGACTCATTGGGCTGAACAAACCTATTCCACGTTGTACAGAAATGTAAAATTTGAGGAAATATGGGAAGTCTAGGAATGATACTTCCTGGGAGTTTCTTACAGCTGAGAAAAATGAAAGATAAAATTAATCCGTGGAGGATTTCTGAAGTGAGTATGCAGGAACAGAGGAGGAAGCCATTGTTGGGGGTCACCTACAGTGTTCAGAATGGACCAGTCAGGAGCAGTGCAACAAAATGATCACTTTCACGCCATTTAGTGGAGAAACACATTGGATAAGCATAACATTCTTTCAGTACCTCTGAAAACAGAAAGCACTATCATGCCACCAGATCTATGCACACAGGCAAACATTCATTGGGAATTAGATTTTCATATTTTGGTCAATAATTCATTAGCATTGGGCAATGAGGCATGCTGTTTGTCTGACGTGTGCACATCATCCAGTGTTCCATGTTGCGTGCCAGCTTCATTAAGACACCAAAATATACATAGATTAGGACCATACTCGTTAAAGTGGCTGAACCATTTTAACAGGGTTCCAGATGTGTTCAGCTCAGTTTAGTTTAGAGATACGGAGCGAAAACAGGCCCTTCGGCCAACCGACCACATACACTAGCACTATCCTTAGGCTTTTGATGTTAAAATAACCTAATTCCTTTGGAGTAGTCACTATTTATAGCATTTAGTTTTATTTTAGTTTAGTTAAGATATATTGTGTGGAAACAGGCCCTTCGGCCCACTGAGTTCATGATGAGCAATGATCAACCATACACTAGCTCCATCTTACACACTACGGACAATTTACAGATGTCACTTAACCTGCAAACTTACACGTCTTTGGAATATGGGAGGAAACTGGAGCACCTGGATAAAATCCACGTGGTCACAAGGGAAACGTACAAACTCCGTACACATGGTGTTAATAACCAATACCATACTCCATTTAACACTAGCGGTCAGCATTGAACCAGGGCTACTGGAGCGGCAAGGCAGCGATACCACAAGCTGCGCCACTGTGCATTATCTGCAATGCATAAAGATTTTACCTCCTCCTTCTATCATTGTAACAGCATCCATTCTGGTTCCTTAATCCATGATGCAGTTTGCTTAACACTCCTTTTCTCCTTCTGACACTATTAGGAATTCAATCAGAGTCCTCACATCATTTCAAAATACAATTGATGGTGAAGACTTGACAATACATCCAACAAAATGCTTCTAAATTCATCAAACATCCAGCAGTTTGAATGTGATATATACTTAAGCAACTTTCAATATTCTAGTTACTATTAAAGATAATTAGGTCCAGGGCTATCCACCAGAAAGGCCTCCAACAGACAAGTTAATTGGCAATCAACCAGTTGACCTTTTTTGGAACACATGTTTCAAGGGAGGGGTGCATGAAACACAAGATGAAGTAGTTGAGCTTATGCCCCCATAATCACCATATTGTGTGCTCTTTATCACCAATAGTGTCTAGATAAAAATTGCTCTCATAGGATGCACCTGTATAGTGGATAGCACCTCCAGCAAGTTGTTCATCACACTGCAGTATATTCTTCTCAGGCCTGAAAGATCCACTGTTTAACAGACATCTGCACGGTTTCTTGATACATTTGCCAAACAAACCACATCTGTACATCAACGTTCAATGATAAGAGTACAGCAGCTTTTCCACAATTTACTTTATTCTGTTGCATCACTTAACCCAAATTTTATTTCCATTAACAGGGTGTGATCCAATCACACCAATGTATTTTGCTGTGTGGTTTCCCTTAGGGTGTGCTAAGTGGTCTAAATGGGAGGAGAAAGCAGAGTGGATGGCTCTCTCCTGGGATGGAGGTCCATTAGCAGCTTATTCTGGGCTGGTAGCTTATTGTGCAACTGCAGGTGCCACGGGTATTGAGGCGGTGGCTGCTTGTGTGATACAACCTGAATGGAGCAGATGGTTATCACGAATGTTATATAGTCCTGAGAGACATTCCCATCATCTGTGATTACTGAGGCACGGCTACAGAAAAATCTGAATTTTGAATTAAAATTTGTTGGATTCATTTTGAGAAAATTGGGAAGGCAAAAAGGGAGTTGGAATAGTTGAAACTATTGGAGATAATAAATAAGAATGGCAAAGAGCCATTGGAAAGGCAGAAATGAACGGAGGTAAGATAAGAAAGTTTCAAGTAACAGACTAACTAACAGTGGGAGGTGGAGGAAGAAATGTGCAGATAAATTAGAAAAATGAATCACATCACAGAAAATAAAAATAATGAGATGTCTCAAATATACTGGACCAGAGGAAAGAATTTCAAGCCCTTTAGCCGCAATGATGTCTGAGAGGTGGAAGGGCCAAGCATAAGACACTATTAGATTGAACGTTGCAAGGTGGATTAGTATGCAATGTGACTGACAAGAGAATTTGAGGAATTTTTTTTGACATGGTGGAATTAGCACATGGTCAATTACCATGGTTTACCAATGGTTGAACTTGGGTACATATATATGGAAAGATTATGGGATAATTTTATGTGCAAATGGCTTGACAGATTGTATGGGATTCTTTCTTTTTAAAAGGGTACTAAATGGAGTATATATGTGGGGGACCCATCAGAACCAAGTGTACTGCATGCTCTGATGCTAATCAGTTGAAGATTACTATATTTAAACAAAATGTTCTGTTTTCACTCTCTCTCTCTCTCTCTCTCAATGTGATTGCTTCTATTTGCCACAACATAAAAGGAACATCCTGACACCATAAATCTCCCTGTGGAGTTTTACAAGGAAATGGTTGGAGTTGGAAAGTTTTAGTTCTGAGGCTAGGGTGGAATTGATTTCTGTGGAACAAAAGAGGCAGAGTAGACCTTTCATAATTTGGGAGGTTGTCAGTCTCAGGCACTTATGTAGCACAATGGAAACTTGCCTCTAATCACCACAATTTTGTTGTAAAGATCTTGCTGCAGGTGGATATAGACTGCCCACCTCACTCTGCTCTCCTTCAGATGCAGCGGGTATCAGCTGCAGCCTGAAATGTTCCAGTGGTCAAACCAGCAATTTTAAACGAAGGATGTTTAACATTTGTCTCGTGTTCCTGCCATCTTAACCGGTTGGAGAAACATACCCCATGGCTAATTAGGATTTTCATAGAAGGGAATCAAAATATTCTACAGGCAGATAAGACACAAAATGCTGGAGTAACTCAACAGGATAGGCAGCATCTCTGGAGAAGGAATGGGTGATATTTCGAGTCGAGACCCTTCTTCTCACTGTATTCTACAGGCTGACCAAGGAACCAAGATGGCACCACTGAAATAGGACCACACTTGCACCAATATGAAATATAGAAACTTCAATTGAAAAAAAAAATTAGCACAACTTGCATTCTTTATATAGAAGATATCTTGAGGTATTACAAAACAAAATGTAAATTGTTACAAGGAAAGAGATTAGGAAGAACAGTAAAAGATTGAATTAAAGAGATGAAGGAAAGAGCAAAGTACGATTGTTAGTTACAATATCAAATTGCTCTGCAAAATGTCACCAGAGCTTGCCCTAATATCTTATTAAAAATTCTGCATGTGCATCCTGTGTCCACAGACATTAGTTCCTGTAATCCATCTTGTGTCAACATTTGTCATGGAAACTTTAAGCATTTATAATGGGCTTCACTACGTCAACATGTTTTCTGGGGAAAACCATATGTAAACATTTGACAATGGTTTATCGATGAGATAATCCAATTACCTCATGATTTAAAAATCATCTACTACTTTATCTGGGCAAACTTGCACCTCTTAACTTTTGAATTGAAATTTTTTTTGGAAACAAGATCTCTAAATTACATTTTTCAGAATAACATGTGGATGTGTCCCTTGCTATGTCCCTATTTCCATGTTAGCATTTGAAGGCTTCAGCCCGCTGAAGTTGTAGTTTGTACTTGGTACTTTTGTCCAAAGTAATGGTGTACAGTTTGAGTATGTGTGGCCTGTAGAATGTCCCAGGAAATCCGAATGGTATTTAGCCAGAGAAGTGACATATTAATTAGAGAAAAGCTAGAAGGTAATTTTGCAGCTTTATTTTTTATTGATTTTATTGTTGATACATGTGCATCAATGTTGATACAAAATGATGATCGAGGGTGAAGAATAAGCATGGAAAATAATATTCATTAAACAAATTGTTCAATGTTCAGGTTATCAACAAACACTTCAGAGAGTATGGCTTTATGAAGAATGCATCTTCCTAATTTACATTTTTTTTAAAGTAAGCAATTCATGCTTGATCCTGGTTAATGGAGAACAAAATAGTTTATCCAGTGGATGCAGGGCATTTAAATATGCAGCAAGTTTTTTTAAGAAACAGCAAAATCAATAGGGAATAATTGGTTTTAGAATTAGTTAATAGATGAAGAATGGGCATAAATGTATTTTTCTCACATTAGTGAGTCTTTGGGTATTGACCCTTGAGGCTCAATTATTCACAATCCATAGATCAAAGACATGGCTGATGGAACTAAATGTCACATTTCCAAGATTGCTGATGGTATGAAAACCGAAGAGAATGCTAAAAGGGTAAAGGAATACAGGCTAGCTGAGTGAGTGGGAAAGAACATGGTAGATTATGTGGAACCTGGTGGTGTGGAAACGCAGGCTCCTCTACCTCCTGCCAGACGACAGTAGCGAGAAGAGGAAGTGGTGGGGATCCTCTATTTGTAGATGCTTTCGATAGAGGGGAGGGCTGTGCCAGTGATAAACCAAGCCAAGTCCACCACTCTCTGCAGGCCACGTGTTGGAATGTAGTCATTATTGCAGAGGAGCAAGGGATACAACACTGCTTCATCCTGGTCTTCATTTGTTCAGTCTTCACCATTTAATCTTTTACCTTTGGGTTAACAACAAGCAGGAGAACATCTTTACTGCTTTGCTCAAACAAGATAAGTTACTACCTGAACCAGGATTTCTTAAACAATACCTAGACTTGAAGCTTCCAGTTTTAGTTTCACATTGATCGCAGGAACTTATTCCCATGAAGTCACAAAGCTGCAGTAGCTTTCCAGTCATTCATTATTTTAGCAACTATACCTCATCACATTTTAATGAATGAACTAATTTTTCCAGTAATGTCATTGTCTCCACTTTACCAATTTCAGAACTGAAGAAGCGATCGTGGTAATCTGCACGTCTACCCAGCAAACGTATTAAAATGCCACGTACTTAGCTTATGACACACACACAATACATTAAAAAAAATATACACAAATACTTGGAACTCACCACCTGGAATAAATAGAAAGTCAAAATGAGGCAGTGTTCCTGTAACTATTATCAACCTGGGTGCTACATGGGCCAGTTATGCTCTATCACTAAAACTTACTATGCCAACACATGGAGTATTGTTAAGTGATGGTAGGGCATAATGTAAATGGTGTAGCAGATAGATTACCAAGGATGTCTTGAGAAAGATGTTAGGTTCCTCAGATAAAATACAAGTAATATATTTAAGAGTTGAAGATTTGGTGAATTTGAAATACTGAACACAAGACAAATAAAGTGATCAAATCAAGAATACAGAACCAGAGCAAGGTGAAACATGAGACAAAGTGCTGGAGTAATTCAGCAGGTCAGGGAGCATCTCTGGAGAACACAAATAGGTGACATGTCGGGTCAGGACCCTTTGAATAAGTGACATGTTGGGTCCCAATCCGAATGTCACCTATTAAAAAGGGTGCTGACCTGAAATGCCATGTATCCACGTTTTTCCAGACGTGCCTAACCTGCTGAGTTGCTCCAGTACTTTCGTGGTTTAAAAAAAAAATAAGTCAGCATCTGCAGTTCCTAGTCTCTCCAAGGTGAAATATATTGTTGTGATGAGGAAACAAATTATAGAAAAATCAGACACCTACAGAATTATTGCTACAATTTGCTTGCACCAGCACTTGGATTTGGTCAATATCTTTTGACACTAGTCAAGCAGATATTAATGAATTCATGCCTGACATGCAGTTGTTTACATAGTTTCAGAAAATAGTTTCATGACTGAAAGGAACTATTATAAGATTTTGCCCAGCTCATCAAATGGATCACATCTGGTTTTATTGCAGTTAAAGCTAACTTAATGCAGCTATTATTATTCAATAGAGAAAGGAACTTGAAGCTTCCATTGCTGTTGAAAAAAGGAACTTGAAGCTCTGTGGAGTTGTTTTGTGCAAAAAATCAGTGGCTTTCAACATATTGTTTACTACAAAGGACCAAATTGGCTGAAAGGCAACAGGCAGCGAGAGGTCTCATGGACATAGGCAGTGGAAAACAACATAAGTGCTGAAGCTATTTCACGTGTACCTATCAAATACTACAAATCAACTATAAACAACACTACACTTTTAGGCACTTTAATTCTTCATCCCATTCTGATTTTAACTTTCGCTGTTAGTACAGCCTGTCTCACTCGTCATATCCCATAGTCGTTATTTGCCACATAACACAAAGCCATGTAATCACTTTCTAATTGGCCCATTAAACCTAGTCTTAGCTGTTATATATATTCCCTATATATACTCACTTTCCCGCACTTTCGCTGCCACTTAACTTTAATCTCTTCCCCTCTTAAATGGCCCGAGGAAGTCTTTAACTTAAAAAACATTAGATGCATCTCTTTCCACAAATGTTGCCTGACCTGCTGAGCCTTTCCAGCATTGTTTGAGCTATTTTAGCCTTAGCATTGCAGTGATTTCCCTAGTATATGACAGCCATTCTATTCATTGTGACAGAACGATGAACAAGTGATTAATAGATGCTTTACTTTATCATGAAGTACTTAGCCTTCCGAGGAATCCAGACATTTAATATCTATGAATATCTACTTTGGATTGGTAACCTTTTAATGAGCATGGAAAATACACACATTTCCAGCAACATATTTACTCAGTGGTCCACATAGCAGGGAAAAAGTAACAGCTATGGGCCAATTAATAATTCACCTTTACTGAAAAACATTGAAGATCAGTTCCCGAGCAAAAACAAAGTGCTGGAGGAACTCAGCAGTTCAGGCAGCATCTGTGGAGGGAATGTACAGACGATGTTTTGGATCGGGACCCATCTTCAGACTGATAAGGGTAGAAAGGAGAAAGGCTCGAAGTGAAAAAGAACAACCTTTTGTCTACTTTAAACCCCCTGCCTTCATCACTTACTCAACCTATCTGGCAATCAAATATCATCTGTATCCACCTGTCACTTGCCAGGCTTTGTCCTACCCACCTCTTTTCCAGCTTTCTCCCCCCTACTATCGGTTTGAAGTTTCCAAGCCAACATTTCTATGTTCATTCCCTCCAGATACTGCCAGACCCGCTGAGTTCCTCCAACATGTTTTTTCTGCACACGATTCTAGCATCTGCAGTTTCTTATGTCTCCAAGATCAGTTTCACGTTATGTTCTGAGGTTTTCTTTACCCTAACTGCTGGTGCTCAGTGTCAATAATAGTACTCGTGCATTTTGGGTGGGACACAACTGTAGCTCATTTCATATGGTACTGAGGTGCTGCTTATGTGGCAATGCAAAAGCATCATCTGGACATTGCAGCAGAGAGCTGAAGTACATGACTGAACTAGTGATGAAGGCATTCATACAAATATTCTATTGACCATATCTGTTATTGGCCATGAATTCAATAAACAGGTTCTGAATATATGGTATTTAGTGATTTCTTCATATTCTATCTTTGATAATTCTAATTGTTCATTAATAATGTCTAATTATTAAATCTGTTACTTACAAAGTGGGGGTTTTCTTCAATTATTTATTGAATTGTGAATTATTCAATGTAAAGCTACTTTTACTGATTACTTTCATGATCCCAGGTGTGGGCCAAAGTATCCACTCCCTTACTCCCAAGTAACTCTTGCTTTCCCTCACTCTCTGTCCCTCCCCTCCCTAGTTCTGACTCGTTTCACTGTCCTCCTGATTAATTTTACTGTTTGTATGCCTATTTGTCATCTTCCCCATAGCCAACAAAGAACCATTCTACATTTCCTTGATCATGTCTACTTTGATCTGTTGTTTTCACACCTTTCCCTTCCATATCTCTAGTTTCCCTCTCGACAGTCTGAAGAGTCTCGACCCGAAACGTTACCCATTCCTTTTCTTCAGATGTTGCCTGTCCCATTGACAGCATTTTGTCTACCCACTCCTTCAATTGGTTCCGCTTCCAGACAAGGAATGAGTGATTGGTGCATTGCAACTTTCACATAGAAATAAAATGCTTGCACTCCACACGAATGTTGGATTTGCTCAGCACCATGTGACCAAAACCCTTCTCCTTCAAATTCAAGGCCATTTTTAGTGATCACTCTTCATGCCAAGTCATTTTTCCTGACAGCTGTTCTTAGTCATTTCCTTTCTTAAAAATTAATTATCTTGGACTGCCTTGAAGTGACACACTCAAGTTTCTCAGTTATTCTCGTAGCACCTTGTTCGTGAAGAAATGCTGCTCCCCAATGCCTCTAAGTATTGAAGTTTTAGTTTCTCTGGAGAACAAGACCAGAAACATTGTGGCTCTAGTCATAATGTATGTTTGGGGAGGGGAAGGGTAAAACCCAATAGCCCATACCATAGCTCTTGCTTCATTATGTTGATGTTTCTTTTAGTATTACTTGCTACACTCACACAGAATTCAAAATAATTCAAAGCCTTCAAAATAATTCAAAACAAGCCTTCAAAGAATTCAAAATAATTCAATGCCTATTTCCACCTTACTGTCACTTTCCCCATGTCCATTTAATTATTTCTTGACATGTTATTCCCCAGATTTGGTTACCAAATTTGCATTATAAGCCCACAGCAACTTTGAAGACGTACTCCCACACAGCATTCGACAAAGACTCCATTCCATTCTCGCTGTTTCTCCATTTCCATTATATGCAAGCTGAAAAAGCCTTTAGGAGTCTTTTCCTTTATCTGTGGCCTCCGCTCTACCAGAGTCCACAGGGTTTTCAGCTGCATCTGTTCTATTCCCTTCACTTCCATGTTCTTCCCCAAGCCTGAACAAGGACAGGTCTTGTCATTCGCATCTTCTACTCCACCAACATCCACATTTAAATGTCTTCATAATTTCCACCATTTTTAGGAACTCCAACACTGGACACATCATCTTTCTTCCAGCATTTTGAGGGGACTCACGGCACATTGTAGCCTTTAACGGTTGAGTATTGAATTCAACAATCGCTTTTCCTTCTGTCGGCTGCCACGGGGCTGACAGCAGAAGGGCCGAGTGGACGCGGCGCTTTCCGCGTCAACGGCTCACAGCAGCTGCAGCTCGTGCACCAGCCACCTGCTGCTCATGGCCGTGAGTGGGGGGGAAATGAGGGGAGAAGAGTGTGGGGGAGACTGCTGCTTGTGGCGGTGAGTGTGTGTGTGTGTGGGGGCAATGAGGGCGGGGGGAGAAGAGAGTGTGGGGGAGACTGCTGCTCATGGCCATGAGTGGGGGCGCAATGAGGGGGGAGTGTGGGGGAGACTGCTGCTCATGGCGGTGAATGTGTCTGGGGGGGAGCAATGTGGGCAGAGTGGGGTAGGCGAGAGTGTGTGAGGGGGGACTACTGCTAATGCGGGGGAGGGGTAATGAGGTGGGGAAGGGATGAATGAGGGAAGGTGGAATGAGTGTGGAGAGGGTGAATGAAGGGTGGGTGAGTGTGAGTGAGGGAGTTGCTGCTGCTTGGGGTGAGTGGGGAGGAGAGTGTGTATGAGGGAGGGGGGAGTGAGTGTGAGGGAGGGAGGGTTGGAGTGAGAGATGAATGAGGAAGGAAGGGATGAGGGTGAGTGTACAAAGAGAGAGTTAGATTTAGCTCAGGACTAATTTTAAATTATGGAATCAAGGGATATAGGGAGAAAGCAGGAATGGGGTACTGATTTTGGATGATCAGCCATGATCATATTGAATGGATGTGCTGGCCCAAAAGGCCGAATGGCCTACTCCTGCACCTATTTTCTGTGCTTCTCTCTCTGGATATTTCAGTTTTAATCCATTCCGTTTCTCGTGTCTAAAGCTGGTAAAATTTAAAGTAATTGTTACAACGATAACTAGTTTGCGTCCGAATTCCTGTATTCTTTCCTTCACCTTTCGGCACCTTAGAGCGGGTGTGTTTTTCCAATTTACCACTTCTGATTGTCACTGATCCTAACACAGATTCTACTTCTCTCTTTGGATATTCCTCAACTTGCTGAACACTACAGCATTCTTTGTTTCTGTCCATTGTGTTCATCTCCATTTACAATTATTTGATAGCCAACATATGAAGAGCTATAATAGATGCATCTTTTGCATCAATTTGTTTGAACCCTAAGCCAATGCAAGCCATCTAATGTCAATTACATTAAAATTGTTCTCTTAAATTGAGAGCTAAAAAACAAACATTTTCAAATCTGCCATATTTAATCATAACTCAATTGTAGTGCTATAAAATGCAGCAAAACTATTCAAGATGGATTAAGGGTTAACTGTTTATTTTGATCCCTAGTGCAATTAACATTTTAAGTCTAGAATTTATACTGTATATGTGGTTTGTAAGCTCTGGTGCCAAAATTGACATTTTCTCAGCCTTTACATTTCCATGGCTGAAAGGGACCGAATTCAGAGGACAACTTGACTAAACTTAATATTTTAATCTTAATTCAACACAAGTGACCTCAAGATGCCACATAGAAACATGTTATAGATCAACAGCGATCTAACTGAATGGGACCAAGCTTGAAAATTCCTCTGTTCTCACAGCACCAGGAATCACCTTAACCTAATAGTCATTCTTCAATTATGAGCATGAACAAAGTGTTGGCAGAGCTCCATCTGCTCCCATCGTCACCTCATGGCCACAAATTCCAGCAGGAAGTCAAAAGCAAGTAGGGATAGACACCTTAATTGATGTGCTCTTTTCTTACTTCAGCACATTTGGTTCTGATCAACAAATCCAGCAGGTATTAAGTATCTGCATGGTTTATTCACCAGAAATCCAGTAATAATTCACATACATTGATGCAGCATTAACATTTCAATTACTGCTGATAATGACAAGCAAATATACAATCCAAAAAATGAAAAACACGAACTGCTGGAAACTGGCTCTCAGAACCAGCCACAGTTGAGGATAATTATTTAAAATATTCATGATAACATCTATAAACTAAATGCTGCTAAGTTTTAAATTACAAGTTGTGAAAATCAAAGGAAATTCTTCCCTAGTGTGCCAAGCCACAAGACCATGCAATAAAATTTTATGGCTCCGAGCAGCTCAAACACATTAGGGGAGGCATTGCTAGATTTACTATTTGAAACAGAAGACATTTTTTATAGTTTGGGTAAAATAACATGAGAAACTGCACTTGCCTGTAAATACTTAACATATAAATTAGTGATTAATGTGCCTCTTTTCAGGGCTGTTTATTACATTTGAGGTTGAACTGGAATACTTCTTTGCCTCTTTAATGTTCTCCTCTAACCATAACCAGAATAATACAGTTTGAATAAACTTTTAAATACTTAGTAGTAAATCTTCAGGTGTCCAAGTTGCCGAAGAAAAGCGATGAGATGTATTGACAATAACTGAAAAATAAGTGATGATAAATAATTTATGGTATTTACTTCAAACGGTACCATAGTTCTTCAATGCATGACACTGTGAAGTAAATAAAAGGGTAGATTTGCCAACCACTGGGGAAAACAAATTATGCTGGATATCAAACAAATTAATTGTCTCTAGTTTTCCTTTAATGTATACCTGAACAGCACATTTTCCAAGAAATGGTTAACAGTATACATAGGGACAGATTTCCAGAGTGAAAACCCCGAACTTCACACTTCCAAACAGAACACTTGGCTTGAAAGCTGCAATACTGGATTTATTATTCACCGATTGTGGAAAAACTCACATCACACAAGAAATACTGCATTACAATTTCATAATTTCTGTAAGCAGGTTATTGTTGATATTGAGTTGCATTGTTGAAAATTTGACTAAGGCTAGCCAAATATAACATTGCTAATACCATTGCTGTTTTTTTTTCACTACCTGAAATGAATAATTCCACTAGTTGTAATGTACAAGTATGGCATTACAACATAATGAAGTGTGGATTCTCCTCACTCCATTTAATTTTGTTTTTGCAACCCTAGGTCATCCAGTTTACATCACTGTTGCTCCATCAGCTATGCAATGTGGCACTTGCTCAACGAAAAAGACTTTTAATTTCTGTTGCTACCAACATAATGGTTACAATGATGCTGTGCAGTTTACCATCAGCATTTCTAATAGGTCAAGAGAGAACAGAACATAATGAAACCAGGATGCCTAATACTGAATTGGTTTAATAATAAAGCTAAATTTCTTTGTATTTTAAGTACATGTATTGTCCATTTGTAAACATTTACTTCACCAATAAACCAAAAAAACTCTCCAGGATCCAGAATATGGTATGTGTTTCTATTGCTACTAAGCAATATAACTAGTGAACACCAATCATAATTTGGTTTCTCTAGAATTTTGCTTTTCTACAGTACATGTCACTGCATATCATGGGTCACTTTTATTAAAAGCATCGTTACTACAGTTGGCAGCAATTTACATCTTATCTTACATGATAGCAGTTTTCAATTTTTTTTAAAAAACATCACAACAAAGAAAACATACATTTACAAAGTCATGTTTGTAAACTTCAAATGCTAGTAGAACTGAGGTAATGCTGTTTAGCTTTGTGGCTAAAGTAACAAAGTCCTTTCTTTAGAGAAATGTACCTGAATTTTGTTTACAACAGTGCATTACAAGAAAAAAAAAAATCATGAGACAATGCAAATCAACTGTAGTTTATGTCAGAAATTGTGTCACCCTTCAGGCTTTTTATTGTCCAGATTTTTTTTTTTAAACATTCAACAGCTGCCAAGTTATTGCTGTGCCTCCAGGGTGAGACCTTCACACTATCGTGGGGATTGTCAGTGTGGACTCCTTATATACAGTCAAATCTATAGGCAAGATATGTTCTACAATGACTTTTGTCCATCTGTGCTCTTCACAGCAATGTTAAATATACATCTTCATTATTCCTTTATCAGCAGAAATTGCTTCGGTCACTAACAATCACATGCCATGATTGACGTTTGTTGCGTATCACAAATTACCATTGGTGAAAAACAAAAAGCAGAGCATTTATTTTAACTTCATTCCTTAAATTCAGACACAATTTTGAACTTGATATCGCTTCTAGGATAATAAATAATGCACTGCATAATACTTATGACCAAGACATCTTTGACATCTGCATAACATGACTTGGAAATTTGCTACACTATGTTACAGAGATAGCTTAAAAAACTATGTGTGGACATTTAATGAATATGTAAACAGTAGGACTACGACTTGAAGAGTTTTAAAACACTTAAGTAACTGGAAATGTAATTAATCCTCATCTTCCTCATCTTCTCCCTCAATTGAGTCCAACCCTGTAGCTTGTGCCAATTCATCTTCACCAAGAGAAGATGGTTTACTAGGGCTTCCCGCAAGATCACTGTCACCTGAGTTGGCTTCTCCTTCAATAAAACTGCTGTCTTCAGTTTTGCCATCAGTTTTATCCTCCTTGTCATCACTTGAGCTTATTGTGCTCTGCAGTCCAGCCAGTGCAGTGTGAGGATACCCAGACAAGGTCATTCCCAGGCCAGGAGGAAGAAACATAGATGGGTAGAATAATCCAGGAGCCATAGTGGAAAGCAGGAATGGGTTGAATGCAAGAGGATTGTTGGATAGTCCAGCGGTTGCAGCAACTGTGAAAGAGCTTGAACTTGCACCATTAGAATCAACAGCAGATTCTGCACTGTTTATTTCCTTATCTTCATTTTCTTTATCATTTTCTGTCTTAGATGAAATACCACTTTCTGTTTCACTTGCACCCGATGCTGCTGAAGTACTAGCGGTCGCAGTCAAAGGGTTGCTTAACAAGCTTCCTAGTCCAAACATATTGGGCAGTCCTGCCATGCCTGGGAGCATCAGTGGTAGTAAAGAAGCAGGGTTTTTTGCATCTCCTGTAGTAGCTGTAGCAAGGCCTGACGGGAACCCCATCAATCCAGCTAACTGAAGACTTTGCAGGTTTTGTAAGTTTTGGAGGCTTGCAAGATCCATTCCAGCAAAAAGACTGTTCATCAGTAGTGGGTTTATACCTGAAGCTGAAGCAGCAGCTGCCACTGCAGCTTTGGCAATCTCGCTCTTCGGCCGTCTTCCTCTCCTACTTGCTCCCTCCTCTCTAACAACTGGTCCAGTGAGAACACGGTCAAACATAGACTCTGGTAAAAAACCCTGAAAAATAAAACAGCAGGGTCACTGCTAAGAACCCTAAACTGCACTATACACTTTATCATTGATTTACAGCTTCAAAAACAAATTTTGATTCCACATTAATAGTACTCAAAGTATTGAAGGCATCTATAAATTTCCAAATACTGTGCATCCAGAGATAAATGGTTCAATGCTGCAGTAACAAGATAATGTACAATTTCAAGTCTAAATTCTGCCAACATACAACTGTGCCAACACTTAGGGAAAACCAAATTAAGTCAAGATTTGATGGACAACTGCCAAATACACCCTTCCATCATTGGGAACATCATCACATACGAAAATAAGAAAACATGGAATACATAAGAAAACTGTCATTCATAAACCACTCCATTTTTTACCAAACATGATAATGTTTCACATAACATGATTTAATAATGACATTTTAAAGTGATCTTCAGGCACTTGTAATCAATTACAACTTGGTTCAAAAAAGCAAAAACTCATCACTTGATGCAACCTTAACTGATCTGTCATAAAAACTGGTGCCCTATTATTAACCTTGAATAGAAATAAATTCCATTTCCAAAATCAAAAGGGATAGGAATTCACCCACTGATACTCATACTACTTGAACTCTGGGGGGTCCACTTCTACAGTCCAATCCTTTTAACTTCAGTGGAGCCAAGTGAAGCAGAACAAATAAATGTTACTGTGTTTTGTTTAGTACTCGTGGCCATGATTTCTGCCCCAAGAGAAATTAAATCCTTGAATCTTACATTATTTTATACAGATTTTCAAACATAATTTTATTTTGTTAATGCTGACTATGACAAGGCAAGCGACACTTACAGATTGCTTGACTACGTCAGCCCAGTCAGGTGCAACAGCAAACTCAGGATTTTCTTCAAGCCATCTAGGTAAGTCTTTCATTGGTGGGGCCATGGCACCACCCATCTAATAAATATGCAAAACGTGTATTAATAACTTGCAGTAACAGTTTTAGAGTCAAGTCAATTTCACATATTTAGAGGTTTTTCACCTACCATGCTCATCTCAACCATTACCCATCTACACTTATTCCAATTACCAGTACTTGGTATGTGCCTTTAATTATTTAGCAATTCAAGTTAATTCTTGTCCAGATATTTAAGTATACCATCTCCACCACTCACTTGGAAGTGTAATCCAAACCAGGCATCTGCTGGGTGAAAAAGATCTTCCTCAGATCCCCTAAAACCAAACCTATGTTTTTGACAACTGTGCTACGGAGGGAAGTTTCTTACCATCTACCCTATATATACCTCTCATAATTTTCCATAACTTTACCCGATACACTCCTCTGCTCCAAGGAAAACAAACCCACTCCATCTCAGGGAACATTCTCTGCATTCTCCCTAATGCAATCTCATCCTTCCTTTGAAGTAGTGATTTGTGACCAACCAATGTTCTATAAACCTCTATAACAACCCCTCTGGTCTTACCTACGATGTCCTGGCTAATGAAGGATATTATCTCGTTAATGAAGGGAAGAGATAGTCCTTCAGAGGAAAGCAGTAGCAGCAGCCAGACTGGCTCTTTTGCACAGCAGGGAAGGGAGGAGAGAAGGGTAGGGATAGCTATAGTGAAATAAGGCTCAATAGCTAGAGAGACAGACAAGAGATCTAAAGCAGTAGTGAGGTTGATGAGAAGGTTAAGGCACATACAGAAGTTATAGTGCAAATATCATGTTTAAGTAGGAGTACACAAGAGGTAATTTCAGGAGGGGAAAAAAGGAACAGGAGAAACCTTTGGCAGATAAGGTAAAGGAGAATCCAAAGGGGTTCTATAAATATAATAGGGTAGTAGAGTAACTTAGGAGGGAGTAGGGACCTTTAAAGCTCAGAGGTGTCTATGTGTGAAGGCATTGGAAATGGGTGAGGTGTTACATGAATATTTCTCATCTATATTTATTGAGAAAGACATGGATGCCAGGAAACTCAGCAAAATTAATGGTGATATTTTTAAAGAGAGTTCACATAACAGAAGTGGAGGTAGTTTTAAAACAAAGGTAATAAATTGTTGGGGAGCTTCTGCAGAGTAGGAAGCTTCTTCAAAATAATCTCTTCAAGACACTCTAGTGTACGGGTCTTTTAAGCAACAGCTTTTGCTTTGGTATTTAATTTCTTTTAATTGCCCCAGCCAGAACAATTCTACTGTTGGAAAGGGTTATGTATTTGCAACTTATTTAAATGTTAGTCATTGCTTGTCTACCGTCGTTCCTCTCAATGTAGTTTTCTAATCTGCCTCAACCAACTTGGGTCTCTTAATTTTGGAATTTGCTTTGTTAAATTCAAGACCGTGATGTCAGATAGAACTAACTTATTTTCAATTTAAAGTCAAAATCGTACATTACAACCACTTTGCAAGGCCTTGCATTATACAAAACTAGATCTGAAATTGTCTTGTTCCTCAGCATACAATTACTAATTTTATCTTTACATGGTCATACCTTTTTCCCATTTCTTTTATTAACTACAGGTACTCTTTCATCTCCTGTCAAAGTGTTAACGTCCAGTTTGTTAGGATTTCTGCAGCGATGCCTTTTCTGTTTAGGCTTCTGAAATGGGCTCAACAGCACTTCTCCACTCTTCTGTGGAAAGAGAAAAAAGTTATATATTCACTTATCATTTTAGAACATGCATGTTTGAACAAAATATTCCAGTAAAAAAAAATTTCACAGGGTTAAAATTTCTATATATACCATTTTGGAAATCGTTTAAATAGTTGTTTTATTCCATGCACTTATTTGATGAGAAATTCAAACATTCCAATTGAGTACAAATTCTGTTCTGCGAATTACCATTTACATAAATATAGAAGTTCTGGCTTCAAGACAGCCTGCAGGTACAGTCTCAACATATCCTTGGAGTGTAGATTTTGGATAATTTGACTTAATTTTCTAAAATAATTAAGGGAAGGGAACTGCAGACAACTGAGTTGCTACTATTAAATTAGACGGAGGCCTGTGGGAACAAGTGAGAACAAAACCCTTTTTTGGCTAAGATTGGGATCACTTCTTTCCAAAGATAGATGCTGTATAAAATTTCTGCGCAGTCATTTCTTGCAATTGTATTTCTAACGATGACTGGAAAGGAGCTTTCCAGATTCGATTTTACGAATCATTCTAACTGCATACCACCCAAGTGCCCAGTTGCCCCTATCACATTCCCAATTCTACCTCAGTCTTTGACCTGACACCATTCCAATGCAAGTTTGAGGAACTGCATTTCACCTTATGACTAGTTACATTAGAATACTCAGCACAACATGGAATTCACAATTTCAGATAATCAGCCTTTCTGGTTTGAAACAAAACTGATCAGTAGCGTGTAACATGAACTCATTTTCCCTCTCTTCACAGACTTTGTCTTAGCCATTAGGTATTTCCAGCTTTCTCCTTCCTCAGATTTTTAGCAACTAGTGTTTTACTTATCAGATGTAACATTTTATCCTGCTATCTCCTGGACTCCTTTACCTCCACATTCATACATGTATGATCTGTTCAAATCACTTCAATTACAAGTCTAACATCCACGGCGCCGACACAAATGCTCTGCGTCAGTTTCTCTACCACAGATATACAGCGCACCCCATAATGTATGGGACAAAGACCCATCATTTATTTATTTGCCTCTGTACTCCACAATTTGAGATTTGTAATAGAAAAAAAATCACATGTGGTTAAAGTGCACATTGTCAGATTTTAATAAAGGCCATTTATATACATTTTGGTTTCACCATGTAGAAATTACAGCAGTGTTTATACATAGTCCACCCATTTCAGGGCACCATAATGTTTGGGTCACAGCAATGTCATGTAAATGAAAGTAGTCATGTTTAGTATTTTGTTGCATATTCTTTGCATGCAATGACTGCTTGAAGTCTGCGATTCATGGACATCACCAGTTGCTGGGTGTCTTATCTGGTGATGCTCTGCCAGGCCTGTATTGCAGCCACCTTTAGCTTATGCTTGTTTTGGGGGCTAGTCCCCTTCAGTTTTCCCTTCAGCATATAAAAGGCATGCTCAATGGGGTTCAGATCGGGGGATCGACTTGGCCACTCAAGAATTGACAATTTTTTTAGCTTTAAACAACTCCTTTGTTGCTTTAGCAGTAAGTTTGAGATTATTGTCTTGCTGTAGAATGAACTGCTGGCGAATGAGTTTTGAGGCAATTATTTGAACTTGAGCATATAGGATGTCTCTACCCACTTCAGAATTCATTATGCTACTACCATCAGCAGTTGTATCATCAATGAAGATAAGTGAGCCAGTACCTTCAGCAGCCATACATGCCCAGGCCATAACACCCCCACCACCATGTTTCACAGATGAGGTGGTATGCTTTGGATCTTGGGCAGTTCCTTCTCTCCTCCATACTTTGCTCTTGCCATCACTCTGATATGTTAATCTTTGTCTCAACTGTCCAGAAGATCTTTTTCCAGAACTGTGGTTGCTCTTATGTACTTCTTGGCAAACTGTAACCAGGCCATCCTATTTTTGCAGCTAACCAGTGGTTTGCATCTTGCAGTGTAACTTCTGTATTTCTGTTAATGAAGTCTTCTGCGGACAGTGGTCATTGACAAATCTACAGCTGACTTGAAAAGTGTTTCTGATCTGTCGGACAGGTGTTTTGGGATATTTTAAAATTAGAGAGAGGATTCTTCTGTCATCAGCTGTAGAGGTCTTCCTTGGCCTGCCAGTCCCTTTGCGATTAGTAAGCTCACCAGTGCTCTCTTGCTTCTTAATGATGTTCCAAACAGTTGATTTTGGTAAGCCTAAGGTTTGGCAGATGTCTCTAACAGTTTTATTCCTGTTTCTCAGTCACATAATGGCTTCTTTGACTTTCATTGGCACAACTTTGGTCCTCATGTTGATAAACAGCAATAAAAGTTTCCAAAGGTGATGGAAAGATTAGGTGCTGAGAGCTCTCTTATACCTGCATTAAGGAGGCAATTAAACACACATGAGCAATTACAAACACCTGCGAAGCCATGTGTCCCAAACATTATGGCGCCCTGAAATGGGTGGACTATGAATAAACACAGCTATTATTTCTACATGGTGAAATCAAAATGTATAAAAAAGGCCTTTAATAAAATCTGACAATGTGCACTTTAACCACATGTGATTTTTTTTCTATTACGTCTCAAATTGTGGAATACAGAGGCAAATAAATAAATGATGGGTCTTTGTGCCAAACATTATGGAGGGCACTGTATATCTGTGGTAGAGAAACTGACACAAAGGGCATTTGTGTCAGCACCGTGGATGTTAGACTTGTAATTGAAGTGATTTGAACAGAAGAAATGTAAGAATATGGAGGTAAAGGAGTCCAGCTCCACGATCCCCCCTTATCTACAACAATTCTATTTCCTGGTTCCATTAAAAGATCATTGATCTGCAACATTACAGTTTGTCTCTTCACAACGAGTTGCCCGACTTGTGAATGTTTTCAGCTTTTTCTGTTTTAATTTAAAATTTTTAGCATGCAAAATTTTGCTTTTGGAATTGTGTTTCCAACGGATTTACAAGGAGCTTTCCAGAATACTCTCATACAAGGCCCTTCCCTAAGGTCGCACATTAGCATTCTGGATTTCTAATTTTTGGCTCTCCTAGATAACGTTTGAGTGAAGAGTACACAAATGGCATCACAATTGGGTGAAATTTGTTCTTTGTTCATTAGATGTGGAGCACACTGATTAGGCATGCATTTTTAATCCCTCTCTAAGTAGCCCTTGACTTTGAGGGCAAAGGGTGGTTCAGAATTAACCACATTGCTAAAGTTGAACATTAAAGGAAAATTACAGAAAAGAACAGAAATAAAAAAAATTAAATAAGAAAATACAAGTAAAACTTGTTCCTTTTGAAGTGAATGGGATCACTGATTTTGAAGCGTTTAACCCGTGTAGGGTCAGATCCATTGGAACTACCTGTCCAATAAGCAAACTAAGTCCCATCCCAATGTCTAATGATAATTGTACAGAGTACTGTCAAAAATCTTTGCAATCTATACTCGTTCCTAATGTCATTGACATATGTGGTGTTATATTAATAAATGCTGTGTATTCTGAAAATACTTTCATTTGATCAGTTATTGCTAGCTTTTGAAAACTGACAGTGATTCCAAGGAGAATACTATTATTTGCAGCTGATATATAAAGATAACATTGGAAGAAAAAGCATAACTGAATGCAACAAAAACACTGGTGGGGAGAGGAAACAAAAATCAAAAAAGAGTTTCAACTTCCATCAAATTAACGAAGTACTGAATAATTTCTTAGATCATGTTTGGAGCTATCTAGATAAAAACATAACATTTTAATTTTTTTATCATCCAAAAATAGGAAGCACAAAATCAGTTATAAATATATTAAAAACTGCAAAGCCTAGTTATAATTTGTATACTTCAGTGTTTGGTCATTCATTCCATAATATGGCACTGAGATAAGCCTGAATGTTTCAGCTGTTGCTTCATGAAGACGGGCTCAACATTTAAAAAAAATAATAAATTTATATTGTCTTTCCAACACAATGTCGGGTAACAGTTGTACTACAGTACTTACTGGTACATAACTAGGCATATCCACTGTATAAGCTGGGTGAACTTTCAGCCATTCCACCAAATCTTTATTTTTAGGGGCAGCTTCGCCTACAAGCCTGGTCCCATCTTCCAAGTTAACAACAGGGATGTGCGCCTCTGGGTCCAATTGACCAGGAGATGGAATGTTTCTTAGTTGTGATGCTGTCTGCATGCTCTCCTCAAAAGCTTTGGTCACTTCTGCATCATCCTGCATGTAAAAATGCATCATTACTATACTTCGAACAAATAGTTGCTTGTCTACACTAATAGACCCTGTGCACAAAAACTTGAAGACATATAGAAATGTTGGTCTTTTACAAATTTGGCAAAGAGCAGTGGTTTTAATCAGTTTATGGGATTTTACTTTATTGTATATTCCAATCAAGTAGTTCAGATTTAAATTTCCTGTACACAGTCACAGACATGTCTGCACCTAGGGCTTAGGTTGCACTAAAACATCAATGACTGCAAACATCATGGAGCACACTAAAGGGGTGAAGTACAAATCCTCTCCAGAAGGCCATGAATCACTAAAAGTACTGGGTCCATGCTTAAGAGAACATTAGCTTAAATCACCATGTCAGTTTGAGAATTTGAATTCATTTTGGAAAATAAAATTTAGAAAGAAAAAGATGAAACCAAGCAGTTAGATTTATTACATTTTGTGATTTGAAAATATGTAAATATGCCTGTGTGGCAAAAGCTGAACAACATTCAGGCTTGGGCTAATGAGAAAAATAGGATTATGACCGAATAGACCGAATGACCTACTCCTGCACCTATTTTCTATGTTTCTATATCAAATAAGAATTGTTAAATGATTACGCCCAACAAGTCTATCGACCTCTTGATATTCAATGATGATCAATGTGGACTGAACATTAATTACACTAATATACATAAATTCTGTGATGGCAACAGTGGGATTTTGCATGTCTCTTCAAATCTTTTCCACTTTCGAAAGGACATATGAACACAATGGGATACTCTATACTTGTCTGAATGAGTAATACTCTAAAATACTCATGAAGCATGTCTTTCGGTACAAAACCATTGATTTGACTTTTAACCTATTGCATGCTAAAACCCTAATTCCTTCCATCACCCAACTCGCTGACATCTTCAACAAAACACCCACTTCAAACCATCTATTACAATGCAAAAATAAATGATTTACAAAGGAGGATGGCAGTATAAAATTGCACACTCTGTTGCTTCCAGCTGCAAGCCCAAGAGATTGGTAATAAATGCCACAACCACCATGGATGTTGCTGTGAACTTCTTGCAGTTACACCGTATGGAGTGAGGTTAATTCTGCCATTTACTTTCAAATGAAACCTTAAACCAAGATACCACCTCTGCTTCCTGATGTAGGTAAAACAACCGATGGCACTATTTTAAAGATCACTTCTTGTGCCTTGGCCAATATTTATTGGTGACTTTCAAATAACTGTTTGTGGGAGCTTGCTGCACACACAAAGTGCCATGTTTTTTAAGACTCCATAGCAACCACACTACTCAACAACTTTATTGGCTTTGATGCACTTTGGATTGTCTTTGTCTTTATCCTTTCAAGCCGCCAAACAAATGCTCTTTTAAGTATAATGCCAGATCATTTTCTGCATATGATCTTCTCATATTTACCATCAAATAAATGAAAAATCCTGCCTAGATCCTACCTGATTTCACTCAAGATGTGGGTGGATCAGAAATTATAAATTAATTAAAAAATAGCTTTCCCCTTTTAAATGTTACTTACAGCATTTAATGATGTCCGCTTGTTGTTCATAAATAAGAGATCAAGTCCCTCCACATTTTTTCTCCTTCCTCTTCTCCTTTTTATTGGCATTTCCCCATCAACTAGTGAACCATTTATTATAAGTCCAGTTGGTGTTCGTGAAAGGCCTGCTTGCAGCATTTCCACATGGGCTTTATAGGCATCCGATACTGGCACAGAGGCATTCGGCAAAACATACTTGGGATTAGCTGAAGAGTTACTGACTGAGGTAGAACTTCTCGCCTCTCTGGAGGCTTTTGATAAATCCACAGCTCTCTCCTGTCCACTATCTGAGGCTGCCTGGGACTCACGAAGCTGAGCCACCATCTCCATCAGGTTTCTTCGCCTTGCAGCTCGCTCAGCTTCTATTTCAATCTTCTTTCGTCGTCTCCTACGTTGTCTTGGAACTGATAAATTCATTGCATCATCCTGCAATAGAAAAACATACAGGGTTTAGACACCAAATCAAAACTAGTTCCATTCAGAAGTAAATTCTATTGTATTTAAACCTTGAAATTCCAAGGGCCCTTTGAATTATTATATATTTGGGTTTCAACAACTAGAAAAGTATGAAACAAAATCTGACTGCATCTCCTTTTTACACATAAGCAAATAAATAGAAGTTACAAACTGCTGGAGGGACTCAGTGTGTCAGGCAGCAGCTGGGGAGCAGCTGATAAGGTACTACATAGGAGATTAGTGGACAAAATTAGAGCACATGGTATTGGGGGTAGGGTGCTGACATGGATAGAACATTGGTTGGCAGACAGGAAACAAAGAGTAGGGATTAACGGGTCCCTTTTAGAATGGAAGGCAGTGACGAATAGGGTAGCGCAAGGCTACCCCATTCGTCACTGGGGTAAAAACTCCTCCTTGGCAGAGCTATTTACAATATACATTAATTATCTAGATGAAGGGATTAAAAGGAACATTAGCAAATTTGCAGATGACACAAAGCTGGGTGGCAGTGTGAACTGTGAAGAGGATGCTATGAGGATGCAGGGTGACTTGGACAGGCGAATGGGCAGATGCAGTTTAATGTGGATAAATGTGAGGTTATCCACTTTGGTGGCAAAAACAGGAAGGCAGATTATTATCTAAATGGTGTCAAGTTGGGAAAAGGGGAAGTACAACAGGATCTGGGGGGTTCTTGTTCATCAGTCATTGAAAGTAAGCATGCAGGTACAGCAGGCAGTGAAGAAAGCGAATGGCATGTTGGCCTTCATAACAAGAAGAGTATAGGAGCAAAGCGGTCCTTCTGCAATTGTACAGGGCCCTCGTGAGACCACACTTGGAGTATTGTGTGCAGTATTGGTGTCCAAATTTGAGGAAGGACATTCTTGCTATTGAGGGAGTGCACCGTAGGTTCACGAGGTTAATTCCTGGGATGGCGGGACTGTCATATGTTGATAGGATGGAGCGGGTGGGCTTGTATACTCTGGAATTTAGAAGGATGAGAGGAGTTTTATTGAAACATATAAGACTGTTAAGGGTTTGGACATGCTGGAGGCAGGAAATATGTTCCAGAACCAGGGGCCACAGTTTAAGAATAAGGGGTAAGCCATTTAGAATGGAGATGAGGAAAAACTTTTTCAAACAGAGAGTTGTGAGTCTGTGGAATTCTCTGCCTCAGAAGGCGGTGGAGGCCAGTTCTCTGGATGCTTTCAAGAGAGTTAGATAGAGCTCTTAAAGATAGCGGAGTCAGGGGATATGTGGAGAAGGCAGGAACGGGGTACTGATTGTGGATGATCAACCATGATCACATTGAATGGCGGTGCTGGCTCGAGGGGCCGAATGGCCTACTCCTGCACCTATTGTCTATTGAAATAGATAGTCAATGTTTCGAATCGAGATCCTTCCGCTAATCGAATAATATCTAATCCATTAGCTTATTTTTTTGCTCAAAACTCCATAATCTTTAGTCTTTAGTTTCCATTCATGCATTAGCTATTATTATTCTAAAAGAAAACAGAATGAAAATTCAAAGTTTCACAAGGTATTGGCTATAATGGACAGTGAAACTCAATTTCTCAAGAAAAGAATGTTAGTTTAAATGTATCCAATGGAATAAGTGCGACACCAATAAAACATTATTAGAACTATAACAGAATAAAAGCTTAGTCATATGCCCTGTCATTACTACCTTGTGCTGTTGTGCAAAGCTTATAACACAAATTCCTGTATACACCCATGTTACTGTGCCCACATAAACTTGCCAGAAATCTTACCTCCTTCCGCCAATTATTAGCTTTACTCTCCTAACTCCTCAGACTCTGATGTAAATTCATGTTTTGGTCTTCAGTATTAGAATAAATGCTGACATAATGAACAGAAAATCTTGCGTATTTCAAAATAAATGTTAAAGGACTGAATTACATCCACGTATACTGGACCAATTATATTTGTCCTCATAATGTCTTAATTGAAAGGATGCATTTGGTTTTGACTTAGATTGCATAAATTCATGTAAATTTTTTTTTAAACTAAAGCAGCAGTGCTTAGGTTTAGAAATTGTCGATATCTAAGGAAATTCTGAAAATTAAAACAGGCAATATTAAGGAATTAAATACTAGAGGACTATAGAACACTGTCATAAACCTATGCACAGCCATTGGGGAATGGAGCATGCACTGTTAAATAAAATGACAATTTCTTAGTTTACAAAGCTCTCCACAACCCAAAGCAATTTGCTCCCTCCCTGAAGCAAATACAAATTTTGTGTTCAGCAGGAATATTGCTGCCTGCATGAGGGAACAGGCACCTGTCCTTATTTCTAACAACAGGAGTCTGCATCATATATTTCAAAACATTAATTAATTGACAGCAGCAACACTACCAATAAAGTGCATTATCTGATGAAATGATTATATACCCTCAATTACAATTAATAGTCACAATCTAACTTTCAATTATGCCATTCCTCTCCCCCTTCCAAAAACTTTGATTTAGAGCCATACAGTGATACCGTGTGGAAACAGGCCCTTCGGCCCAACTTGCCCACACTGGCCAACATGGCCCAGCTACACTAGTCCCACTTGCCAGCATTTGGTCCATATCCCTCCAAACCTGTCCTATCCATGTGCCTGTCCACCTACTTCTTAAATGTTGAGATAGTCCCTGCCTCAACTACCTCCTCTGGCAGCTTGTTCCATACATCCACCACCCTTTGTGTGAAAAAGTTACCTCTCAGATTCCTATTAAATCTTTTCGGCTTCACCATAAACCTATGTCCTCTGGTCCTTGATGCACCTACTATGGGCAAGAGAATCTGTGTATCTACCCGATCTACCCCTCTCATGATCTTATACACCTTTAAGATCACCCATCATCGTCCTGCGCTCCAAGGAATAGAGTCCCAGCCTACTCAACCTCTGCCTATAGCTCAGACCCTCTAGTCCTGGCACATCCTCGTAAATCTTTTCTGTACCATTTCCAGCTTTACAACATTTTTCCTATAACACGGTGCCCAGAACTGAACATAATACTCTAAATGTGGCCTCACCAACTGCAAGATGACCTCCCAACTTCAATACTCAATGGCTGATGAAGGCCAATGTGCCAAAAGCCTTTTTGACCACCCGATCTACCACTCCACCTTCAGGGAACTATGCACTTGCACTCCTAGATCCCTCTGCTCTACAACACTACCCAGGGCCCTACCATTCACTGTGTGGGTCCTGCCCATGTTAGACTTCCCAAAAGACCTCACATTTTTCTGCATTAAATTCCATCAACCATTCCTCAGCCCACAGCCTATTGATCAAGATCCCATCTTCACTATCTGTAAATCCACCCACTTTTGTATCATTTGTATCGCCTAGGGCAAGATTGGCAGTTAAATTTTAACCCCCACAAATATTGGGGTTTGAGCACTAATAAAATGGGTTGTAAAACCATTTTTCATTTGTGCCTCAGCCAAGACTTGCTCCTCTTTACTTAGCGTGAAGATATTCAACACCGTATAGCAGTAATATTAAATACTTACCCTCGACGCCTGAGGAGAACCTGCTATATCTTCACAGGCACTGAAGCTCCCTTGGCCAACAATGGAGAGTTCAGTAAAACTCCTCCTTGGCAGAGGGCTTTCCACTGAAGTGGGGGTATAGTTGATAATACCATGGAAATCAAATGGCTGACGCCTGTTTATGGGCCACTTTCCCTTGATCACCGTTTCACAAATGTTATCCAAACGATTAATCATTGCACGATCCTGGAAGGCAAAAATTTATCTGCTTAAGTATAAATTTGCAACAGTGTAATCATGAGGATTTTGGTAAACATTCATTTATTCACAGATGTATCTTTGTTGTATTTAAATAAGGATTTTTAAAATTTGAAGTATAATATGAGCATTTTTAATATGAAAAAATCCATACAAATATAAATTTTTTATGTGTCTAATGGTTGTATCTGGGATGAATTTACCTAAACACTAGACCGAGGCATTCAAAAGTAAAGACCATTCATTAAATGCACTTGTGTTAAAACATAATCCCACAGGAGCGGAATTCTTACCTGTTTATCACTATACTTTAGAGCTGCCATATGCAAATTTACCAGATTTTTTTATTTTCGTATCAAGAAATTATTTGAGACTGGCTATGTATTCAGGCAAATTAATAACATTTAAATCATGCAAATTATTGCAAGCATATTAAAAATGTTATACGCATTTTCTGGAGCTGAATAGGAAGACTAAGTAATCATGGTGTAAAGGAAAATATGTTACTGTCCAGAACCAGGAGCCACAGTCTTAGAATAAAGGGGAGGCCATTTAGGACTGAGGTGAGAAAAAACGTTTACACCCAGAGAGTTGTGAATTTGTGGAATTCCCTGCCAGAGGGCAGTGGTGGCCAAATCACTGGATGGATTTAAGATAGAGTTAGATAGAGCTCTAGGGGCTGGTGGAATCAAGGGATATGGGGAGAAGGCAGCCACGGGTTATTGATTGGAGACGATCAGCCATGATCACAATGAATGGCGGTGCGGGCTCGAAGGTGCCGAATGGCCTCCTCCTGCACCTATTTTCTATGTTTCTATGTCAACATTTAGGTTCTGGTTTACTGAGAATTGATGTGGCAGGGGCCAACAATGGGGAAATTGAAGGCAGCAGCTCAAACTGAGAGAAATAACTCCAGCACCAACTGTTGTTATACTGAGGAGAATCATTTAGAATCATTGAACAGATTATTTTGGAAAGTGGAAGAAAAATACTGCACTTGCTCAATATGGAGACTGCAAGAGTATATTTAAAATTAAATCTATTTGCTTTATTGCATGAATGTGATGTGCTCATTGTGAACAAAAAAAGTACAAGCCCCTTTACGTTTTATTGAAAAAACAAAAATCTGAATGGATTCAAACAAGGATTTTCCAGAGACATTGGAAATAATTTCATTCTTCTCAAGTAAAAAAATAATACCATTGTAAAAATGGTTTGAATGCGCACAAACCTTGGGCCAGAATGAGAAGCAATAAGTTCTTTCATGAAGTAGCTGAGCTACTGTGGGCTCACTATCTTCCATAAAAAAGCCATCACGAGTTTCATCACGGGCTGTGCTCAAAGAAGCATTGCTTTCTTCATCAAAATGTTTGCCTTGAGAAATAGTACAGGCTGCAAAGAAAATGATGCAAGTTGAACACAACTTTAACTCCATGATCTTGTTACTGAATGAAGCATGAAATTATGAATGGATGAACATCCCTTTATTCAGTTTTATGTAAAGTTCAATAGCAAAATACAAATATAATTTACCATACAATTATTCAAGGCACCTTGAAATTATAATTCTCCCACTAGATGGTTACACTTGCATGTCATCTGAAGAACTGTTACGCCCTAATGCAGTCACATTGAATCAGTTTAAAGAGAATTACCACTCATTTAATCATTTTATTGAAGAAGATTACTGGGGTATACATGTGAAATTAACTGGACATTAAAATTGAAAGCTAAACCCGCAGTTCATATTTTTCATATTATCTCATATTTTTATATAATGGAAGAGGCCATTTTGACCATTGCTGGTTCATACATTAACTCCATTCCCCCACAATTTTTCCCAAAGACTTGTCCATTCCATATTTCCATTAACTTCCTCCATAAGTCAGAACGTTTTAAAATTTCAATGTTTCAACACAAAATGTTAAAATTGATTTTTGTGTATGAAACATCATGCTAAATATTCTTAAAAAGACAAATATAGAAAACACAAGATTTATTGGAAGACAAATTTCCCAACTTGCCTGCAAGGTCAAAATATCCCAATTGAAATAAATTACAGTTCCTTAAGAGCAGAAGGCATTTACACAAGCAAACAAAATAACCATTAGGAACACAGATATTGTTCATTTTGCACAAGGTACCTTCAGGTTGAGATGATTCTTCTGACTTATCAATATCATCGTCATCATCCTCATCGTCATCATCATCTTCTGACCCTTTTTCAAATAGTAATTTAGGTCTGAATTCCTTTTCTTCAGAATCAGCAAGCATTTTGGTACCCATGGCTGAAGTATCATTAGCATCATGCTCAACTTTCACAGACAATAGCTCAGAGGTATCCTGACAATCAGAATCAATTTGTGCGTTCTCTGCACAATTTGTTTCCCCATCTTCCTTAGAAGGCTCTGCTACTTGCTCATCCTGAGCTATTGGTACAGGACTTTTCCGTTCATTTTCAGTTTTGCTGTTATCATAATCAGCTTGTTCTGAAGATTTTTCTTCTTGGACTGGCGTGGCTGGAGCAACATCAACAGAAGACATTTGGCTCGCGCAGGCAATAGGCTGGTTTTGGAAAGGCGTACTGGTCCGTTGACTGGCCCCTTTGCTTTGTGCAAAGTTTTTATGGGCCTCCAGGAAAAATAGTTCAGGGTCATTTAGAATATGATAGTCTGTCCTGCTAACTCCATGCTTTGCAGCGCCAACCAATAAATCTTTGTCATGTTTGCCGGACTCCCACCATTCAGGCAGGTCCATGCTTGGCTGACAAAGCTTGAGTCGCTCAACTAGTTGGGCATGGAGCAACACTTGCTCCCGAACTTTCCGGAGAAGTTCTATTCGGTACAAGGTTCGAGAAGCACGCTCTTCCGTGATGGGCTCAATGAAAATAGTAGAATCTGCTTCTTTAAGATAAAAAAACAAAACTGATTCAAGTCTGCACATTGTTTTCTTCCTGTTGTGCAATTCATCCAATTCAACTTTTATACAGTTCACACATAGATCGAGAAATATCATGAATGCAGTGATTTCCCACACAAATTAACACAGATGTAACAGATTCAGGTTGCTGATTAAGGAAATGTATTTTTTACTGATTACAGATTATTGGGGTTTCATATCTAAATGACTGGGATTAACTTTCAATTAAAAGACAAACTAGTGAGTTATGGCACCCCAAATTAGTATGAGCCTCAAGAGAAAATAGGAAAAAAAGTACTGTTGGAACTCAGCGGGTCAGGCAGCATTTGGGGAGGGAAATGAACAGATGACGTTTCAGGTTCGAAGATATTTGTGACGAAGTGTCCCGACACAAATAGTCTATCCATTTCCCTCCACAGATGCTGCCTGACCTGCCGAGTTCCTCGAGCAAAAACAGACACACAAATCTGGAATAATTCAGCGGAATCAGACAGCATCTGCGAAGAAAAGGAATAGGTGACGTTTCAGGTGACTGACTCTGTATGAAGGGGCTTGACCCGAAACGTCACGTATTCTCCAAAGATGCTGTCTGATCCGCTGAGTTACTCCAGCTTTTTGTGTATATCTTTGGCTTAACCAACATCTGCAACTCCTCCCTTCAGAGTTCTTCTAGCAGTTTGTTTTTGCTCAAGATTTGATCATATGCAGTCTTGTCTTAAAAAAAGGAATCTTGTGCTACTTCTGCATTAGAGCAAGAAACCTGTGGATTCTCAGAGCAAACCAACCCCAATCCCCAACTTATTTCCTGTGGGCAATTTAAAGTACCCAAATTATTTACCAATTAGTTTTGCTTTCGAATATGGGTGCATATTTCCCGCAATACCTGGGAAAAATTCATGCAATCAGAGCGAGAACGCAATTTCCATATAGATAGCACACAGGGCCAGAATCGAACCCGCTGAGGCAGCAATGCAATGCCTTAAAGCCAGCTTAGCGTAAAGCATATTAAAGTGTTAGCCAAAATATGACAACATTTTGGGCTAGATATCAACTCACAACACCCTACCATGCCCTACTATATCCAGTGCTAAACATAGCCTATTGATACTGTACATCTGACCGAGTTTCACCTGATAGATATTCCATCTCTCCCAAACTTCAAAACTTTAAACTAAATTCTGATGAAGGGTCTCCAAACTGAAATATTAACCATTTCTCTTCCCCCATTTGCTGCTTGATTCATTGAGCCTTTCAGCGTTTTCTATTTTTATTATATATATTGGACCTTATTTCTATCTGCTTGCCATAGGTCAATAAAGCAGTGTCTTACCTTCATCTGGATTAGGAGGCATGTGACACACTTTTTTACACATAGCCACAAAAGAGTTGAAGTACTTTTCCAAACTATCATCAGACTTTTTATCCAGTCTAGCAAAGGCACGAAATTGGTTCCAGTCAAATTGCTTCTTCACAGGATCAAACACTATACCAAAGGTTGATACAACTCGGTAGAAGTCTGCCTCCTCCCTCCTGGTCCACCTAGATAACAACAATGTGTTGATAGAAATAGCATAAGGTGAGCCACAACTACTTTTATATTGGTATAGTGCAAAACCTTGATTGTATCATTAGTTTGAACTGTGAAACTTCAATCATACGTAACTAATACACAACTATAATATTAATCATGAGATGGTGAATTTAAGAATCGATTATATAAATCAAGGCTTAAACTAAATTCAACCTCTGTTGGTGGTGCCACTATTTGTTTGAATGTTAAAAAGCCCTGCACGCCTCAATTAATGTAAAAGAGCACATTGTAATGAGGTAGGGTAGAGTGTTCTTGGTCACTATTAATCCCTCTGAGCATAACATTATGTCCTTAAATCACATTATTGGATCATTTATCAGCTTGCTGTTTTCATGGCCTTGGCTACAATGTTGTTAAACTTCAAAAACTGTAAAACTCCTTGGAGAATCAAGATGAAAAAATGTACACAGATTTTTTTTCTATACAAGGCAAAATACAAATGTTTTCAGACATTTTATCCCTGGGACTCGTGCTTTCCCCAATCTCCAAGGTGATGAGCTTTTAAGTTTACAATACAAGACTACCAACACTTGTCCATAGACTAGTCATTCACTGCAGAGCATTACTGGATGCGGATTTAATATCAACTTGAATTTGATTATAAGATTACCATCTGATGTAACACCTTCCATCTTGTACAAAAAGGCTGAAAATCATAAACCAACATTAAGTGAAAAATCAACACAACCTCAAGAAAAAGTTTTAAAGCCCACAACAGGGCAAAAATATTAAACAAAGGCTTAAAACTGAACCAAATTTTACACTCAGAACCAGAAAGAATAGTATGTACCAAGAGAAAAAATATAATCTGTTCTGTAGAAGAGATACTCACTAAAACATCGGCGCAGAAAGTGAAAGTTGGACTTGAGTCAGAAGATGCAAAGATTTTTCTCAGCATTTGAGTAGATTGTAGAGTATACCTGGAGTATTGTGTGCAGTTTTGGTCCCCTAATTTGAGGAAAGACATTCTTGCTATTGAGGGAGTGCAGCGTAGGTTCACAAGGTTAATTTCTGGGATGGCAGGACTGTCATATGCTGAGAGAATGGAGTGGCTGGGCTTGTATACTCTGGAGTTTAGAAGGATGAGAGGGGATCTTCTTGAAACAGATAAGATTATTAAGGGTTTGGACACACTAGAGGCAGGAAACATGTTCTCGATGTTCGGGGAGTCCAGAACCAGGGGCCACAGTTTAAGAATAAGGGGTAAGCCATTTAGAACGGAGACGAGGAAACACTTTTTCCTCACGGAGTTGTTAGTCTATGGAATTCTCTGCCTCAGAGGGCGGTGGAGGCTGGTTCTCTGGATATTTTCAAGAGCTAGATAGGGCTCTTAAAGATAGCGGTCAGGGGATATGGGGAGAAGGCAGGAACGGGGTACTGACTGGGGATGATCAGCCATGATCACATTGAATGGCCTACTCCTGCACCTATTGTCTATTGTCTAGGATCGAATTGCACACATACTCTGTGTTCTTAGAATCCTAAATGTGAACTATTTTAAAATTTATTATTCTCATTAATGAATACCAGATTTTTGTTTTTTCTGTCCTAATTTGTTTTAATTGTTTACACAACCAATTTCTACAAAGTCCACAGAGATGTATAATTATTTTTAGTTTTGTCTAAGGTTTCATTATACCTTGGATCATAATTACATTATAACTGTTCAGCATAATTTGCTTTTGTGATAGGTGAATACATTTGTGTTCTTTATTAGGTCTGACTTTTTCAGCTATCCAATAGCTTTCCTGGAAATGTGGCCTAGAGATCATAGAGACCTGAATGCTTCTTTGGTTCAGGTACACCCTAACAAATAATTTACTATTAGCGCATTTCATTATTTAAGTATGCACTTAAGACAATGTGACAGATAAGTATTCCAAAGCACAAAGTATACATTAGAAATAGTTACAATAAAGTGCACAATTCATAGCATTACCTTTGACGCTTCTCAGATATGGCTGCGTTTCTCTCTGCCTCCCGAGCTTTCACTTCATCTCTAGGCCGGCGCCTGCGACGGTCACTTCTGCTCAGTGCTTCTAATTTCATCTGCTCCCTCTTGTAGCTGCGCTGATAAGCTGTGATCAGCCGGCGCAGACGTGTTGTGAGAACTGATGTGCTAGGCCAATAAAGTTTATCTGATTCATCATCTTGATCGGGTTGTTTGTCTGTAAAAATGTTATATTCAGTAATACTACTCATGCATAATCCTTCGGATTGCTTAAATCCTGCATTATCAGTATAAAAATGTACAACCAAATCCTTTGTATGATCCAAAATCCGTTCTATTACTGTTCACATAATTTTGCCTTTTTTGTGTTGGAACATTTAGATACTCCAAAAATTTATACTAATAACAAAGTACAAATGATTCAATCACTGAATTTATAGTTTAAAATACTTTTTTGCATATTTTATTAAAAACATTTATTTTTTGATGAATTCACAAAAAATGAGGCCAAATTAATAGTAAAACAAAGCAAATTAAAAATTATTAACACATTTTCGTGTGTTCAACTTTGATTAATGGTTAGAACGTTTGTGCTCAATTGCACCAATCTTGCACTGAGTGTTGCAGCATTCATCCTTTATCTGCACACTGTGGACGGCTTGATTGGATTCATGTATATATAGTCATTTCCCCGACTGGATAGAACACAAACAAGCGCTTTTCACTGTACCTCCAAACATGACGATAATAAATTAAACTAGGATATGGCTAAAAAATTAAACACACATCTTGCACCAGAGCATTTGCACCATCCTGCAAATATCTCTCCTGTCATTTTTCAATATCTTAGCCTTTTTTCCCCATTACTGCAAGTAGCTACAAACTGCATTAGAACGTACAGCACGGGAACGGGCCTATTGACCCGCGATGTCTGTGCACAACATGATGCTAAGTTAAACTAACCTTCTCTGCCTGCATGCAATCCATACCATTCCATATACATGGACCTATCTAAAAACCTCATAAATGCCACTATCATACCTGCCTCCCCTGGCAATACATTCCAGGCACCCACCATTCTAAAATACTTGCACCGCACATCTTTAAATTTTGTAAAGTTATGCCCTCTAGTCTAACATTTCCATCCTGGGAAAAGGTTTCCAACTCACTACCCCTATCTGATGACATTTTACATAGAATCCCGCACACGTGGTTTCTGCTTGGTATCTTGCTACATCCTTTATTTCTTATTTCAAAATGTAATAATGTTTTACTATTCCATTTCACTACCATGAGAATACATACCACTATTTTATTTATTTTTCGTACATTTCTCTGATTAATATTTACTCAAACCTATTTTTATATCATGCATTACTTACATTTATTGCAGGGGAAAACTTGTTCACAATCTTTTTGATTTGCTACAATTAATTATTTTGGTCTACTAATTCAGCTATTGGCTCATGTATTTATAACCATATAACCATATAACCATAACAGCACGGAAACAGGCCATCTCGGCCCTTCAAGTCCGTGCCGAAAATTTAATTTTTTTTTTTTAAATTAAAAATAAATACTTCCCCCTAGTCCCATCTACCTGCACTCAGACCATAACCCTCCATTCCTTTCCCGTCCATATACCCATCCAATCTATTTTTAAAGGATAACATCGAACCTGCCTCCACCACTTCCACTGGAAGCTCATTCCACACAGCTACCACTCTCAGAGTAAAGAAGTTCCCCCTAATGTTCCCCCTAAACTTCTGTCCCTTAATTCTCAAGTCATGTCCCCTTGTTTGAATCTTCCCTACTCTCAATGGGAAAAGCTTATCCACGTCAACTCTGTCTAACCCGCTCATAATTTTAAAGACCTCTATCAAGTCCCCTCTTAACCTTCTGCGCTCCAAAGAATAAAGACCCAACTTGTTCAACCTTTCTCTGTAACTTAGTTGACATGAAAGTAACACTAAATTGTACATCTCCAACAATAACAATAGTGTAATGTTAAGTCAATTACCTATTTTAACCTAAATGCTTATTTTATACAATTAGCCTATTAATGTTTTTCATTTTCTTTAGTTCTTTTTTTTTTAAACCCACATGCTATTTTTTTCTCCTCTATTCCTCTTCTCTTTGTTCTACTATTTGTTTCAGCTTTCAAAGTTTGAGGTTACCACCAGGGTGGCATATTATGAAAAGACACAAAGTGCTGGGGTATCTCAGCAGGTTAGGCAGTATTTCTGGAGAACATGGATAGGTGACATTTCAGGTTGGGACCCTTCTTCAGACTGATTGTAGGGGGGGGGGGGAGAAGAAAGGTGGAAAAGGAGAGAAAGTGTGGCAGATAATAGATCAACACAGGTGAGAAGGATTTCTTGACAGGCAGATAGTTTGAGCAAAGGCCAGAAATAAGAACAATAAGTGTGAGACAGGTTTGAAGAGTTTTGGATTGTGAAGTATGGGGGAGGAAAGGAAGAGAGGGATGGGAGCTGTGGGAGAAGAAAGTGGGGGGGGGGGGGGGGGTATATGTTTGTTGGAGGTTACCTAAAATTAGTGAAGTCAACGTTCGCATCGTTAGATTGTAAGCTACCCAAACAGAATATGTCAAGTCTGACATGCTTGCATCAAATTCAGCTCTTTGCTGAATTAAAACATTAAACTCCTTCAAAGAAATGAAAAGGTTCAGTAAAATGGCAGGAAAGAAATTTACAATGATTGCGACGTAATTTTGAAGTTTAACTTTCGTTCATTGCACCATCTCCATCTTCCAACCATACAATCTAAAATCAACTGTATGAAAATTTAATTTTAGTAGTTTAGATTTGCTCACCTTTTAAATCCAAGTAACTCCAAGTGACAAGTTAAGCTGCGAGGCTGCCTGTCATTCATCTATAGATTTCATATAAGTATGTAGTTTCTATAACTTAACTTACTAGGTAAGAACATATGTAAGCAATGGTTACAAATTCATGCTTAGGTCGGATGCATGAATAGAGCTTAAAGTGCATTATAACAATTCAGGTAGTCTAATGGCTGGAAACGGAGCTATGCATTAACAAAACTCCATTAACTCCACTCCCTTATCATAAGGCCTCACCTGTATTCACAGTATCCATACATTCTTCTTTGTCATCTTGTGGAGAATTCTCAAATTCCTGCAATGAATTAAGATTTTTGGCCTAAGATTTCCTGATAGATCAAGTTTATGAAATGCAAAACAATCAAATGTTCTTCAGAATTTTTTCAAAATATTAGATCGTGAGACCACATTAATAAAAAAATGGACAAATCAGATAATTTAAAGTCAGATTTTTCAACTGGAAGCTTAGAGCATAATTAATTATACTTACATCCATTTCATCTTTGAATGGAATTCTGCCTGGTTTATATTCTGGATCTTCCTCCTCTCTGTCAAAATCAACACTGAAATAACATCTTTAATTAAAAGTCATAGTTTTGATTCATCTTATTGAATGGTGTAGCGGGTTATCTGAGGGGGGAGTATTAGATTGTAAAGGGTCTCAAAGGCACAACTTACCCATCACTAACATCTGCCAGCACATCTGTTCCCCTCTGTTCAGCTGCCATGGCCTTTGCATCAGGCATTCCTACTCGCTCCACGAAACAGAATACAGGATCTGCCCTTATAGAATTGTACTTTTCATAACCTATACAAAAGAACCAAGGATTTCTCAAAACACCTTTTAATCTGTGAAGATAACTATACAGGTCGACTTTTACTTTCACACAATAAACCATTGCGTTATATACTGATGCACTTGCACATGAAAACATACTTCCTGGAAATTGGAGAAGTGTAAAAGTTAGAAGATTTCAGTAACTCAATTTACTACAGCCCAATCAGAATTTCTTGAGCTGAAATAGTTACTTTCCAAATTATAATTAAATACAGAAATATTCATGTAATACTTTGCAGAATGTTTAAGTCTATCATTAATTATTTAATGAGAACAGAGGAGCAAAATCGCACTGTAAGAGTTTTACTTTTCAATAGTCCATATATAATCAATTGACAAATATAAAAAAATATATTTGACTGCAAAATATTACGGGAATTAACCAACCAATAAATAAGACATCAAAATGAGAGGAAATTATCAGTATCTTTTGAGATAGTGATAGCACTTCCATTAATACAGAATATTTAAAAAATGCAAATTCCAGAAATAACTGAGAAAATGATCATCAGGCTAGACTAGCTTCAGTTGGACCACAAGCAATACTGCCTCAGTCAACCAAAAACAGCATAATTCAATTAGGTTCTGCACTGTGACACATTGTTCTTAAGTACTCTTGAGCCTCAAGCCAAATTGTAATCATGAAAGGTTTTATAAGCCATCATTCTACCCCCCTAGTCAGGACACACACTAGAGAATTCCACTGTGACCTCGAGTGAATTTGGATTATGATTAGGAACTGCTCTTTGTATACATCATGGCTGTTCTGCATCCCACTGGTTCAGAGTTAACAAGACAGCATTCCACAACAGGGAACGGGAAAGTCTCAGTGCTGACATTTGTGAAATACTACTTGGAAAAAAGCCCAGGAGGCACTTATACAGATTAATAGCGAAGGTTAAGCTACTCGTCACTCCAAAGCAGGGCTACAGCACAGAAGCAGAAAAAGAGGAGCAGTGGTGGAACCAAAGATAGTGGCAGTTTGATAAAATAAACATGTTTTGAGTTTAAAAAAAATATATAGGTACACCTTGCAAATAATTTTATAATGAACATTTAGAAAATAATTATGACTACAGTGCATTCAGAAAGTATTCAGACCACTTTTTCAACAATTTGTTACGTTACAGCCTTATTCTAAAATGGAATCAAATCTTTTTTTTAGCAACAATCTATACACAACACCCCATAATAAAAAAGCGAAAACAGGTGTTTAGAATTTTTTGCTAAAAAGAAATAACTGAAATATCACATTTACATAAGTATTCAGACCCTTTTCTCACCTTTAGCTGCGATTGCAACCTCAAGTCTTCTTGGGTATGACGCTACAAGCTTGGCACACCTGTATTTGGGTAATTTCTCCCATTCTTCTCTGCAGATCCTCTCAAGCTCTGTCAGGATGGATGGGGAGCGTCGATGCAGAGCTATTTTCAGGTCCAGAGATGTTCGATCGGGTTCAAGTCTGGGCTCTGGCTGGGCCACTCAAGGACATTCACAGACTTGTCACGAAGCCACTCCTGCGTTGTCTTGGCTGTGTGCTTAGGGCCGTTGTCCTGTTGGAAGGTGAACCTCCGCCCCAGTCTGAGGTCCAGAATGCTCTGGAGCAGGTTTTCATCAAGGATCTCTCTGTACTTTGCTCCGTTCATCTTTCCCTGGATCCTGAATTGTCTCCCAGTTATTGCTGCTGAAAACCATCCCTACAGCATGATGCTGCCACTACCATGCTTCATCGTCGATATTGTATTGGCCAGGTGATGAGAGGTGCCTGGTTTCCTCTAGACGTGACGCTTGGCATTCAGGCCAAAGAGTTCAATCTTGGTTTCATCAGACCAGAGAATCTTGTTTCTCATGCCTTTTGGCAAACTCCAAGCGTACTGTCATGTACCTTTTACTGAGGAGTGGCTTCCGTCTGCCACTCTACCATAAAGGCCTGATTGGTGGAGTGCTGCGGTTATAGTTGTCCATCTGGAAGATTCTCCCATCTCCACAGAGGAACTCTGGAGTTCTGTCAGAGTGACCATCGGGTTCTTGGTCACCTCCCTGACCAAGGCCCTTCTCCCCCGATTGCTCAATTTGGCCGGGTGGCCAGCTCTATGAAGAGTCCTGGTGGTTCCAAAGTTCTTCCATTTAAGAATGACAGTGTGCTCTTTGGGACTTGCAATGCTGCAGAAATTGTTTTATACCCTTCCCCAGATCTGTGTCTCGACACAATCCTGTCTCGGAGGTCTACGGACAATGCCTTCGTCTTCATGGCTTGGTTTTTGCTCTGCTATGCACTGTCAACTGTGGGACCTTATATAGACAGGTGTGTGCCTTTCCATATCATTGTCCAATCAATTTGATTTACCACTGGTGAACTCCAATCAAGTTGTGGAAACATCTCAAGGATAATCAATAGAAACAGGATGAACCTAAACTCAATTTTGAGTGTCATAGCAAAGGGTCTGAATACTTATGTAAATGTGATATTTCAGTTATTTATTTTTAATTACTTTGCAAACATTTCTAAACACCTGTTTTTGTTTCTACATTCTGGTGTATTGTGTGTAGATTGATGATAAAAAATGAATTTAATCCATTTTAAAATAAGCCTGTAACGTAACAAAATGTGGAAAAGTGAAGGGGTCTGAATACTTTCTGATTGCACTGTTTATTCCAAAAATATTATGTACAACATCCATGTAATTAAATTGCATTCAAGTGTTTCAACAGAAGTTAAACACAACGATCACTCACTAACTTGCTAAAGGTTAGCAAAAACACTAAAACATTTGAATGGAAAACATGTATTTGGAAAAATGTAGAAACAAGGAACTGCAGATGCTGGTTTACAAAAACAATGACACAAAGTGCTGGAATAACTCAGCGGGTCAGGCACCATTTTTGGAGAACATGGATAGGTAAAGTGAAATGTCGCCTAAATATGTTTGGAACTTGGCTATTTTCCTTAGAGTAGGTTAATTTGGTTCAAAGTAGTATTTTTTTAATTAGTTGAGATGACCCGCTTTTATAGATTGCATTGTTCTTACAGTCAGTTTCATTTCTTGCACTTCTCGTTCTCAACCCAGTTCCTTGCTGACGAGGAGTATTCCCCACTTTACACCGAGTTTGTGGCCAGAGAATATCTGCCCTTCCTCTACTGCATTTAAGAGATTATTCTCTTCAGAGCACACCAGTTCACTCCTCCAATATCAATATCCTCAGATATCTCCCTTTGCAGCTGGATGCTTCGTTCGTTTGAGGGTCTAAATCATTTTACATGTAGTTCTATCAACATAGTGCATCACATTCATGATACTTCGCCCTCTGCAAGGGACAGGCCAAACAGCCCTGCTAAACAAATCCATTCAGTTTTCAAAGTTGGCTGTCTCACTTGTTATCCTATCTAATCCCCAGTTCTCCCACTCTGCATCACCAACTTGAAACTAACTCAATTTGCCTTTCCACAAATGCTGGCTGACCTGCAGAGGATTTCCTGCTTTCTGTAATTTCTATCTGATTTTCAAACATTAATAATTTACTTTTAAGTTTGTATATTTTGACAAACAAATGCATTGAGATGAATTACATAAAGAGTAAGTGAACAATTTTGCATCTGATTATCTACCATTCAATCCTCCCTCTCCCCAACTGTTATATCTAAGCTATTTCAAAATGGTGTTTCAATCCCTCCAGTTAACTTACGCATAACCCTTGCACCCAGAATATGCAAGCCTTTCTGTACTAATTGCTGAACAGCATTGTGCAAGGGAGACTATCTTGTATTTCTCTGTATTGCGAAAAACCATGTTCTCCTCATAAAAATTCTGGCTATGATCAGTTAACTTACACATAACTTGAATTGTACTTACTGCTTTGGTCTGTGCACCACACCATATATTTGCCCATTGCACATTGAGTGGGGTATTTATCAATTAAATCAGAAAATAAATTGCATACCATGCTTATAGACACCGATAAGAAGGCATTTATCAGCTTCACGATCCCACCAATCCGTAGGAAGTTCCCCATGATCCATTTCTGGGATCCAGATATCAACATCACTAAATAAAAAAAGTGATGTAGTGTAAATTAAAGTTGCTTCTTAAAAATAAAATTAAACCATATATTATCATTTATTCAGGCTAGAAAGAGGAATCTCTACAATGATATAACCATATAACCATTACAGCACGGAAACAGGCCATCTCGGCCCTTCAAGTCCGTGCCGAACATTTTAATTTTTTTAATTTATTTTTTATTAAAAAATAAATAAAATACTTCCCCCTAGCCCCATCTACCTGCACTCAGACCATAACCCTCCATTCCTTTCCCGTCCATATACCCATCCAATTTATTTTTAAAGGATAAAATGGAACCAGCCTCCACCACTTCCACTGGAAGCTCATTCCACACAGCTACCACTCTCTGAGTAAAGAAGTTCCCCCTAATGTTACCCCTAAACTTCTGTCCCTTAATTCTCAAGTCATGTCCCCTTGTTTGAATCTTCCCTACGCTCAATGGAAAAAGCTTATCCATGTCAACTCTGTCTAACTCGCTCATAATTTTAAAGACCTCTATCAAGTCCCCTCTTAACCTTCTGCGCTCCAAAGAATAAAGACCTAACTTGTTCAACCTTTCTCTGTAACTTAGTTGCTGAAACCCAGGCAACATTCTAGTAAATCTCCTCTGTACTCTCTCTATTTTGTTGACATCCTTCCTATAATTAGGCAACCAAAATTGTACTCCATACTCCAGAATTGGCCTCACCAATGCCCTGTACAATTTTAACATTACATCCCAACTTCTATAATCAATGCTCTGATTTATAAAGGCCAGCACACCAAAAGCTTTCTTTACCACCCTATCTACATGAGATTCCACCTTCAGGGAACTATGTACAGTTATTCCTAGATCCCTCTGTTCAACTGCATTCCTCAATTCTCTACCATTTACCATGTACGTCCTATTTTGATTTGTCCTGCCGAGATGTAGTACCTCACATTTATCAGCATTAAACTCCATCTGACATCTTTCAGCCCACTCTTCCAAATGGCCTAAATCTCTCTGTAGACTTTGAAAATCTACTTCATTATCCACCGCACCACCTATCTTAGTATCATCTGCATACTTACTAATCCAATTTTCCACACCATCATCCAGATCATTGATGTACATGACAAACAACAGTGGACCCAACACAGACCCCTGAGGCACCCCACTAGTCACCGGCCTCCAACCTGACAAACAGCCATCCACCATTACTCTCTGGCATCTCCCATTCAGCCACTGTTGAATCCATCTTGCTACTCCACCATTAATACCCAACAATTTAATCTTCTTAACCAACCTTCCATGAGGAACCTTGTCAAAGGCCTTACTGAAGTCCATATAGACAACATCCACTGCTTTACCCTCATCAATTTCCCTAGTAAACTCTTCGAAAAATTCTAGAAGATTAGACAAACATGACCTTCCAGGCACAAATCCATGTTGACTGTTCCTAATCAGACCCTACTTATCCAGATGCTTATATATATTATCTCTAAGTATCCTTTCCATTAATTTGCCCACAACTGACGTCAAACTAACAGATCTATAATTGCTAGGTTTACTCTTAGAACCCTTTTTAAACAACGGAACAACATGCGCAGTACGCCAATCCTCCGGCACTATTCCCGTTTCTAATGACATTTGAAATATTTCTGTCATAGCCCCTGCTATTTCTACACTAACTTCCCTCAATATCCTCGGGAATATCCTGTCAGGACCTGGAGACTTATCCGTTTTCATATTTTTCAAAAGTGTCCGCACCTCCTCTTCTTTGAATCTCATAGTTTCCATTGCTACTCTGCTTGTTTCCCCCTTACCTCACATAATTCCATATCCTTCTCCTTGGTGAATACCGAAGAAAAGAAATTGTTCAATATCTCCCCCATCTCTTTTGGCTCTGCAGATAGCTGTCCACTCTGACTCTCTAATCGACCAATTTTATTCCTTGTTATCCTTTTGCTATTAATATAGCTGTAGAAACCTTTTGGATTTCCTATCACCTTACTTGCCAAAGCAACCTCATATCTTCTTTTAGCTTTTCTAATTTCTTTCTTAATATTCTTTTTACATTCTTTATACTCCTCAAGCACCTCATTTACTCCATGCTGCCTATAATTATTGTAGATCTATCTCTTTTTCCAAACCAAGTGTCCAATTTCCCTTGAAAACCATGGCTCTTTCCAATTTTTACTATTTTCTTTCAACCGAACAGGGACATAAAGATTCTGTACTCTTACAATTTCACCCTTAAATGTCCTCCATTTCTCTTCTACATCCTTCCCATAAAACAACATGTCCCAATTCATTCCTTTTAAATCCTTTCGCATCTCCTCAAAGTTAGCCTTTCTCCAATCAAAAATCTCATCCCTAGGTCCAGTTCTGACCCTCTCCATAATTATATTGAAACTAATGGTATTGTGATCACTGGACCCGAAGTGCTCCCCAACGCTTACCTCCGCCACCTGCCCTGTCTCATTTCCTAACAGGAGGTCCAGCACTGCCCCTTCTCTAGTAGGTACCTCTATGTATTGCTGCAAAAAACTATCCTGCACACATTTTACAAACTCCAAACCATCCAGCCCTTTTACAGAATGTGTTTCCCAGTCTATGTGTGGAAAATTTAAATCTCCCACAATCACTACCTTGTGCTTACTACTAATATCTGCTATCTCCTTACATATTTGCTCTTCCAATTCTCGCTCCCCATTTGGCGGTCTATAATACACCCCTATAAGTGTTGCACATAAATGCAAGCTCGGAATGGCAAATACCATTTTCAATAATATTAATGTCAAAACTTAAATGCAAAAGCAAAAAATTAAGAATTCCAATTTAAAAATTTCTGCCAAATGAGATCAAGTTTTAGTATAACAGTTAAGACGTTTTATTCCCACTTACAACTCATAATTTTTGTTCGATGGAATCAAGCACCTTACTAACAAAATTAATAACGCTATAAATGTTCTTTTTATTTCTAAAACCATTTCAACATGTTCATGTCATTAAATTTAACCTAAATCGTCAAGGATGTATCCCTGCCTAATTGATGAAATTGAGAATAATTTCCTAAAATCCTTTTTCAAAAGGAATTGTGCTTTAAATTGGATGTTTTGGTCACAGTATTATATCACAATTGGTTCCAAACCAAGTGCTGCAAATTAACTGTAGGTAACCAGATGCAAAATAATCCTTAATTATAATATTGAGAAAATATAAGATTATACATTAATCTTCTCTCTAACGATCCTATCAAATATGTTAATCTCAAAGGCTTAACATAACCTCTTTTCTAGTGAAATAAGTTCTAACCTATTGAATGTTTCCTGATATAAAATGATTTCAAAACATCTTACAAAAATCTAAAAACATTTTTGAAACAGTATATCATCTAAAATCCCGAATGTAATAGTTACATTATAGCAACACTAATTGACCTCTATTACATTTAGTATGGCATGTACATTTGATTGGAAGCAACTCTTAAAGGTCAAGAAAACATTGGACGAGTTAAACTGTTGTAAAGTCTGATAGAGGTTGCATTTTGGACTCTTCTAACACAGAATAAAGGCTTGGCAGCCAACTCTCGAGTCAGCACAACTTCCAGTGCCAGAAGCCTGGCACTTGGGTCACTGTCACATCAACTCCACCAGTTTTATTCATAACTGAACTTAAGTTATGTGAAATTTCTTGCTTAAAAGTAGTCGTATCCTTAATACACACGATTGTGATTGCAACAGATCTTTTTTGTATTGGTCTCCTGTTTATGATAATAACTATTTGCTCCATGCATGATTCAACCAGTTACAGTGAACTTTAACATTAATTTTCTGCTTTTTGGTTTATCTCGCTAGAAATAAATCACAATATTCCATTACCTACCTATGTCTTTACTAACCAGTGTTGACACTTTCAATAATGCACATCTCAATATCATAATTTCTTTAACCAACTAGACTCTTTCAAGGAACATCTGACCTTATTTTTCTCCTGCAAAATATACTTCACATTTATAACCCAAGAAGCAACTATAGCACATTCTTTTGTTTTTTGTATAAAAATCCAAAAATGTTGGAATGAAAATTTTGAAATTTTCACGAAATTATTTAAAATAAAACTGAAACCGAATGCAGAACTGATTATTTTTGGAACAATAGAAGCAAGTTTGGAGCTGACTTCGTTTCAAAGGAGCTTTCTTAATTATGGCTTAATAACGGCAAAAAAACATATACTGAAATTTTGGAAAAACGCTCCCATGCCAACGACAAAAATGTGGATTTCTAATATGTCGGAATTGTTACACCTAGAAGATATGAGATTCCTCTTAGCAGGTAAACCAGACCAATTCCAAAAGATTTGGTCTCCATTTATCGACTTATTACAAACATAGGGTGCAACAAAATGTTGATAATAAATGGTTTCAGGACCTGGCGAGGGGTGAGTAAAGATATGAAGTAGGTACATCCCTTTCATATTGTCCTATCTTATCATATTTTTCCTTTTTTCTTTTTCCTGCTTTTGGTTTTTCCCTTTTTTTTAAACTATTTCTTGTGGTTTAGGTCCATATGGGTGTTCCTGGACCACTCTTTCAATCACTCACTTACTATCTTTACTAACTCTTTCTATCCTTTTCTCTTATTAAAGTTTAAAATAAGAAGTGGTACAAGAAAAGTATAACTTTATGTTTATTGGAGATCACTGTACTGTACAATACTTCTAATAAAAAATAATAATAATTAAAAAAAAAAAACATTTATACTGAATTTAATTTGTTGACTCTTGTCCATTCTAAGTGTCTATTAACTATTCCACTATTTTGATGCTGTCCTTTTTAATATTACCTATATATCACATTTAGGAGCTATCCACAAAATGTAATTGCATTTCCAAACCAGAGTTCACAATATGTGTGCAAATAATGAACAACAGCAATCTTCTATTTTCAAAATACAACTATTAGGCCCTGTGAAAATAAAAAAAACTGCAGATGCTGGAAATCTGAAATTAAAGTAGAAAATACAGGAAACATTCAGCTGGTCAGGTAGCACTCATGGAAAGACAAATAATGAACACTCAGATCAAAGACTCATCAGAATTGAAACAGAGAAAATAAGTCAGCTTTAAATTGCAGAAAATATGGGAGAGAAATTGGATAGGGTAAAGAGAATCTCTCTATTAAGCAATGCCAGGGTTGCCATGGGTTAAGTTATGGAGGTCATCCAGTTAAAGGGTTAAGAGGGACAATTGGAGGAAAAAAAAGGAACAAGAGCTATGAGGGCAGATGAGAGTGAGATTATGAGCAAAGGAATGTAGCAAAGGTGTTAAATGCAGGTTATATCAGGGGGACAAAAACTGAACCAATATCAGAAATAGACAATCGACAATAGGATTAGGCCAGTCAATGAGATCATGGGTAATCATCCACAATCAGTACCTCGTTCCTGCCTTCTCCCCATATCCCCTGACTCCGCTATCTTTAAGAGCCCTATCTAGCTCTCGCTAGAAAGTATCCAGATAACCGGCCTCCACCGCCCTCTGAGGCAGAGAATTCCACACTCACAACTCTCTGTGTGAAAAAGTGTTTCCTCATCTCCATTCTAAATGGCTTACCCCTTATTCTTAAACTGTGGCCCCTGGTTCTGGACTCCACAAACATCGGGAACACGTTTCTGCCAAAACCCTTCTGCCAAAACACAAAAGTGCTGGAGAAACTCTGCGGGTGCGGCAGCGAAGGAAATGGGCAACGTTTCGGGCCAAAACCCTTCTTCAGACTGATGGAGGGAGGGGGGGGGGTGGGGCGGGAAGAAGAAAGGAAGAGGAGGAGCCAGAGGGTTGAGGGAGAGCTGAGAAGGGGAGGAGACAATAAGGGCTACAGGAAATTGGAGAAGTCAATGTTCATGCCGCTGGGGTGTAAACTGCCCAAGCGAAATATGAGGTGCTGCTCCTCCAATTTCCGGTGGTGCTCACTCTGGCCATGGAGGAGGCCCAGGACAGAAAGGTCGGATTCGGAATGGGAGAGGGAGTTGAAGTGCTGAGCCACCGGGAGATCAGATTGGTTATTGCGGACCGAGCGGAGGTGTTCAGCGAAACGATCGCCAAGCCTACGCTTGGTCTCACCGATGTAGATCAGCTGAAATCTAGAGCAGCGGCTGCAATAGATGAGGTTGGAGGAGGTGCAGGTGAACCTCTGTCACACCTGGAACGACTGCTTGGGTCCTTGAATGGAGTCGAGGGGAGAGGTAAAGCAACAAGTGTAGCATCTCTTGCGGTTGCAAGGGAAAGTGCCCTGGGAGGGGGTGGTGCGGGTGGGAAGGGAAGAATTGACCAGAGAGTTACGGAGGGACAGGGGGGGAGATGGGAAGATGTGGCGAGTGGTGGGGTCACGTTGGAGGTGGCGAAAATGATGGGAGGACTATTTGTTGTATGTGACGGCTAGTGGGGTGGAAGGTGAGGACTAGTGGGACTCTGCCCTTGTTACGAGTGGGGGGGATGCGGAGAGCAGTGTTACGGGGTATTGAAGAGACCCTGGTGAGAGCATCATCTATTGTAGGGGAGGGGAACCCACATTCCTTGAAGAATGAGGACATTTCCGATGCCCTGATGTGGAACACCTCATCCTGGGAGCAGATGCGGCATAGACGGAGGAATTGGGAGTAGGGGATGGAGTCCTTACAGGAAGCAGGGTGGGAAGAAGTGTAGTCTAGATAGCCATGCAGTCTAGATAGCCGGACTATCGATACCGACTGGCTATCTGCCGCCATACACAGCAATTCACCCTGCTCCCCCTTAAAAATCTTATGTTTCAATAAGATCCCCTGTCATCCTTCTAAATTCCAGAGTATACAAGCCCAGCCGCTCCATTCTCTCAGCATATGACAGTCCCACCATCTCGGGAATTAACCTCGTGAACCTACGCTGCAGTACCTCAATAGCAAGGATGTCCTTCCTCAAATTTGGAGACCAAAACTGCACACAATGGTCTCACTAGGGCCCTGTACAACTGCAGAAGGACCTCTTTGCTCCTATATTCAACTCTTCTTGTTATGAAGGCCAACATGCCATTCGCTTTCTTTACTGCCTCCTGTACCTGCATGCTTACTTTCATTGACTGATGAACAATGACCCCCCAGATCTCGGTGTACTTCCCCTTTCCCAACTTGACACCATTTAGATAATAATCTGCCTTCCTGGTTTTGCTACCAAAGTGGATAACCTCACATTAATCCACATTAAATTGCGTCTGCCATGCATCTGCCCACTCACCCAACCTGTCCAAGTCACCCAGCATTCTCATAGCATCCTCCACACAGTTCACACTGCCACCCAGCTTTGTGTCATCTGCAAATTTGCTAATGTAACTTGTAATCCCTTCATCTAAATCATTAATATATATTGTAAATAGCTGCAATCCCAGCACCGAGACTTGCAGTACCCCACTAGTCACTGTCTGCCATTCTGAAAGGGACCCGTTAATCCCTACTCTTTGTTTCCTGTCTGCCAACCAATTTTCTATCCATGTCAGCACTCCACCCCCAATACCATGTGCCCTAATTTTGCCCACTAATCTCTTATGTGGGACCTTATCAAATGTTTTCTGAAAGTCCAGGTACACTACATCCACTGGCTCTCCCTTGTCCATTTTCCTAGTTACATCCTCAACAAATTCCCCTTCGTAAATCCATGCTGACTCGGACCGGTCCTGTTACTGCTATCCAAATGTGCCGCTATTTCATCTTTTATCTTCCCCACCACCGATGTCAGCCTAACTGGTCTATAATTCCCTGTTTTCTCTCTCCTGCCTTTCTTAAAAAGTGGGATAACATTAGCTACCCTCCAATATACAGGAACTGATCCTGAATCTATAGAACATTGGAAAGTTGTGTTACAGACAGATAAAGTGAGTTAAAGTTGGAGAATTGGATATTGGGTTTGGAGGCTGCATTGCGCTCTGACTCACGACAAGGTCTTGTTCAAGCTTTCATTGAGCATCATTATTACAGTAAAGGAGGCCACAAACAGGTCAGTGTGGGATAGAGAATTAAAACTGGCAAGCAACCGAAGACTTGGAGTCATTCTTGCGGACTAAACATATGTGTTCTGCAATGCTTTTGCTGGCATTTGGTTTGCCAAGGTATAGAAGACGACATTGCTAATGATGAATGCAGTTGATTCAGTTAAGTGCAAGAAAATTACTGCTTCACTTGGAAAGATTGTTTTGGTCCATGGATAGTGCAAAGTGAAGAGATAGGACGGGTACGGCAAATTTGAGACCACATGGGAATTTTAATAAGAGGTTGGTAGGAATGAAAGGTTGACCCACAATTCAGATGGTTCCTTCAAAATGTTAAAAGAGGAAAGATGTATTGGGTAGTGAAATCTTATTCAATCGACAGAAATGGCAATGAATGATCTATTGAATGTGAAGGGTGATACAATAGAAAATGCTTGCTGTTCATGAGGTAAGCAGACATGAGCAGAAATGTGCACAAAGATGACATGCTATCAGGATGGTCTAGCATGATAGAGGCAAAGCCAGGGTCAAAAGACAGACATTTCAGAGGCACATCTGTGGGAAGTTCTGTCAGTGAAAATATGGTGGAGGGGAGAGAGACAAAGGACAAAGGACATTTATTGTCACATACACCATTTCTGGTTTAGTGAAATTTGAGTTGCCATTTGCAGCACACCAATAAAAGTAAGACACCACATTAAAAAAGAATTGAACATAAAACATTCCTCCACAATGGTTCCCACTGTGAGGGAAGGCACAAAGTCCAGTCCTCTTCCCCTTGTTCACCGATGGTCGGGCCTATTGAGGCCTCTGCAGTCGTCGCAACGGCGGCCTGATGTTCAGGCCCTCTCGCCGGATGATGGGGCTTCGGCGTCAGGAGAACACTCTTCAGCGGTTTGGAGCGTCTGGAACGGCCGCTTGCTGCCAGAGACCGCAGCTCCCGAAGTCCACAGGCCGCGCTGGTCGGAGCTCCGACACAGGCGGTCTCGACGAGAGATCCCAGGCTCCGCCGTGTTCAGAGTCAGTGCCGCCACGGCTGGAAGCTCCGCAATGTTGGGAGTCGGCGGTCTCAGCACTCCGGAGCCCACCGCACGCCGACCCCAGCAAGGCATCGCCCGCTCTGCGATGGCGCCCCAGCGCTGTGCCGCCGCCGAAGCCAAAGTTCTGGCCGGTTCCAGCAGGAAACGCCGCTCCAGTCCCGGTGGTAGGAAGGGGCGAAGATACGGCCAGGAGAAATGCCGCATCTCTGACCAGGTAGAGACTGAGAAAAACAGTTTCCCCCCTCCCCCCACATAAAAAAGATCAGACCTCCAAACGAACTTTTAACATATTAAAAAATAAAAAAAAGAGTGAAAGGACGGACAGCTGCCGGCGGGGCAGCCATACTCGTCGACGACGACTGGGAAAATAAAAGAGACAAGTTTAATGTCAGTGCTTCCCCAGCTTAATGTCAGTGCTGGGGAAGATACTGGAAAAAATTGAGGGGGAGGATTAATGATTATCACTTGGTAAGACAAGGGAAAGTGGGTAAACTTGTCTCTTTGGCAATAGGAGACATTCATAAGGGCATTGAATACTAAGGTAGAGTGGTTATGCTCCAACTTTATAAAACCTTGGTCACACTGCAACTGGAGTACTGCATGTAGCTCTGGTCACCAAGGTATATAAAGAATGCACGCAAGTACGTGCTTGGGGTGGAGCATTTCCGGTCTGAGGTGACACTGGAAAATCCAGCTCTGGTTTCTGCTGAAGTATCAGAGATTTAGAGGGGACGGTGCTGAGGTATATAAAATTAGAAAGGCTATGGACTGCAGGAAACTCAGTGGGACATAAAACGTGAGGATATGGGTTTAGGGTAAGGGAGAAGAGACTGCAAGGGGATATGAGAAGGACCTTCTTCACCCAGAGAGTTGCAAGCACCCAAGAGAATGGTTGAAGCTGGGCCATTGACAGCATTTAAGTGTCTTAATGGCCACATGAAACAATTTAGCATGGACTGTTATTTATTACATGTTGGGTGACGCATTAATATAGAAATGTGCCTATTGGTCAGTGTGGATGAGTTGGGCAGAATGACCCATTTATATGCTGTACAATTCTGCCTATTCTGAAACTTAAATGAATACTTTCTACTTTATTGTCACATGTGACAAGTCACAGTAAAATTCTTTGCTTGCATACCTAAGGTATGTAAATAGTCGCCACACGTCACATAGAGGGCGCTTACAAAGTTACAAAGTACCCCAGCGCCAGGTCCCCCTTTGTTCTTTGATTCCTTGGTTTGTCTTTGCCCATGATTCCATTGTGGAAATGTACTGAAAAATTTGAGAATCCAAATAGACTACTAGTACTACATTATGCTTGTTACAAGGTTTGAAATAGGTTTACATATTTTATTTCATTTGCTAGATTATTATCTTCTTACACTTTTAAATCCAATTTCTTTTCTGCCATTGGTATCCTATGGTTAATTATTGTAAAGATACCAATCAGGCTACTAAAACCCACGTGACTTAAAATAGATAGACAACGTTAAAATGAGTTGGTGAGAAATCTGCAAGATCTATTCGTTAAATTTGGATTGGATCTTATATTGCCATTTTTATTGAGCACAGAGCTCCATAATGGCCACTAATCATTAGAACATCCTTGCTACAGGATAACATGGCCAAAGAGACACCTAAAAAAAAGGATCAAAACAGTCATTAGCATATTGGGACCTGGAGAGTTCAATTTAACAAATCAGTTATCAATATGATTAAAATGAATTTTGAATTAAATCAATACGAGCAATGCTGTGAAAAATTAGCAACCCTGGCAAGTACCTCTTTTAGGTGATACTCCACTTTGTAACTAGCTACAACATTTCTATTTTAAAATCTGGAAGTCGATTGTGTTAACATAATATGCCTAATTGTACTACATACAAGTTATATTAATCAACCATTAGAATGAAACTATTTACGGGTGAAACGAGAGCTAAAAGACATGTTAGAAGGCACCATTCAGAAAGTTGAGTTTGCAGCAACATTCAAGTCAGACCAATAGAAATTACGCCGGGACAGAAATTTTGCATTACCCGCCGGCACACTCTTTTGGAGGAAATGGATATAGACTAGATGAATCAGTAAACATGCTCTGGATGAAAATTGCCAAATTACTTTGTTTTTTTTGTAAAGATCAGATTTGAAAAGTAATTAGAGCCAATTTTAGGCCTTAGTTATTTGAAATTTCTACAGAAACTCTTTTCCCCAATTGTTATCTTCAGGGCGCATTGACAGATATTGTTTATTCAGCGTTTTGTTTAGTTGTTGCTTTCTAAACTTGAGCCTCTAAATTTGCTCGAATTTGCCTAAAAAAAACTCTTAGATAACTGTTCTATCAATAACGCAATCCTTATTTGTTAAAGACTTCATGCTGATTAACGCACCAGATTCAAATTAAAATACATTCAACTATTCGGAAACCTTCCTTTAAATTAAATAAAACTAAATATGGGGCCTATTTTAAATGAAGGAATTATTTTCTATTAATCTACACACCAAATGAAAAATCACAAGCATTCCACTGACGCATTTACTGACCTTGCATCTGCACCATCAAATATCTTGTCTGCTACATCTCCTATCACTTCTTGCCTCAAATAATACAGCATCCGTACCCGCAGTAGGACTCTGTAGTGGAAGAAAGTTTGAACATTAGTACTGTTTGCCAACACTAGCTTTTGGCAGCTGCTTCTGTTCATCCATCATTCTGCCAAGGCTGATTAGCTATGCTGTATGGTAGGCTTGAAGCATGACAGATGGTGGCATATAATCACCTCTGTGTGGTGCTTTTGCTGGCTTTCAACAGCCATGCTTGGCAACCACTTTCAACATACTGAGCACAGTGTTGTGCAGCCCAGACACATTTCATTCAGTAATGCCTAATTCAGTTTGTGAAGTTTAACGTGCATGTTGCCAGTGCTTCTGAAGTGTTCAAGTAAGTTTGTAAACAACTGAGCAGATGGCTTGCAGTAGGCGTTCTGCTCCATTATCTCATGCAATTTCCTCAGCTGTTGCTTACTATCTTCTGAAGCAGCTTTATGTTTAGAATAATGAGCAGCTATTTAACGGGCTGAAAAAGAAAGATATGCAAAATCTAATTTCAAGTGCCTCAGTACAAACAATGGCCTATTTTATACTTTTATTCAAAACACGAGTTTTCAAGCGAAAAATAAATGCACATTTCTGAAGTAGTTTCAGAAGATCCTAAACACGAAAGCACTTTTTAAGCGAGTTCGGTATTCCGACTGCGCTTGCCCAGGTCATAGGTCACTAGCTATAAAGTCTCGGCAATGGTGGTGCTGCATTGTGTGCAGGCTTGTGTTTCATCTGTGGCCGGGGTCGGCTGTCCGTCGCTGCGGGTGCTCTTGAGTTGCTGCTGGGCCGTTCCCCCCCCCCCCACCTCTTCGGTGTCCCGTCCCTATCCAGGGCGGCCCTGGGTTGCCGGGGCGGCCCCGGACCTGCAGCCGCTGGCTCCAGCTCGGCTATGCCTGTCCTGCTGGGTTGGTCGGCACCCCTCCACCTCAACCCCCCCTCCCCTCATTCCGACACCGAGATCCTGCTGAAGATGGGCAGCGGCTGACCCTGCTCGAAACCGAGCGACTCGGAGCCGCTGCTGCTGGAGTCGTCCTGGTCGGAGAGAGAATCTGCGGATGGGTTCCTGCCAGCCATGAAGGCCAGGCGCCCGCTGGAGCTGCTATTTGTGGTGCTGGCGGCAGCAGCAACCTCCTTCCCCTCCCTTGCCCAGCCCCAAGCCCAGAGTCTGGGTCAGCTCCAACTCCAGTTCGGGGCTGAAGGCCGCCTGCAGTGCGGCACAGTCTAGCGCCGAGCCGGAGGAGGCTGAGCCCAGGCTGGCGCCCTGTCCCAGGCAGGGCCGGGACCCTCACTCCTTGCGGTTGTGCATGAAGTGGCTTGTGGCGGCGCCTAACGGCAGCGGCTCGACTGCAGTCCGTCTGTCTTTTTAAAATTTATTTATTTAATATTATTTTTTATTTTTGTCTAGTTAAATGTGGTTGTTTGTGTTTTTTTTATATTGTTTTTAACTGTGTATATGTGGGGGGCGGGGGAAACTTAAAAAAATCTCTTCCCTGTATGGAGGACCCGACCTTTCTCTGTCGGGTCTCTGTTGTCGTTGGGGCCTAGCACCGTGGAGCGGCCTCCAACCGGAACGACCTGGAGCTCCAGTCCTGCGGACTACTCACCATCGTGGAGCTGGCCGAGTTCGGAGCGTGGAGAGCTGCGGTGACGCGCGGCTGTGACCCGACCCTGGAGATTCGGAGGCTCCAGCCGCAGGTCTGGTGGACGGTAACATCGGGAGCTCGTGGGTCCCTGGTGGGAGACCGCTTTTCGGGGCTCCCGCAACGGCAACTTCTCCCGCCCGAATTGCGGGGTTGAAGATGACCTGGAGCTGGGTCTAACATTGCCCGGCGCGGCTTTAATGGCCGCGGGACTTGCTAGCGCTACCGGGGGCTCCAACATCCAGACCCGGAGGGCGGCCTTGCATCGCCCGGCGCGGCTTAAATGGCCGCGGGACTTAATTTCCATCTCCCGCCGGGGGCTCTGACTCTGACATCGGGAGGAGAATGGGGAGTGCAGGGGAGAGATAAGACTTTGCCTCTCCTCCTCGCTGTGATGGATGTTTGTGTAAATTGTGTTGTGTCTTGGTTCTTTTTACTTGTTTGTATGACTGCAGAAACCAAATTTCGTTTGAACCTCATTTGAGGTTCAAATGACAATAAATTGTATTGTATTGTACTTGGGGTGGTGGCTAAGGGAGCGCAGGGGCGAACTGGCACTTGTCACCGTAGCGACCCTTCGGGGAGTGAGTTCCTCTGGAGTTGGAGTGGGGTTGGGCTGGAGTTGGCGCTGGTGTTGTCGGTCCGGGTTGTCGGTTGGCCTGGCGGGAGAGGCAGAGGTGAGCTGGGGTTGGCGTTTCTCCACGCTGGGCCTGGGGTCCGGTGTCCCGTCGGTCCGGACGTTTCCGGCAGCCCCCCCGGGTGGGGATGGGACACTCGAGCGTGGGGGGTGGAACCGAGGACGGTCCAGTGGCCGTTCAGCAGTGCTTGCAGGTCTCTCCCTATCCCCCTCACCCCCCCCCCACCCGGTCTCCCACTGAAAAAAGACCAAAGAAATCGGACCCAAACTATACTTACTGAATCTACAGCGCTTCGTTCTATTTTTATTTATAGCGTTTGACCTTTGACAAATCCCATGATTCCTTGCGTTTTTCGGAATACCGAACTCGCTTATTCAAATAGTTTAAAAAAAAAGAAACAAAACTAAGATTTAACATTTGCTTTGCTTGCAAATTGTACGACTAAAACTCACTTGTTGCAGTGGTGTTTAAGGTGTTTCTTGTAACCATCATCATGCAGCAAGTTATCTGGGTTGCAGCTTACGAGCCAATCAGCATTTTTCATGATTGGCTGAGTAGACTGGCTTTTAACTTTCTTTCCTTTCCTCCCTCTAGGCACTGGTGCAGACAAACCTATTAGTAGAGCAAACATACAAGTTATAATCACCTTAGCACAGAACACACCAACCCACAAACTTAACAATTAGTGCACAGATTACATAGTTTTCAATTTACTGAAATGAAACAATCACTGCACATTCTCCTTTCCCCAGAACGGCTGTTGTAATCTCTCCCCTGATTTTTCAGTCTCACTCCATTGATGTATGTACTTTAATGGTGAGATGGCCATGTTACCATGCTATGTGTCTGCCTTTCTTATATTTGTTTCTTTATCATCAGATGTCGTGCTGATTTCTCCGTTTTTTCCTTACCCGTTCTTAAAATTCATATCTTTCCACCAATCCAAGTCAATTTTGGTACATGTATCATGACATCTCTTACTCTTTTTTTTCTCACTGATAATCTCTGCTCTTCAGCCCTCATCTAACTCAGTTTTCTTCCCTTTTCTTAAAGCACACGGTATTGGGGGTTCAGTATTGATGTGGATAGAGAACTGGCTGGCAGACAGGAAGCAAAGAGTAGGAGTAAACGGGTCCTTTTCGGAATGGCAAGCAGTGACTAGTGGGGTACCGCAAGGCTCAGTGCTGGCTCCAGCTATTTACAATATATATTAATGATTTGGACGAGGGAATTGAATGCAACATCTCCAAGTTTGCGGATGACACAAAGCTGGGGGGCAGTGTTAGCTGTGAGGAGGATGCTAGGAGGCTGCAAGGTGACTTGGATAGGTTGGGTGAGTGGGCAAATGCATGGCAGATGCAGTATAATGTGGATAAATGTGAGGTTATCCACTTTGGTGGCAAGAACAGGAAAGTAGACAATTATCTGAATGGCGGTCGATTAGGAAAAGGGGAGATGCAACGAGACCTGGGTGTCATGGTACACCAGTCATTGAAAGTAGGCATGCAGGTGCAGCAGGCAGTGAAGAAAGCAAATGGTATGTAGCATTCATAGCAAAAGGATTTGAGTATAGGAGCAGGGAGGTTCTACTGCAATTGTACAGGGCCTTGGTGAGACCACACCTAAAGTATTGCATACAGTTTTGGTCTCCTAATCTGAGGAAAGACATTCTTGCCATAGAGGGAGTACAGAGAAGGTTCACCAGACTGATTCCTGGGATGGCTGGACTTTCATATGAAGAAAGACTGGATAGACTCGGCTTGTACTCGCTGGAATTTAGAAGATTGAGGGGGGATCTTATAGAAACTTACAAAATTCTTAAGGGGTTGGACAGGCTAAATGCAAGAAGATTGTTCCCGATGTTGGGGAAGTCCAGAACAAGGGGTCACAGTTTAAGGATAAGGAGGAAGTCTTTTAGGACCGAGATGAGAAAAAAAAATTCACACAGTGAGCGGTGAATCTGTGGAATTCTCTGCCACAGAAAGTAGTTGAGGCCAGTTCATTGGCTATATTTAAGAGAGAGTTAGATGTGGCCCTTGTGGCTAAAGGGATCAGGGGGTATGGAGAGAAGGCAGGTACAGGATACTGAGTTGGATGATCAGCCATGATCATATTGAATGGCGGTGCAGGCTCGAAGGGCCGAATGGCCTACTCCTGCACCTATTTTCTATGTTTCTTTTGATATTCCACCCACATTCTCTTGACTTTCCACCACATCATTCTGCCACTCTTTCAAATGCATGTCTCAAGATGAAGATAACAGGCCAGTGAAAGATATGAGAGCTTAAGGAAATAGCTAATAACGGAGAAAGCCCATTGTAAGAGGTTACAAATGGTGGGTGAAGATTTCAGCAGATGAGTCAATGTTTTGGGCCTGAAGTGGCCTTGGTGGTGGGCTCAATCTCATCTCAGGACCAAATGTGACACCAAGATTGCCACAGCCTGGTTCACATTTTAAGACAGTTGCCAGAAGAACATAATCACCAATAGGAACTAAGGACTTTGGCTTCATACTTTAGAATTCTTCGTTGCAGTAGACCTCATCAGAATACAATGTCAAGGTACAGTATATAAGGAAGCCCGTTCCAATTCTGTAGAGATCAAGAGAATTGAAACACACTTGGAGATGCCACAACATGCAAATAAATCAACACTTTTCTCAGATGTGAAGAGTAGGATGGAGTAACTTTTTTGATTGGGATGCATCCATCCCAAATAGAACAATGAAATTCGTACTTGCAGAGGGAATAGTATAAATTCAAGGCAGACAGCATGGTTAATGGCATAGACAAAAGAAATATCATGGGAGATTATCAGGTTACATCCAGATAAGAAAGTGTGGGTGCAACCAGCAGGATTACAGTAAACATGGCCCCAAGCATATAAGGTAGAAAACTTAAGAAAACAAACATCACTATTATGGATAGACAAAAAGTAGTAAAAAACAAAATAATCGTCAAAATAGAATCTGTGGCATTAATCTTTATTACATTCCATGAAACAGGACTTTAAAAAAAGCTAAATTTTGTGATGCAGCAGAAGTCTAAGGATTTGGATCTTTACATTGGACTAATGTACCAGCATACTTGTGCTTAAAGGTGCCTTTTGGCTATTGTAATTCAAAAATTATTTTGAATAATAAAACACCTGGACAGATAACTACCGCAATTAAATATCTGTTTTTTGACAATCTGTTTTTTTCAAAAAATCTGATTTTGAAGTTATTTAAGGCAATAACTTGCATATTTCTAGCAATAAGAAAAGCAATCGGTCATGATGAAATGGCGGAGCAGACCCGATGGGCCAAATGGCCTAATTCTGCTATGTCTTTTCCAATTGTTACCCAACAATTGGTAAAACCTGCATAAAATTTGGATTTAAAAAAAAAACTGCATTCCTGATGAGCGCCAATGAGTATGCTCCACATTAGCCTCATTATATCTCACATTTAACCTCGTCAGAATATATTTATATTTATTGATTTTTCTCCTTATGCCTGTGCTCTCTCCTAGATACATATGTGCTATTTTCTTCAACTACTCCATGATAGTTCATGATGTTGCCACCTTCTGGAATTTCAAAATTTATTAATTACTTTTAGTTTTCAACTTCACACAATTGCATAGGTTTTCAATATATGAATCTATCACTTAATAATATTGACTTCACCAGTGTGTTTGGCCTTTCGTAACAGCTGCATTTGACACCATAACCTCTTCTGGTATTAATCCAGTTAATCTGTCTTTGCACCTTTCCCAGTACGTATACCTGTAATCATATAGGAGCAAAAGTACTAAATATCCATGTGCCTAGATTACAGACTGATCCTGTGGATTTTTGCATCGCTGATCTATGTTTTAAAAAAAAGCTACAGCACACACTAAAGGTGTTTAAAAAAACCCCACAGATTAGCAACACAAAATTCCAAAGAATCAGCCTGTAAACTAGGCGGTTTCTCTCAAGAGAAGGGAATTAAATGTTGAGGTTATTTTGCTTCAGTCTTGTCAGACCCCACCTGGAGAACTGCATTCAGTTTTTATTCACTGAAGCATAGGAATTACATATTGGATGTGGGAGGAAACAGCATAGATTTATCATCATTATGCTATGACATAAAAGCTTAAATTGCAGACTGGATGCATAAGCTTGGAAGTTTTCCCAAGTCAAAAAGGTTAGTTGTCTTATTAGCGTTTTTTAAATGCTAAAGAGATCTGATTTCTGCAGTGAGAATTCAGTACAGAAGGCATAACCCTGAAGTTGAAATAAGGTTATTTTGGAGCTAAGTAAATAAGAACGTTGACTTCCGGCACACAACTAAATGAAAATTTGTAACTCTTCACCAAAAAGATTGAATACGGTATCAGTTGAAATTTAAGCACAAGGTTGGCAACCTTCCATTAGCTAAGAGTATCATAGGTTGTGAACTGAAGGTGCGTAAATGGAATAGAGATGTTTCAGTAGTTGTTTAATGAATCAGATCAAGGGGTAAATAGCCTAGCACCTGTACCCGTTTTCATTACTGCAACCGAAATTTATGAAGTATTCTCTTCTGGTTTTAACTAAAACTAACAATTATTTTTAACTCCTTGGCATTCACAAATTTTCCCAAGATCAATATATGATCAAAGTAATTTTAAAATACCCGAGTGGTTTTGCAGAGCTCGAGTCTGTCCATCCTCAGTAGGAGTAATCAGATCCCATATAAATCCTTTGATCTTCTCATCTCCTCTGTAATGGTTCAAGCAGTACACAAGGATAGTGCGGCAGATGGTCTCCACATCATGTTCTGTCAACTGCCGTTTAAAACGACCATGTGATAGTATGTCACTCCATCGGCCCCAACTGAGAAAAATAATATGATGGTAGTTTGCATTAGGCATGCGCACATAGCAAGAAGATTAAGATACAAATTTGATAGGTGCAGGAATCAAGGGGCTCAGAGAGAGAGTATAGCAATTGAAAAATGCAGGCCCTGTACAGTAGGAGCAACGAGAATGGATAGACTGGGGCATCAGGAACAAAATAAAAAGTTTTGGTGGCAGATGTAATGGTGGTCATAGTGGGGAGGTTGGGCAGGAGACAATAGCAAAAGCAAGCTAGAGAAGGCGAAAGGAGGCAGCGAATGAGAATGCAGCAGAAAGAGACTGCAGTGAATGCAAGCGGGGCAGGAGATGGTGGCAGTAGCAGGTGAAGAAGAGCCAGTGAAAGCCAATGGGGGAGGAGATAGAAGCAAAATTCATCAGGATGAGGAATGAATAAAAGCAGGCAAAAGAGAATAGAAAGGAGGGGGGAATAAATAGGTCTAAGTGAGGCAGGAATTGAAGCTGAGGGTGCAACTCATCAAGCAAATATGACAGCCAATTTATACAAATAAAAACTCCATAAGCGATTGGGTAACGCATTGTAAATGGTCTTTATCTGGAGGACTGTTTGCCAACAGGCTCAGTTCATTCCTGCTTCATTTGTCATCTTAGGATCTTGCATACATCTACATTGTACTGACTTTTGGTTTCACAATATAATAGGACAATGCAGCAGTTCCTATGCGGAGATCAGAAGTGTTAGCTATTGAATTTAGCCTACAGGAGTATTTGCAACCTCATATCCAAGTTGTACAATAGATTACAGAGTTCATGTTGTAGTCTGGGAGGTTCAGTGGATTGAATGAGTCTTTCCATGAAACAGCTTGCTTATCTTATTGCATTTTGTACCAATATAAAATTATCAGGTCAACTCGCATGTTGGGCTTCCCTGACAAAAAGAGATTAACTCTACACCTGTCCAATTATTAAACATAAATGTTAGTAATTTTGTGATACAGAATTGATAACTTGTAAAATACATCCACATAAAAAGGATTCTCGCTTATAAAGTGCAAGTGTACAATAAGCGTTAAACTTGACAATTAAGTCTCAAGAGATTTTTTTTTAAAAGAGGCATCCATATTCCATTGTACAAATGCTAACATGGATGCCTCTTCAAACGATTCTGTCCCATATGATCCCCAAAGGCTCCTGCACTCGTTGAAGCAGAATACTTGATTTCCTCACCTTTAGCAGTTCATTCGGCTGATGTAAATACATTAAAAGTTGATGCCTTGTGATTAATGTTGCCTGTAAGTGGCAGAAGTGTAAAACATATGGCACAAACTCAAGTTGGAATCAAAGACGGCAGCATATTTTTCAAAGCAGTTCTTTTGGCTTTCTCTCTTCACATTCCAATAAAGAATCCCTGCAAAACCCCAGTTATCTCTTCTACAAATAATCTCCTCTGTATCCACTCTACCCCCCCTAACCCCTCTGTCATCTACCTACATACAGTGCCCTCAATAATGTTTGGGACAAAGACCCGTCATTTATTTATTTGCTTCTGTACTTCACAATTTGAGATTTGTAATAGAAAAAAAAAATCACATGTGGTTAAAGTGCACATTGTCAGATTTTATTAAAGGCCATTTTTATACATTTTGGTTTCACCATGTAGAAATTACAGCTGTGTTTATGCATAGACCCCCCCATTTCAGGGCACCATAATGTTTGGGACACATGGCTTCACAGGTGTTTGTAATTGCTCAGGTGTGTTTAATTGCCTCCTTTATGCAGGTACAAGAGAGCTCTCAGCACCTAGTCTTTCCTCCAGTCTTTCCACCACATTTGGAAACTTTTATTGCTGTTTATCAACATGAGGACCAAAGTTGTGCCAATGAAAGTCAAAGAAGCCATTATGAGACTGAGAAACATGAATAAAACTGTTAGAGACATCAGCCAAACCTTAGGCTTACCAAAATCAACTGTATGGGACATCATCAAGAACAAAGAGAGCACTGGTGACCTTAATAATTGCAAGGTCGGCCAAGGAAGACCTCCACAGCTGATGACAGAAGAATTCTCTCTATGATAGAGAAAAATCCCCAAACACCTGTCCGACAGATCAGGAGTCTATGACTCTTCAGGAGTGGATTTGTCAATGACCTCTGTCTGCAGAAGACTTCATGAACAGAAATACAGAGGCTACCCTGCAAGATACAAACCACTGGTCAGCTGCAAAAATAGGATGGCCCCAGGTTACAGTTTGCCAAGAAGTTCTTAAAAGAGGAACCACAGTTCTGGAAAAGATCTTGTGGACAGATGAGACGAAGATTAACTTATATCAGAGTGATGGCAAGAGCAAAGTATGGAGGAGAGGAGGAACTGCCCAAGATCCAAAGCATACCACCTCATCTGTGCAACACGGTGGTGGGGGTGTTATGGCCTGGGCATGTATGGCTGCTGAAGGTACTGGCTCACTTATCTTCATTGATGATACAACTGCTGATGGTAGAAGCATAATGAATTCTGAAGTGTATAGACACATCCTATCTGCTCAAGTTCAAACAAATGCCTCAAAACTCATTGGCCAGCGGTTCATCCTGCAGCAAGACAATGATCCCAAACATACTACTAAAGCAACAAAGGAGTTTTTCAAAGCTAAAAATTGGTAAATTCTTGAGTGGCCAAGTCAATCACCCGATCTGATCCCAATTGAGCATGCCTTTTATATGCTGCAGAGAAAACTGAAGGGGACTAGCCCCCAAAACAACCATAAGCTAATGATGGCTGCAAATAGGCCTGGCAGAGCATTACCAGAGAAGACACCCAGCAAGTGGTGATGCCCATGAATCGCAGACTTCAAGCAGTCATTTTATTTATTTAGCGAATGCAAAGTCCTTTAGCCAAGCAGTTGCCTCTTGATCTGCTGTATGAAGGGTGACAAGTCCTCCTTTAAGTATTTTTTGAGGGCATGCTTCAATGATGTGTTGCATTATTTGTTGCTCTCCACAAGCACACCGTGGGGTTGGGCTGCTGCCCCATTTGTGAAGGCTGGCCAAGCAGGGGCCATGTCCAGTCCTGAATCTATTCAGCGTCGTCCAATGCTTCCTTGGGAGATTGGTGCCAGGGTTGGGTAGGGTTGGGTCTGACACCAGATGTTTATTTGGGACGTCCTTGGACTCCCATTCCTTTTTCCAAGCTGATTGGGTGGTGAAATCAGCTGGTGGTGGGTTCTTCCAAATTGGTCGTCTAGATGGAAGTCGAGCAGTGGGTGGGTTGAAGATGTCCATGTGAATTGGCAGATGAGGGAGTTTTGGGTCTTTTGTAGCATCCTTTGAGTGATGTGTGGAGGGGCTATATTGGATAGGACAGGGAGCCAGGGGAGTGGTGTTGAGCGGATTGTTCCTGTGATGATCCTCATTGTTGAGTTCAATTGGGTGTCCACATGGTGTGTGTGGGATGACCTGGACCAAACAGGGGTGCAATATTCGGCTGAAGAAAATGCAAGGGCTAGTGCTGAAATGCGCAGTGTGGGGGCTGCTGCCCCCCACTTTGAGCCAACAAGCTTACTGAGGAGATTGTTTCTGGACTTCACCTTAGCTGCTGTTCTTTTGAGATGTTCCTTGAAGGATAGGGTCCTGTCAAGGGTCACTCCGAGGTAGGTTGAGTGGGGGCATACTTCAGTTTGGTCCTGCTCAGATAGATGTTTGGTTCTCTTGTGGCTTCTGCATTATGGAGGTGGAACACACTGGAGACCTTTTTTTCTGGGCTTGGTTTTAGGCGCCAGGTTTTGCAGTACTCGTCTAGTTTAGCAAGGTCTTCATTGAGCACCTGTTCCAATGTACCAAAATCTGGTGCTTGGAAGGCCAAACAGATGTCATCTGCATAGATGAATTTGCGGGATTTGGTGGTGGGTAGGTCATTTGTGTAAAGGTTGAACAAGGTTGGGGCTAAAACTGACCCTTGCGGGAGCCCATTCTTCTGTGTTCTCCATGCACTCTTGTTCTGTCCAAGGTGAACTCTGAACCTGCGGTTGGAGAGCAGAGATTTGATGGTTTCTAATGCCCAGGCAGGGAGTGCTTTGGTGAGTTTTAGGAGGAGGCCTTTGTGCCACAGTGTCATAGGCTGCGGTGAGATCAAGGAACACTTCAGTTTGTTCTCGAAGCCGTTTTCAATGCAGGTGGTTAGGGCCAGAACTTGTTCTCCTGTACTGCGGTCCTTGCGGAAACCTGCCTGGTCCACACTGAGAATCTCTTCTACTCCTGGAGATATACGTTGTAGTATAAGGCGTTCTAAGATTTTGAGTGGGACGCAGAGTAGAGAGATTGGGCGGTAGCTTGCTGGTAGTTTTTCGTCTTTGCCAGGTTTTGGTATAGCAATGACTTTTGCTGTCCGCCATATCTTTGGGATGGAGTTAGTCTGTATGGCCCTAGTGTAGAGTTGGGTCAGCCAGGTTAGAGCTCGGCGGCCCAGGTGTTTCATGAACTCTGGAGAGATGTTATCATAACCTGCTGCCTTTGCAAGCAGTCATTGCATGCAAAGGATATGCAACAAAATACTAAACATGACTACTTTCATTTACATGACATTGCTGTGTCCCAAACATTATGGTGCCCTGAAATGGGGGGACTATGTATAAACACTGCTGTAATTTCTACATGGTGAAATCAAAATGTATAAAAATGGCCTTTATTAAAATCTGACAATGTGCACTTTAACCACATGTGATTTTTTATATTACAAATCTCAAATTGTGGAGTACAGAGGCAAATAAATAAATGATCGGTCTTTGTCCCAAAAATATGGAGGGCACTGTACAATCTTAAATTCCTCTTTTTCAGTCTTTGTATCAATATTTTCTATAAACTTGTGTGCCGCTACTCAATTCAGTGTTAGACCTTATTGTTCTATAGCGTCCAATGTAGATATAGCGCTCCCATGCAGCATTATCTGGCATATTCACTGCACGTACTAAGAACCACCAATGCAACAGCCAATTGTGTCTTCTTCCACCCACATTAATCTTGCTCGATTGCTCTCTAAGGAAACAAACCTCTTATCTTCTCAATTGCCCCCCTGCCTTTCCCCCTAGATTTCTCATTGCCCATTCACTGCAAACTTTTCAAAAAGATCACACCTTTGAAACTCATTTTCCACAAGTCTTCCATTAACTGCAAAATATAACATTGTGAAGATCTCTACACCTCTATTGCTTCAGTCTTTGATAACATACACCCAATCTGCTTCAAGTTTCAGTTCAAGGTTAACCATTAGCATATATCACCCTGGCCATACCTTTCATGGTCTTCTAAAGAACTGACACTGATTTCAAAATCTAGTTCATATTTCAATGACATTTTCGGGATTCTAAAACTGGCCTACTTCCTAGTATCACTTTAAAATAAATTAAACAGTAGAGCTACTGCCTTACAGCGCCAGAGACCCGGGTTTGATCCTGAATACGCGTCTGTACGTAGTTTGTACGTTCTTCCCGTGACCTGCGTGGGCTTTCTCTGAGATCTTCGGTTTCCTCCCACACTCCAAAGACGCACAGGTTTGGAGGTTAATTAGCTTGGTTATAAATGTAAAATTGTCCCTAGCACGTGTAGGGTAGTGTTAATGTGCAGGGATCACTGGTTGGTACGGACTCGGTGGGGCAAAGGGCCCGTTTCTGTGCTGTATCACTAAACTAAATTTATTTCAATATACATGTTGATATTGCCAAAGTTAGCTTTGACAAGTTTCTCAAAATGGTCCCCATTTACCACAGCAAGATCAAAGACAAACTTCTGAATTCCACCAAAACATTCTGCATCCTACCCCAGTCCAAAGTTTGCTTCCTCATTTGATAGTATCTGGATTAGATTCTTCATGATGTGAAAACTCATCCCACTGGCAATTAAATTTCTCATCAACATTACCCACTTCCACCCCCACTGTTAAATAACTTATATTTACATAGTGTCTTTCATCACTTCAGGCTACTGGTGTCAGACATACAGCATAGAAACAGGGCTCCAGACCATTCTCCTTTGTCTTCATGTTTGTCCTTGTTTGTCAATACTACCACGTTTTGATCACTCACAAACTAAACATTTATGGCTTGCACTTGCTGCTTAAAGGGGCTGTCCCACTGGGCGACCTAATCCGCGAGTCCAGAAGAGCGCCTTCGACCTTCAAGCTCGAGGGCACTCGCCTGGAAAGCCTCGAGCTGGATCGACCGGCCGCGTTGAAACCGCGAGCTGGACCGACCGACCGACCGCACGCACGATGAAGAGGAAGTTAAACGGCTGCCACAGAGTACCGTAAGTCCTTTAGAGAGCGCAGGGGGGGGGGGGGAGAGGAGAGAGAAGGAAGAGAGATGGGAGACAGAAGGGGAGGAGAAGGGGGAGAGAAGGAGGGGGAGAAGGAGGGGGAGAAGGAGTGGAGACACTTTTAAGAAGTTTAATAATAATGTTTAGCGGGTATTTTACCAGTTTCATGACCTAGGTCTTCCTAGGTCATGAAACTCCAATGAGCCAATCAAAATGCCCGGTCAGCGAAGGAGATGGCCTACGGCTGCCCTCAAGTGCCTGTAAGTAAATAGCGACCCCACTGCACTACGAGTGAAAAAGACCCATGCCAACCAAATTTTACTTGTGGAAATTTTTTCAATATGCTGCCAATTTTTCCGCGACCTAGCTGAGGCCGCGAGTATGCGGGAACCTCCGTCGAGCATGAAGGAGAGTTCCAGCCACCTCATACGCCCTCCTAGGACCTCGTGTCGACCATGCTGCGAGTTTGAGTCCAGGGCAAACTCTTCTAAACTCGCAGCTTCGGTCGCCCAAGTGGGACAGCCCCTTTAGTCACTAATACAGATGAAATAAACAATAGCTTTTTGTTAAAAAATGGAACTCCTACAAGAAAGTGAAAGTTCTGCTCAGCTGATCTTTGATCCCAAGACAACTGCTTGTCTCCCAAGACAATTTATTCTGTCGGACGACTCGTGTTGTCAAGGAAGGAGGAACTCTAAACTTTCTTTAATTTCCCAGCCTTCAATGAACAAATCTGCCTGTTTGACTTGTGCAAGACTAACCTGGTACATGTCCAGCAAGCCTATCATTTCAACTGGATGGAATGTCACTGAATTTTAGTAGGTAATGTCATTTAACTAAAGTTGATTTAAAATGTGTTCAACTTCTTATCAGTGTTTAAAGTTATGGTTTTAAAGAAAGTTACATTTTTAAAGTTATTTTTAACTGTTTGGGTTTTTAAGAAAATCTGATTATGACAGCCCTATCCCTATGACAGCCGATCAGCCCAACGCCATGGTTTAACTGATTCCTAAAGTAACTCAGGAAGTGGAGCCTGGCAGTTTCACATGGAAAGTGCATTGTTCAGATGGGACTTATCTTGCTCATGGAAGATTGCACCCTTGATATCTAATCAAGGTATGAACAGGCTGTGAGATAAGGTTACCAGTAAGATCAGGCACATTACCAGTCAGTGGAAGACCAAGAACATTGTCTATCTATTCCTTCAATCAATGTATATAACTTCACATTTTCCATATCATTCTCCAACTCCCTCATCTTACAAGCTCATTTAACCTCAATATCTTTACACCTCACTTTTCTGCTTAGCTTCGTAACATCAATGAACTTACAAAAAATGGAATACTTCCAAACAATCAAGACAAGTTGTCGGTATTTAAGGGTCCAGTCTTAATTGTCATGGAGTCACACCAATAGCAATTTTGCTAACTTAAATTTTTTTTTCTGAATAAAACCTATTCTTAAAAAGACACAAAGTGCTGGTGTAACTTAGCAGGTCAGGCAGCATCTCTGGAAAACACGGATGGATGACATTTCGGGTTGAAATCCTCCAGATTCAAGAATCTGAAGGATGAGGGGTCCATACCCAAAACCTCATGATCTTCAGAGATACTGCCTGACCCTTTGAAGAAAGTAAATAGCAGGACAAACAAAGGAGTCAGTAGATGTTGTCTACTTAGATTTTCAGAAAGCCTTTGATAAGGAGCCACACGTTTGTCTGCTTATGAAGATGAGATCCCACGGTATCAAGGGGCAGATACTAGCATGGATAGCAGGTTGGCTGGATGGCAGAAGACAAAGAGTGGCAATAAAGGGGGCTTTTGGTTGGCTGCCAGTGACTGGTGGAGTCCCGCAAGGGTCAGTGCTGGGGCCGCAACACTTCACGTTGTATATTAATGATTTGGACAAGCAGATTGAAGGTTTTGTGGCAAAGTTTGCGGATGATACGAAAATAGGTGGAGGAGCAGGTCACGTCGAGAAAGCAGGGACTCTGCAGAATGATTTGGATAAGTTGTGAGAGTGGCAGAGAAGTGGCTGATGGATATAGTGTAGCAAAGTGTGGTCATGCATTTTGGTAGTAGGAATAAAGGCGTAGACTATTTTCGAAATGGGGTGCGAATCCAGAAATTGGAGTTGCAAAGAGACTTGGAAGTGTTGGTGCAGGATTCCCAAAAAATTAATCTGCAAGTCGAATCGGTAGTAAAGAAATCAAACTCAATGCTGGCATTTATTTCAAGAGGGCTTGTATACAAAAACAGGGATGTAATGTTGAGGCTCTATAAGGCACTGGTAAGGCCGCATTAGGAATGTCGTGAGCAATTTTGGGCACCATATCTGAAGAAAGATGTGCTTGCTCTGGAGTAGGTCCAGAGGAGGTTTACACAAATGATCCCAGGAACGAGTAGGTTAACCTATGATAAGCGTTTGTCGGCACTGGGCCTGTACTCGCTGGAGTTTAGAAGAATGAGGGAGAGTCCTCTGGCGGGAGAGTCTAGGACTAGTCATAGCCTCAGAATTAAAGGACGTTCTTTTAGGAAGATGAGGAGAAATTTATTTAGTCAGAATCTGTGGAATTCTTTGCCACAGAAGGCTCTGAAGGCCAAGTCAGTGGATATTTTTAAGGCAGAGATTGATAGATTCTTGATTAGTACAGGTGTCAGAGGTTATGGGGAGAAGGCAAGAGAATGGGGTTAGGAGGGAGAGATAGATCAGCCATGATTGAATGGTGGAGCAGACTTGATGGCCTAATTCTACTCCTATTCCTTATGAGCCGCTGAGTTACTCCAGCACTCTGCATCTTTTCTTTAAAACCAGCATTCAGTTAATTGTTTCTACAAAAATAATTCTAATTCTGTCCTTTAACCTATTCCCTATCAATGCCAATACACAACCCATGAGGTCATTTCATTTAACCTTTTACTTTGCATCTTTGCAGACAACACATTCACTGACACCCCCTTAATCAGCTAAGGTGACGTTGAAACAGTCCTTAACACAAAGTAAAACAAAATATGACCTTCTGTAGGTATGCAATTAAAAAAGACCAAAGGTCAAACAAATTGGCGAGTGGAAGATTATGGTAATAAATTATTCAGCATATTTTAAAGGAGCATTTCTGGCTACCTTAGGCGCAACAATGACATTTGCCAAAACAGATTGCTATACCAAAGTTATTTTCTCTAATCCTGAAGACAATGGATCTACTCTTCTTAATTCTTAGTCCAATTCACACAGATTAGTTCACTATAGTTAATGGCTAAAGGTGTCTAAATGGGAATAACAAACATGAGGTAAGATCATAAGTGTGAGGAAGTAGGCACCAGAGAGGGGTGGGCGGTGAAAGAAATAGTCAATGTAATTTAACAAAGCACCCCAAATGTTTCTACATGCAATTCAAATGTTAGTGTGCATTAGGAATTAACAGTGGTGCAGGAGAGTTTTCCCAAGATGATGAGGGGGTCAGCAGAGAAACAAAGGCTAGGACTGGGATTTCAGAAGGTGAGCTAATGCACGGGCAGAATTAGGCAATGCTATGAATTGGTATTAGGTGGGCCTTGTGATTTAAATTCCATGCCATTCAAAATCACAAAAGAATTAAACAAGTATGAAAACACATTGGCTTAGTTGCAGTTGCCAGGAGTATGGAGTTGGATAGATTTGTGGCAATTAGTTTTGATCTGAGTATTTAACAAGGAAATTTCTCTTAATTTAAGAGATTTGAAGTTAAGCTTGTAATCTAATGATTCTGAGACAATGAAGGCATGAAATGTGGAAGAGCAAATTAGATTATACTGTGCCATCTTGCAGTAAAGGAAATCAGTTTGTTTACTTCTTATTTAGATTGTTAAGAAGTCCCTCCTTAAAAGAAATTCAAAGGTGGGAAATAACTTTCAGAGTTTAGTTCCAATTTTACATAATGCATTCTGCAACTCACCCATATACCAATAAGTTTTTCTCCACCCTGAAGCATTCAGTCCTTGGATAACCATGGGATCTGTCCTGTGGTCTACGGGGCTTCCCAGTCTTTTCTTCAGACTCGCTTTCCAAATCGGAAAATTCCATGAGTTCATCTTCCTTGATAGCATTGTAGTGTCTTGTTTGTTTTCTTACTCTTGGTGTATCAATCACCAAATTGTTCTACAACAGGAGACAGCACATACGAGGAAACATATATTTCACCGTTTTTTAAATTTAAATTTACAGGACACAACATGCTGCTTACCCTTCCATTTACTGCATCAATATCCAATTCAGCTTTCTTTGCCCACTTTTGCCAAAAGTTGGGATCATCAAGGGAAATATCGGTTCTATTCCCAGAAGTCACAAAGCTAGCCTGAATAGTTTCACAAAGAAACAAACTCATTGTTAGGAGAAATCTATACAATTTACTTCAGAATAATATTAACTTGATATTGTGATGTTTGTATTTTCTCAGTTTGTAAATATGTAACATAAACACATTTATTCTTGTTCAAATATATTCACCTTTGCAAAAGTTGAGCTTTTCCCTTCAGACTCTATAGTAATTGTATGAGTACGTCTTAAAAGAATCTGGTCAATATCTTCCTCACAGAATTTGGACCCTTCATCCTCTTCATCCATCAGGGCACCATATGCTCCTTTCCTCAGAAGATCCTCAATTTCCTTTTTAGATAGCTGCTGCACCTATATATTTTGAATTTTACATATTGATTGCAACATTAAGTATATGTCATGTATATGAACCAAATAGCTTGAGAAATTTAGTCACAGTATACAAAAATGCATACCCCATTGGCACTATTTTCTCTTCCACTCATCGATTGCAGAACAGCTTTGTCCAACCCAAGTTTAAGACTGGCTTTATCAAACATTTCTCTTTCATAAGAATTCCTTGTTATTAATCGATACACTTTCACCGCTTTGCTCTGTCCAATTCTGTGACAACGAGCTTGAGCCTGTTGGTGTAGAACAATAAAATAACAGCATCAACCTATATTCAATGGAGACACAAGAAGATGTTGATGCTGGAATCTTGAGCAAAACACAAACTGTTGGGGGAACTCAGCGTGTCAGGCAGCATCTCTAAAGGGAATGGGCAGACAACATTTTGGCTTGGACTCCTGCTTTACACTGTTCTTGTTCTCAGTAGGGTCCCAAACCGAAAAGTCGTTTGTCCATTCCATTCACATGTGTTGCCTGACCCACTGAGTTCCTCCAGGACTTTGTTTATTTTGTTCAATCTATGTTCAGGTTACTGCATCTTGCTGAAATATAATTGATGAAAACAAAGATGGAAATTTGAAAACAGTAGTCACCTGGAGATCATTTTGTGGATTCCAGTCAGAATCAAAGATGATGCAGGTGTCTGCGGCAGTAAGGTTAATCCCCAAACCTCCAGCACGAGTGCACAGCAGGAAAACAAAACGATCCGAGTCGGGTTTTGAGAAACGATCTATTGCTGCCTGCCGAAGATTCCCCCTCACTCGACCATCAATGCGCTCATACAGGTGCCTGGAAAGTAATTTTTGTATTTAAAATATTTTTACTTTCAGCCAATGGAATCCATCAAAATGCAAATTATGTTACTTGTAGATTTTGTTAATATTTAGCAAGTAGGCAGCAGTAGTTCAAGGCAGCAGATCACCACCTCCTCTCAGTGCAATTAGAAATGGGCAATGCATTGTTTTCTTACCAGCAGCACCCAGTGAATGATTTAAAAAAAAATAATAATAAAGTTCTTTCAAAAGGAAAAACTTTGTTCATGATCTGATTTTTACATTTTGATGATAAAGATTTTTTGGCACACCCAAATTCAATTATCAAGCACCCTTAGTATCTTTGCTGGTAGTTTACTCCCCAGCGGTATTAACATTGTCTTCTCTAACTTCAGATACCCCTTGCTTTCTCTCTCCATCCCCTCCCACTTCCCAGTTCTCCCACGTCTTAAGTCTCTGACTACATTCTATCTTTGTCCCACCCCCTCCTCCAACATCGGTCTGAAGAAGGGTCTCGACCCGAAACGGCACCCATTCCTTCACTCCAGAGATGCTGCCTGACCCGCTGAGTTACTCCAGCATTTTCTGTCTACCACCCTTAGTATAATCTCAATACTGCATTTAAACTTTAAGACATTAGCTTTTCTTGCAATTGAATTGAAAACTTTAAAATGATTAGGATGCAAATGCACAGCCAACTAAATGATGATTATCAGTTAAGTTACATCAATTAATGGGAAGCACATAGAATGATAAATGTTGGAATTAATAACAAAAACTGAAATGCTGGAAGAAGTCATCCAGTCGAGCATCTGTGGAAAGAGAATATTCGTAAGAAGTCACTGCACCTAAACATTGACTGATTTCTCTTTCCACGGATGCAAATTAACTATGCATTTTTTCAACATTTATTTTTGTCTCTTAAAGCCTGGTAAGTTGCACGCAATTTATAATCACCTTCCACAAAATTTACCCTGCTATGTCTTCCGTTTCCTCAGCCTTTTAAATAGTATTTGTTCTGAGTAAATTGTGGTTTTTTTTTAAAGACACTTAGCTCTGAGTCATATCCCCACTCCACCTTAAACTCACCGACGAAAACAACCGTCAACAATTTAAAAGAAAATTGGGAACAGGGGAAGTGAAAAATGCAACATTACATGCATCTAAAAATTAATTTGAGACTTTATTGTACTCTCATCTAATAATCAACTCCCCCCCCCCCCCCCCTTTAGGCAACCAACTGGGGCAGCACGGTGGCGCAGCCGTAGAGTTGCTGCCTTACAGTGCCAGAGACCCGGGTTTGATCCTGACTACGGGTGTTGTACAGTGGCTTGCAAAAGTATTCATACCCCTTGAACTTTTCCACATTTTGTCACATTACAACCACAAACGTAAATGTATTTTATTGGGATTTTATGTGATAGACCAACACAAAGTGGCGCATAATTGTGAAGTGGAAGGAAAATGATACATGGTTTTCAAATTTTTTTACAAATAAAAAACTGAAAAGTGTCGCGTGCAAAAGTATTCAGCCCCCTTTACTCTGATACCCCTAAATAAAATCCAGTGCAACCAACTGCCTTCAGAAGTCACCTAATTAGTAAATAGAGTCCACTTGTGTGTAATCTAATCTCAGTATAAATACAGCTGTTCTGTGAAGGCCTCAGAGGTTTGTTAGAGAACATTAGTGAACAAACAGCATCATGAAGCCCAAGGAACACACCAGACAGGTCAGGGATAAAGTTGTGGAGAAGTTTAAAGCAGGGTTAGGTTATAAAAAAATATCCCAAGCTTTGAACATCTCACGGAGCACTGTTCAATCCATCATCCGAAAATAGAAAGAGTATGGCACAACTGCAAACCTACCAAGACATGCCGTCCACCTAAACTGACAGGTCGGGCAAGGAGAGCATTGATCAGAGAAGCAGCCAATGGTAACTCTGGAGGAGCTGCAGAGATCCACAGCTCAGGTGGGAGAATCTGTCCACAGGACAACTATTAGTCGTGCACTCCACAAATCGGGCCTTTATGGAAGAGTGGCAAGAAGAAAGCCATTGTTGAAAAAAAGCCATAAGAAGTCCCGTTTGCAGTTTGCCACAAGCCATGTGGGGGACATAGCAAACATGTGGAGGAAGGTGCTCTGGTCAGATGAGACCAAAATTGAAGTTTTTGGCCTAAATGCAAAACGCTATGTGTGGCGGAAAACTAACACTGCACATCACCCTGAACACACCATCCCCACTGTGAAACATGGTGGTGGCAGCATCATGCTGTGGGGATGCTTTCCTTCAGCAGGGACAGGGAAGCTGGTCAGAGTTGATGGGAAGATGGATGGAGCCAAATACAGGGCAATCTTGGAAGAAAACCTGTTAGAGTCTGCAAAAGACTTGAGACTGGGGCGGAGGTTCACCTTCCAGCAGGACAACGACCCTAAACATACAGCTACAATGGAATGGTTTAGATCAAAGCATATTCATGTGTTAGAATGGCCCAGTCAAAGTCCAGACCTAAATCCAATTGAGAATCTCTGGCAAGACTTGAAAATTGCTGTTCACAGACGCTCTCCATCCAATCTGACTGAGCTTGAGCTATTTTGCAAAGAAGAATGGGCAAAAATTTCTGTCTCTAGATGTGCAA
>CM075977.1:58370449-58542600 GCA_038087875.1 Malacoraja senta
AATGCCCAATGCTCACAGATGTCCAATCGGAATGGATCCATTTACACATGCCTTTTTGCAGCAGCCCCAGCCCCCCCCCCCCATCCTGTGTCGAAGCTCGTCATCACGTGTGTGGGAATAGAGAAACATGATTGGGGGTGATAGGGAATGGGGAACAGATGGACTGTCCCTACCCCTCCCACTCTCTCCCCCCACCCCTCTCCCCCTCCCTTCACACTATTCCCCCTCCCTCCCCTACCCCATCTCCCTCCTCTCCCTCCCTTCCCCCCTCCTCTCTCCCCCCCCCTCTCCCTCTCCCTCCTATCCCTCTCTCCCCCATCCCTCTCTCCCCATCCCCCTTCCCTCTCTACACCACCCCCTTCCCTCTCTCCCCCCGCCCCCTTCCCCTCTCCCCTCCCTCTCTCCCACTTCCAGCACTCCCCCTCCCTCCCCATTCTTCCACTTATCTCCCCAACCCCTCCCCATCTCCTCCACCCCCTCCCTTCCCTCTCCCTCCACACTCTTCCCCCCTCCCTCCCCCTCCCCTACCCCTATCTCCCCCACCCCCCTTCCCTCTCCCCCACCCATCTCCTCTCCTCCTTCACACCTCCCCCACCCCTCTCTCCTCCCCTCTCCATCTCCGTCTCCTCCCAACCCATCCCTCTCCCCCACCCCTCCCACCCCACTCTTCCCCCTCCACACTCTCCCCCCTCTCTCCCCTACCCAATCCCTCTCTCCTCCTGTCCCCCATTCCTCTCTCCTCTCCACCCCCATCTCCCCCCATCCCCTTCCCCTCTCTCTTGTACCACTCCCTGCTACCTCACTCCCCACTCTTCGTCTCTCCCTCCCCCACCTCTCTCCCTCCCCCTCCCTCTCTCTCCCCCTCTTCCCCTACTCCTCTCACCTTCCCCTCATCCCCTCTCCACCTCTAACATCCCCTCCCCCTCTCTCACCCCCTACCCCTCTCCCCCTTCCTGCCCTCCCCGCTCTCCTCCCACTCCCCTCCCCTCCTCCCCCTCCCCCACCCAGCTCTCCTCTCCCTCCCCAATCTCTCCCCTTTCCTCCTCCCCCTCTCCCCTCCCTCCCCCCTTCTCCCTCTCACCCCCCTCCCCTCTTCTCTCCCCACCCCGTCTCCCTCTCCCCCCGCCTGTGTGTTTGGGGGGTGATTAGTGTGAGTGATGCCGCAGCCCCCCCCACCCCCTGCAAACGCGCGTTGGGGAAACAGCCCGCTAACAGTCTCTCTGTCTTTAAGAAGGAACTGCAGATGCTGGAAAATCGAAGGTACACAAAAAAAAGCTGACTAAACTCAGCGGGTGCAGCAGCATCTATGGATCGAAGGAAATAGGCAACGTTTCGGGACGAAACACGTCTGAAGATGGGTTCCGGCCCAATGGGTTGCCTATTTCCTTCGCTCCATAGATGCTGCTGCACCCGCTGAGTTTCTCCACCTTTTTTTTGTGTACCAGTCTCTCCCCTCTCTCTCTGCCCTTCTCTCTTCACAGCCCGCGGCTCGACTCATGCACGCCCGCTCCAAACCCCCCCCTTCACCTCTCCTTCCTCTCTCCACCCCCTCCTCTCCCCCTTCCTCTCCACCTCTTCAAATATTTTTTTTCTAACATGACATTTTCTCTCTCTGCCCCCCGCCCCTCTAGACGCACCTGAGAGGTGAGGACTATTCGTCAGTGGATAGGGTGGAGATGGGATAAAAGAAGCCAATTAAAAAATTAAGATAATATCAAGGGGTGTGATGAGTGTGTGTGTTTGTGGGTGCCAGATTCCCACCACGCAACCGTGCTTTGGAGGAACAGACCCAACGGGGGGGGGGGGGTGGTTAGTGTGACGCCACAGCCCCCCCACCCCCGCAAACGCACGTTCGGTGTCCAGACCCAACGGGTCTGCACTTGGTCTAGTAGCTGTTAAAACTGACTATACCCATCTGATAGGTTAAACATTACACTAACTAACAAGTGATGGCCAAAGGACATAAATGCAGCAAATGTTCTTTTGGTATTATATTTAAAGGTGTCAAGACGCCACATTACCGGACATTCAGATTACATGTATGTGTTGTGAACAGCAATGAAGATACCCAGTTTGTAAGCAACAAATTAAAAACAAAATTGTTGATAAATGCATTTTCCATCATTCCCACTTCAGAATTAACGTTAACATTTCAACTGATCTCCTGACCAAATTTGTGATGTATATGACTGACTGTAGAAGAAAAACCTGGATAAATCCAACGTATAGTTGTGAATGTTGCTCATTAAATAACTACAGTACTGATACTCCATATTAAGAGCATTGATTTGCCGTTAAAATGAATTCTGTAATAACGTGTCAACGGTAGCAGTGACAATCGAACACTGCGGTTTTAATGTTCACAATTTAAATAATCCATCTTTATGGATTAAAACAAATAACATTTGGAATTAAAACATATTTGATTGCATTCTGTTATCAAACAGTCAATGTTCGCTCTGAAGACATTTCCAGCACAATAGGGTCGGGAGGGTGTGGGGTGTGAATCAGTGCAGGATGGATAGATGGCGGTGGGGGGGGGGGTTGAGAAGGCAATCAGTGCGGAATGGATGGATTGAGGCAGGGGAATTAGTGCGTGTTGGTTGGAGTAGGTAAAATTGTGAGGGGAGAGCGCGGGGGATGACAGTGGGGTTGAATGGGGGGATCTGTGCAGGATGGATGGGGGGTCTGTGCAGGATGGATGGGGGGGCAGTGCAGGATGAAGGGAAGGAGCAGTGCAGGATGGATGGGAAGGGGGGTCAGTACAGGATGAATTGGGGGACCAGTGTAGGATTGATGGGGAGTGGCAGGAGAATCAATGCGAGGTGGATAGGGAGATCAGTGCAGGATGAATAGATGGGGAGTAGAGCACACGGGATGTCAGTGAGGACTGAATAGAGGCAGGAATGGGGATCAGTGCGGGATGGAGAGGAGGGGTCTCAGGATAAGGGGGGTGGAGGGGGGCGTACTAGAGTGAGAGAGAGAGAGGAAGGGGCAGAGGAGGTGGGAAGGAAGGTCAACGCTCCTCGGACAACGGCATTATCGCTGCCTTGGCCGTCCCTGTCAGGCACGAAAATCGCTATAAAAATATGGAGGGGACCGGGGGACGGGGGCCACACTCACACACACACGCGAGGCTTCGGAGGCCCTGTGAACGGTAATTTCAACGTGAGTCGCGCCTTTGGTTGGTGGCGCAACTCACGTTGCAGCGGCCTCTGCAGTCCGTCTGTCTTATTTTTTTTTTTGGTTTCGTTTGAGTTTTGTATAGTGTTTTTTTTTAAAACTGGGTATGTGTGGGGTGGTGGGGGGCGGGGGTGGGAAACTTTTAAAATCTTTTCCCTGCACGGGAGACCCGACCTTTCTCTGTCGGGTCTCCGTTGTCGTTGGGGCCTAGCACCGTGGAACGGCCTCCAACCGGAACGACCTGGGGCTCCAGTCGCGGAGCCTGCGGACTACTCACCATCGTGGAGCTGGCCGAGTTCGGAGCGGGAGGAGTTGTGGTGGCGCGCTGCTGCTACCCGACCCCGAAGATTCGGAGGCTTCAGCCGCAGGTCTGGTGGATGGTAACATCGGGAGCTCGCGGGTCCATGGTGGGAGACCGCTTTTCGGGGCTCCCGCAACGGCAGCTACTCCCGCCCGAGTTGCGGGGTTGAGGATGACCTGGAGCGGGGTCTGGCATCGCCCGGCGCGGCTTTAATGGCCGCGGGACATATCTACAATCGCCCGCCGGGGGCTTTGACTTTGACATCGGGAGGAGAATGTGGAGTGCAGGGGAGAGATAAGACTTTGCCTTCCATCACAGTGAGGAGGAGATTCACTGTGGTGGATGTTTGTGTAAATTGTGTTGTGTCTTGGTTCTTTTTACTTGTTTGTATGACTGCAGAAACAGAATTTCGTTTGAACTTAGGTTCAAATGACAACAAATAAATATCTATCTATCCAGCACTAAATGCAGCTCAACTCTGCCCATCTCGCCTGGCCATGCCAGGACTGATGACATATTTCCCGTAAATCCAGGCAGGGCTGTAGGTTAACCAGGCGGGACAGGCAGAGTTGAGCTGGGTTTAGCGCTGTTTCTCTGCGCTGGCTGTGGGCCTGGGGGCACCGCTCCCGTCTGACACCCAACGTCTCTGGCCACCCTCGGGCGTGGGGGGGCTCTCGGGTGGGGACGGGGATGGTCCAATGGCGGTTCGGCAGCGATTGCAGCGCCGGAGAGCCGGGATCTATCCTGGCTGCGGTGCAGGTCTGCCAAAGAGTGTTTTTGGCACGTCTCCCTCCTCCAATCACCGCGCTCTATCCTCAGTCCCACCCCCCCCCCCTACTTCCGCCTCTGACCGACACCTCCGTCCTCCAATCATCGCACTGAATCATCATGGTCCCGCCCCCATTGCCTGCTGAACGACATCTCTCTCATCCAATCGGCGCCCGCGATCAGCAGTCCCACCCCCACTGTCGCCGAAAGCGGAGATTTCACCGGGTTTTAAAATCCGGATTACAAAAAATGGGGGGATCGTCCCCCACCTCTCAAAAACAGGGGGTGTCCCCCCCCCCTGCCCCCCCGGGATTTCCGCCCCAGTTTTGGGGCCCTGTCCATCGCCAAGCGCCACCGCCAAAGGGGGAAGCAGTTGGGATCTCCTCACCACCGCCTCCCCTCTGCTGGGAGGAGAGAGCGAGATGCATGCGGAGGGGGGGGGGGGGGGGGGGGGGGGGGGGGGGGGGGGGGGGGGGGGGGGGGGGGGGGGGGGGTGGGGGGGGCTTTGGCCATGGCTGGAATCGGCCCGTTCACGGGGTCTTTCATCGGCCGGCGGAGGCTTCAACATCGGGAGCCTTGATCGCATCGATGCAGCAGTTTGATTTTAAGCCGCGACAGGCTGAAAGGCCCCGCGAATGGGCCGATTCAGCCCTTAGAAAGCGGCTGATAAAGACCGGATGACAAAACATGGGGGGGATTGTACCCCCCAGGATTTCTGTCCCTGGAGGGAACATAAACTGATCTTCCACAAGAAACTAAGAATTGGAATGCAGCGAATGAAAGGGATACATAAAGAAAAAACCCACAAGAAAGATAGAACAAGGGAATACCTGTATAGCTCAAGTCTGTAGTCTTATGTCCCAGATAGAACAATGAAATTCTTACTTTTGAAGACAAAGACAAACACAGTATCCCTCTAAACTACATCAGTCTATTAACATTTTCAATAAATGTTTTCTACACATTACATAGAAACATAGAAATTAGGTGCAGGAGTAGGCCATTCGGCCCCTCGAGCCTGCACCGCATTCAATATGATCATGGCTGATCATCCAACTCAGTATCCCGTACCTGCCTTCTCTCCATACCCTCTGATCCCTTTAGCCACAAGGGCCACATCTAACTCCCTCTTAAATATAGCCAATGAAATGGCCTCGACTACCTTCTGTGGCAGAGAGTTCCAGAGATTGTTCATTCTAGTTATATACAGTGCCCTCCATAATGTTTGGGACAAAGACCCATCATTTATTTATTTGCCTCAGTACTCCACAATTTGAGATTTGTAATGGAAAAAAATCTCATGTGGTTAAAGTGCACATTGTAAGATTTTAATAAAGGCCATTTTTACACAGTTTGGTTTCACCATGTAGAAATGACAGCAGTGTTTATACATAGTCCCCCCATTTCAGGCCACGTTTTGTTGGGACACAGCAATGTCATGCAAATGAAAGTAGTCATGTTAGTATTTTGTTGCATATCCTTTGCATGCAATGACTGCTTGAAGTCTGCGATTCATGGACATCACCAGTTCTCTGGTGATGCTCTGCCAGGCCTGTATTGCAGCCATCTTTAGCTTATGCTTGTTTTGGGAGATAGTCCCTTTCAGTTTTCTCTTCCGCATATAAAAGGCATGCTCAATTGGGTTCAGATCAGGTGATTGACTTAGCCCCTCAAGAATTGACCGTTTTTTAAGCTTTGAAAAACTCCTTTGTGCTTTAGAAGTATGTTTGGGATCATTGTCTTGCTGTAGAATGAACTGCCGGCCAATGAGTTTTGAGGCATTTGTTTTAACTTGAGCAGATAGGATAACACTTCAGAATTCATTATGCTACTACCATCATCAATGAAGATAAGTGAGCCAGTACCTTCAGCAGCTATACATGCCCAGGCTATAACACCCCCACCACCGTGTTTCACAGATGAGGTGGTATGCTTTGGATCTTGGGCAGTTCCTTCTCTCCTTCATACTTTGCTCTTGCCATCAATCTGATATGAGTTAATTTTCGTCTCATCTTTCCACAAGACCTTTTTCCAGAACTGTGGTTGATCTTTTAAGTACTTCTTGGCAAACTGTAGCCTGGCCAATTTTATTTTTGCGGCTTGCCAGTCCCTTTGCGATTAGTAAGCTCACCAGTGCTCTCTTTCTTCTTAAGGATGTTCCAAACAGTTGATTTTGGTAAGCCTAAAGTTATGCTGATGTTGCGAATAGTTTTATTCTTGTTTCTCAGTCTTATAATGGTTTCTTTGACTTTCATTGGCACAACTTCGGTCCTCATGTTGATAAACAGCAATAAATGTTTCCAAAGGTGATGGATAGTCTGGAGGAAAGACTAGGTGCTGAGAACTCTCTTATACCTGCATTAAGGAGGCAATTAACACACCTGAGCAATTACAAACACCTGTCAAGCCATGTGTCCCAAACATTATGGTGCCCTGAAATGGGGGGGATTATGTATAAACACAGTTGTAATTTATACATGGTGAAACCAAAATATATAAAAAACCCTTTAATAAAATCTGACAATGTGCACTTTAACCACATGTGATTTTTTTCTATTACAAATCTCAAATTGTGGAGTAGAGAGGCAAATAAATAAATGATGGGTCTTTGTCCCAAACATTATGGAGGGTACTGTAACTATGGGGATGCTATAGACATCCAACTTTGCATCTCCAATTCACCTGTATTGCAGAAAGATTTGTAATGGGCCTGTCCCACTGAGGCGATTTTTCAGCAGACTGCCGGCGACTGTCAAGTTGCGGCAGTCGCTTGAAAAAACGGGAACTGGAACAGCGACTGTCAGAGTGGAACATACACACACCACAAAGGCGGGGGCCAGGGCAAGCAGGGGAGCTCTGTCTGAAATTCACACGGTGCAAAGCCAAGGTGATAGACACACACCGCGATGAACAGGAAGGTTGGTGCTGTAATTAAGGCGGCTAGCACAGTGTACGGTAAGTCCTTTTAAAGAGAGGGGGAGAGGGAGTGGAGAAGGATTGGAGACAACATTTTATGAAGCCAGTCCACTTTTAATAAGCCAGAGATACACAACTGTGAAGTTCGGCGGACATTTAACATTACCGGTTGGTTATCCTTGGTTCTGAAAACTCCTGCTTACGTTTTTTCCCCAATGAGCCAATGAAAATGCCCAGTCAGCAAAGGCGATTAACTAAAACTACCTATGACTACATCGACTACCTACAACTACATGGCGACCCCACTACAAGTGCACCTATGACTACAGGATTATCGATTATCTCCATGACGACCAATTTTTTGGTCGCAGAACATTTTTCAACATGTTGAAAAATGTGCGGTGACCATAGTGAGGCCGCGACTAATTCCCAGAATGCGGGAACTCCTCGCGATCGTGAAGGAGACTCACCCGAGACCACCAGCGAATATGTGCCGACCATGTGGCGAGCACAGAGTCTCCTGCACTCGTCTAAAACGTCCCCTAAGTGGGACAGGCCCTTAACTTTTGATAAGCTGCCATAAAAAAACAGAAAATGCTGGAAACACTCAGCAAGTCGGATAGCATTTTGTGAGAGAGAAATAATTAACTCTTCCAACATTTTCTGCTTTATTTCAGATATCAGGTATCTTTAGTTTCTATTATTTTCATTTACAAATTGCCAAATACATTGCTGTAAGAAATATAAAAATTAAATCAAATAGACAGATGTTCACTGTTCCAATTATTGAGTGTCCTCTAGCATAAAATTAGGAAGCCATTCAATTAGATCACAGCTATTCTGCATCCCCTTGCATGTGTTCTTCATTGAGACAATTGCATTGCAGAATGTAAGACAGAGGACAAAAAAATGTATAATCTTGAAAGCTCCAACCTTCCAAGGTTTCTGCGGGCTTTTGGGGAGAGGGGTTATATTTCAATTGAGTGAAGTGCTTTCTTCTTGCATTGGCCAGATTTATTCATTTCAGGCATGATATTCACTTCCAGAAATAAAAGTAGGAAGTATTAGCCGGGGGGTCCAGGAGGCTGGATAAGCCCCAAGCGAGGTCCAGGGGTAGCGCCCCAGTGGGGGCAACGCATTTTAAATAAATTGAAAGTGATTCCAAAGCTTTCTGCTAGTAATTTATATAACAGAAGCTAAGAATTGTTCTAACACATAACCAGTAAAATAACCCTCAAAAGATATATATTTAATGAAATAGACAATAGACAATAGGTGCAGTAGGCCATTCGGCCCTTCGAGCCAGCACTGCCATTCACTGTGATTATGGCTGATCATCCACAACCAGTACCCCGTTTCTGCCTTCTCACCATATCCCTTGACTCTGTTATCTTTAAGAGCTCTGTCTAACTCTCTCTTGAAAGCCTCCAGAGAATTGGCCTCCACTGCTAACCGAGGCAGAGAATTCCACAGATTCACAACTCTCTGGGTGAAAAAAAATGTCCTCATCTCAGTTCTAAATGGCTTACCCCTTATTCTTAAACTGTGGCCCTGGTTCTGGACTCCCCCAACATCAGGAACATGTTTCCTGCCTCTAGCGTGTCCAATCCCTTAATAATCTTACATGTTTCAATAAATGACTTCATACAGCTAAAAAAATCTTTACAAAGAATGTTACCTGAAATGCCTCTTTGCCTAGCACTGAGATGAGAAAAAAACCTTTTCACCCAGAGAGTTGTGAACTTGTGGAATTCTCTACCACAGAAGGCAGTGGTCTCGTCTCCTTCAGCAGCACCTCGGTCTCCTTCCTGAGCTCAGACACCCACTTCTCCTCACCTCACCTTCGCTCACTTCCCCTCACCTACACCTTGACTAAACCCCTCGCCTCGACGATACCTCACTACCAAACTTCTCCTCACACCTAAACCTCGCCTCGACTAAATCGTACCTCACTAAACCACGCCCCTCACTAAACTTCACCACACCTTAACCCCACCTCACCTCAATTTACTAAACTTCCCACCCCACGACTAAATTACGCCTCCACTAATCACCGCCTCTCACACGCTCCCGCTATTTCTAGCCCCCACCCCCAGCCGTTGGCGGCGCCTCACGTGAGTGGAGCGGCTCCATTCATGGGGGCGGGACCGGGCGCGGAGAGCGGCGCAGGCACACTGCCCGAGGCGGTGGTTGGGGAGGGGGCACTCGCACTGACGTTGAGCCCGAGCCCCGCCCCCATTCCCGCCCGCGGGAGTGGGAGAGAGGCGCCGATTAGTCGAGGCGGGGATTATGTGTGAGATGGCGTTTAGTCGTGAGGTGGGAGGTTTAGTGAGTTGAGGTTTAAGTGTAAGGTAAAGTTTAGTCGAGGTGAGGTTTCGTCATGAGGTGTGAGGTTTAGTTGAGGCGAGGTTTAGTTGAATCAAGGGGTTCAGTCGAGGTGAAAAATTAGATTCATTTCTAGGAAGAAAAAAAAAAATCGGAAGGATATCATGCCTGTCATTTTTAATTCCTCCAACCAAAAAAAAGTTTTTGTAACTTTCCTATTTTATAATTTCACTAGTTTAAACAACTGAGCATATTCCCCATCACACCAAAACCTCTACTCAGGAATGTTTATTTAATCTGGCCATTTGATTTAATGTAAGCCCTGATATCAATCTAGTAAATTTGCACAGCAATTATAACTTTCAATTGGTACCCAGAACCGAGAGCAATAATTCAGGTTATCTGACCATGCAAAGGTTTGTGTCTGCAACACAACTACTTCCCATTTATATCCAAATCTTCTTTCACCAGAGGCCTACAATTGACCATTGTAAATAACCAATGCTCTCAAATTTTCATATACACCAGAACATTTATTTTCAAGCATTTATTTCGAGTGGGCTTGTATACAAAAACAGGGATATAATGCTGAGGCTCTATAAGACGTTGGTCAGGCCGCATTTGGAATATTGTGAGCAGTTTTGGGCATTATATTTGAGGAAGATGCACTGGCTCAGGAGAGTGTCTTAAGGAGGTTTACAAGAATGATCCCAGGAATGAGTAGGTTAATATTTGATGAGCATTTGACGGCACTGGGCTTGTACTCGCTGGAGTTTAGAAGAATGAGGGGGGACCTCAATGAACATACAGAATTGTGAAAGGCTTGGATAGAGTGGATGTTTCCACTAGTGGGAGAGTCTAGGACTAGAGGTTATAGCCTCAGAATTAAAGGATGTTATTTTACGAAGGAGATGGAGGAATTTCTTTAAGCAGAGGGTGGTGAATCTGTGGAATTCTTTGCCACAAGACTGTGGAGGCAGTCAGTGGATATATTTAAGGCAGAAATAGATAGATTCTTGATTAGTACAGGTGTCAGAGGTTACGGGGAGAAGGCAGGAGAATGGGGTTAGGAGAGAAAGATCAGCCATGATTGAATGGCGGAGTAGACTTGATGGACTGAATGGCCAAATTCTGCTCGTATCACTTATGATCCTTTGAAAATACACACAATAATTTAATAGGCTGTAGTCAGCTTCATAAAATCCAATTGCTTAAAATTTAACATTTCTTTGCTTAATTTTTCTGGGCATATTTACATCTTTCATTACTACGAATGAAATAATTATATTCCCCAGTGATGTAAAACTTTAATATACACTAGATCAACTGGGAGACCCCCCTGTCACGGGGGAGGCCTGGTCCTCCAACGCAACCTGTTCCCTCATGGAGGACAGAAACCTCCCAGTAGCCCCCACGGGAGGGGTGGTCCCCCAACTTATCCCGCTGCCGAATGTAAGATTCCAGCACTCCCCTGCCTCCCCCAGCACTGGACTTTAAAAATAATTTCCAATTGAACTTCCCCAATTGCAACACCAATTGACCCTCCCCCTCCTGTCCTGCCAGGAGCTATGATGGCAACATTGTTGCAAATGTTGGTGATGGGCTGTGATATCCCATTCAGGTGAAAAGTTGGTAGAAGCACAGAGTGTTCGTGTATTGCAACTTTGTATCAAAGTTTGTTGGAAGCTGGCAGGAAAGATTTTAACAGTAAAAATCTTGTTAAAGTTGGCTTAAAAAAAACACCTTAAGAGACATACAAGATAAGACTTTCATTGGTATATGCTAGACCAAGAGGGACCCGTTGGGCCCCGTCCCCCAACGCAGGGGGGGGGGGTGGCAGCATCTGCACTCACCCCGGAGACAGGCGCCCCCCCCGGAGCCAATCACCCCCCACAAGGAAAATAATGGAATTTATGGAGGGGGAGAGGGGTGGCCGAGGGGGGTGGGGTGTGGGGGGGGAGGGGAGGGGGGATGTGGGAGGGGGAGAGGGATGTGTGGGCAGGGGGGTGTAGGGGGAAGGGGGGAGTGGGCAGGGGGGTGTGTGTGGGAGGGAGGGTGTGTGTGTGGCAGGGAAGGGAGAGTGTGTGGACAGGGAGGGGTGTGTGTGGGCAGGAAGGGGGGTGTGTGGGTGGGGAGGGAGGGGTGTGTGTTGGAGGGAAGGGGGTGCGTGTTGGAGGGATTGTATGTGGGCGGTGTGTGTGGGGGGTGGGTGTGTGTGAGGGGAAGGGGGTGAATGTGGGTGGGTGGGGGGTTGTGGAGGTGGAGGGGGAATGTGGGGTTAAGGGGGGGGAAAGAGCTCGGAGAAAAGACGGGGAAGAGTCATGGTGGAGAGGGGGGTATCACGGGGGATGAGGGCAGGAACCAACGAATGGGACCAAAGGGGAAGGAGCTGGGGAGCGGTGCGATGGCGGTGCAGTCGGGACTCACAGCGGGCAGCACCAGCAGCAAAGGCCGCGGGCACAGACCGGGCGAGCGTGGACCAGAGTGAGATGGCGGTCTGGCGCTGACCTTCCCTCCTCTGCCTCCCTACCCCCTTCTCTGCTTCAATCCCCCCCTCCTCCGGAGGATCATCAGCTGTTGCCGCCTCTAATCGTCGGCACGGCCCCGGAGCACTAGCAGCAGAAACCGAGAGCGTCGACCCAAGCGGGGGCATTGTGACATCAAATCAAAGCTGCTTGAAGTATCAGAGCTTTTTGAAAGGCCGTTTTTGGCTTTTTTTGAAAACTTTAATGATGAATAACTTGTGAGATTTGGCATGAAATGTGAAGGGAACCTGTTTATTGCGTCAACCGGATTAATGCGAGTAATAATCTGTAAATCTCTCAACTCTAGCGCGTAGCTTTTTGACGAAGGTAGAAAAACACATACAGAAACACGCACACACACACGCACGTATACAAACATACAAGATGAGACTTTTATAAGTATACTAGACCAAGTGCAGACCCATTGGGTCTGGACCCCGAACATGCTTCAGACCCCGGGGTCTGGTTCCCGAACGTGCTTCAGCGTCTTGACAGCGTAGACAGCGTCTTGAGCCAGCGTGAGAGAGCCGGCTCGGGGGGGGGGGTAGTGGAGGAGAGCCGGGCGGCTGCAGCGAAAACATTAAAATGTCGGCGTTTTTGGAAGAGAGCCGGGCGCTTGAGCCAGCGTGAGAGAGCCGGCCCGGGAGGGGTTGGGGGTCGTGGAGGAGAGCGGCAGCAGCAGCTAAAATCGTCAGCGAAAGAAGAAAAAAATGGCGGCGTTTTTGGAGCAGAGCCGGGCGGCAGCAGCCGTTATGGTGGCTGGCCAGCAGGAGGAGACAAAATGAGTGAGCTGGGGGGGGGGGGGGGGGAAAGGATTTTATTTTAAAAAGTGTACATAATAATGTCTAATCTAATAAGGAGTGTGTTAGGGTATGTAAAAGTGTAATGTCCAGCGAAATGGAAAAAATCGCGGAGTTTTCGCGTGTGGTTTTGGCGGAGCAAGGAATCAAAGCCAAATCTGACACAAACACACACACATCCACACACACACACACACACACACACAGTTTTAATAGTATATAGATAGATAGATGCTCATAGTGAACTCATCTTTGGCATTTCATCTCTGGGTTCAAATTCAATAATGCAGAAAAGAGGACAAAAATGTTATGTAAAGAGAATATACAATCTTAACTTATTTTCCATAATCCATAAACCTACAGCAATAATTATTACTCAACTACCAATTGGAAGAAAATGTACATTAATCATTTGTATTGGAATTCAAGTATGAAGTTAGTATAATTGAATTTAAGCTTGATGCTCCTAGTAACTGCACTAATGCCGACCTGGCAAGGCTTCATGGGCATCTCAGCACAGAAATAGAAACCCTTTTCATCTATCAACTAACTGTTAACTTTGTTCACAGTGATAAGTATAAAAAGAATTCCAATGGAATGCTCCAAATCTTAAATGCATTAATACGTCTCAAACCATTCACATGCAAACCTGCTTTTCAAAATGCCTTTGCAGAAGATTAACGAATACTATGTAATTTATGCATTCCATTTGGTAGATGGACCTTAGATTTAACAACTATAAATACACGCACAAATCAACGGATGTGGAATAAAGGGAAAAGTAAATTTGAAGACTTGCAAGATTATAAGCGAAATATGCCTTCTCAATTAATGCCTGCTTTAGTAAAATACTTGTAACATGCAAGAACAAATTAATGTTCCAAGTAAAAAAAGTTTTGGATAAAATAATATCGCTTGACCTACAAGTAACCTCTGCAGAAAATATTTATAAAACTATGAACAGCTGAGATTAAAAGTAAATGCAAGATAAATCATTAAATATTGAAAGTTGTAAATTAAGTCAGAACTCTTGGGGAAAGGACACACCATAAACTTCAGGACTGATATCAGGAATCACAAAACTAAAAATTAAGCATGCTGACAAGGGTAATTGAAGCCAGGAAAATTCAGCAGTAACATTTCTTTTTTGTTAACACCAATTCGTCTGGAACTGGCAAGTGAGGTACAATTATAATTTAAGTTTACTAATACATAAAATCAATTTAACAGAAATTAGAATAACATGTATTAGAAAACAAATTCAATGAACTTATGTGGAAATAGTTTTTTCCTCACTATAAATATTTCAATAGATGAGAATATTACAAAATCATCATTTAAAGTAATTATGCCTTAAAATTCCATTGCAATTTAACTATTTACTTCAGATATAAAGGTAAACATACTGAACATTTTCTTAAACTGTCTTCCTTACCTCAGCATTCCGGAAATACATCTCATATGCCTGAATCATTTGGCGGCTAGCCTGGCTGCCATGGTACACTGCCACATTCATTGCTGTCCAAGTGCGGAACTCTCTCTCCCAATTGGTGATTGTGGAAAGGGGTGCAATAATCAGGGAGGGGCCATAAATTCCCTTCAAATACATATCATATAGAAATGTAATAGACTGGATAGTCTTGCCTAATCCCATCTCATCTGCCAAAATGCAGTTTTGGCTGAAAAAAAGAAATGATTATGTAGATATAAAAATAATCTTATAGCATCTACCTCGCACAAGATAGAAGCAATGCGATGCAATGCAATGCTAATATCCAATTTCCCAACATTTATTTTCATTTTTCTAGACAGAAGCTAAATTTTATTATCAAAGGCATCATATTTACTATATTTAAACTAAACTTTCAGTATTGGCATATTGTGTACTAAGATAGTGAAAAACTGTGTGCTATCCAGCCAAATCATTCTCTATAAGTGCGATCCTTACACAAGACCAACAGGTAATGCAAAGATAAAAAATACCAGAGTGCAGAATAGGGTGTTATTGCATGACCATTACAGAGAAAGTCCAGAACTAAAAGTGCAAGGTCTGCGAGGAATTGTAAAGGGTACAAAACTCTGTTCATATCTATGCCTTTCCAACATGTAGTTCACCATTCTATTTTCATAAATGTGGATTTCCACTTCTGATTGGTAAAACAAGAGTTTCATTCCAATTCAATTAAAACAAAAAGGGAGGGGGTAGAGGGGGGGTTTAACCATGGATGACTGAAAGCTTTTAACTACCAAGTATTTTGAATATTAGTCTTTCTTGGAAAGATAATATTATTATATTCTGGGTTAAATGTCCCATCTCTCATGCCACATTTTGAGTCCTGGGACTTTTTTCTAAAGTTAATTGAATGCTTTATAAATGCGTCTAACCTTCTGCCCTGATACTGGAGTCAACATGTTTGTCAGCTTTTTGCATTTAAACTACCAAATAAGAGTCTAATCCAGACAGCAGTCATATAAATTAGTTTTTCATGATACAACAAATCTACTGCTGTGCAAGAGAGATGGGCAGAGGTAACTGTTGTGAAATCTGAACTAAAACTTGCACCAAGAAAATAATTTTACACATTTCCATGAAATAGCCGAAAGGCCTGATTCCGCGATGTATCTCTAATTTCTAAACTAAACTACAAGCTCGATCTCTTACTTAAACTATTTGGAAATAAGAATATCCCACCTGTTGTACCAATTGAAGAGTAGCCAGTTTACGCCCTCCAGTTGATAATCCCTGAGTTGATTGCCATTTCTATAGTCTCTAGAATGCTCCAACTTGGTCCAAAATTCTGGAAGTGGCCGTGCCTTTCAGATATAAATCAATATTAACAAAGTTATATTTATCCAGGAATTCAATTATTTTTAAAACAAACTGGTAAGATATTAAATATTACCAAGCTCCGATCTTTTTCATCAGTACATACAACTCTCTAATTATCTTCTCAACATAATTCTTAATTTTCCAAATATAGATCAATTGCCTCTGGTTCTCTCTGGCTTCCTAATAACGTTCTAAAAATTTGCAAAACCCTCAAAATATCTCTGCAATTTCAGATTTACTTTCCTTTTTCTTTCTGCAACTGCCACAAAAGAGAACAACTGGTTAGTATTATGTCACGTCAATTCCTTTTTGCTGTCATGGGATAGGAATTTTACAGGCAAGTGATTTATTTTCAAAACTCATTCTGTTATTTGGAACCTTACAGTCTGCAACAAAACAATAGTTAAGATACAGTAGTTCCAGAAGTTATTTCCTGAGGCATTTTCTGTTTTCTGTTATTTTCTGTTAAGTTGCAGTTATATGGGATTACTTTATATTGCATCCCAGTTGCATTTTACCAAACTGTTCCACCCACTTAGGCACCCATTCTCGTCAAGAACTTCTAGAGTGTTTTATTTGTCTACGTACCAAAATGGAACAATTAAATTCTTACTTGCAGCAGCAAACAAGTTTGTAAACACAGTACTCAATAGATAATATTATAAACAAAAAATCCAATGAATAAAAATCCAATATAGTGCAAAAATAATGCCTGAGGTCCCAAGTGCATCCAAGGCAGTTTGTACTTGTAGTTTAGTTGTAATTCATAGTGATTAATAGCCTGATGGACATTGGAAAGAAGCTGTTCCTGAACCTGGATGTTAGTTTTCACAATCGTGTACTTGCTTCCGTCCGGTTGGCAGGATCCTTGATGATGTTGACTGCCTTTTTTTAAATAGCACCTCCTAAGATCCCTTCACTGGTGGGGAGGTCAGTATGCGTGTTCTGTCGATGAGGTTGCAAAGTTGAAAAGGGATGTGCAGAGACCCAATTCCCTGAGCTTGGTAACAAGTATGGAGAAGATGCTCTGGAGAGGTGTTGAACGACAAGCTGTGGTCTTTCAACAACAGTCTGACGTATGCATTTTTATTGTCTATGTGGTCCAGTGCAAAGTGGAGAGCCAGCGAGATTGCATCCTCCGTTGATCTATTGTGACGGAAGGGAAATTGTGAAGGGTCCAGATTCTTGCTAAGGTACGAGTTGATATGCATGATAATAACCTCTCAAAGCACTTGATCACCACTGACCACCAGTCTGTAGTCATTTTGGGCATGTCACCGTACTCTTTTCGGGCACTAGCATTAACGATTCCATTTTATAGCAGGTGGGAACCTCAGACCTTAGCAATGAGAGGTTGAAGATGTCCGCAAAAACTCCAGCCAGTTGGACCGTACAGGTTTTGAGAATGTGACCAGGTATATCAGGTCCAGAAGCTTTCCAAGGGTTCATCCTCATAAAGCATTTTCACACGTTGGCCTCAGTGACTGAGATTGCAATATTATCGGGGGGGAGGGGGGGGGGGGGGAGTTATGAGGGCCCCAATAAGTCACATCAGTGGTCTCCCTATTGAAGAGTGCATACAAAGCATTGAGCTCGGGAGTGTTGTTTTGCTATCGTTCGTTTCGTCAGCTGCTGAATCCGTCTTGTCCAGTTTAGAGCGAACGTCTCTTTTAACCTTTTTGATGGCATTATCAAGGCCATACCTGAAATCCTGTCCTCAGAAGATTGCAGACCTCCTAATTCATCCAAGGTTTCTGATTGGAGAACATTTGGATGATTTTCGTGGGAACATACGCCTCCACACATTCCGTTATGAAGTCGGTAACAACCGTGGCATATTAGTTCAGGTCCGTTGCATAGTCTTTTAACATTGCCCTGTCTGCTGACTCCAAGTAATCCCGGACATGTTTATCTGCCTTCCCTGACCAGCTGTGTGCAGTCCTCACCACTGGGGCTGCACTCTTCAGTCACTGCCTACACGGAGGAGAAATGGAGCAATATGCATCTTTTAGTGATCAAGGGTGTTTGATCCTTTGGTGTTATAGGGCACATGCTGGTGGTACTTTGGGAGTGATTTCTTAGTTAGCATTGTTAAAGCCCTCGGTTATGACAGAAAAGGCATCAGGGCATGTCGCCCAGTGTTTGTTGACCACGGCGTGTAATTCGTCCAGTGTTAGATGAACATCTGCTGGGTTAGGTTCACCACCAGCTGTTACAGGTGCGGAGAGCAGGATTTGGATACGAGTGCTACATTTGAGCACCACAAAGCAGCCACCACCGCCTCTTCATTTTCCCGATGCCTCCCTTTGGTCCTTGCGATGAATGGAGAAACCTTCGGTCTGGAGGGCCCAGTCTGAGGAGCTGGGGGCGACCCGTGTCGCTGTGAAACAGAGCACACAGCATTCCCTCATCTCTCTTTAATAAAGCAGCCTTGCCCTTTAGTCCTCAGCTTTATTTTCTAGGGACTGTACATTGGATAATAGGATGGTAGGGTGGGGGTGAGTGTGCATAGACCTCTGGACTTCAGTCTTACTCAGAGGCTGCCCCCTTGTCTATTCTTGAGGAATTGGCAAATGCATGCAGTGTCAAGATTTTCACCAACCAGAAGTTGTGCAGTTGGTCCTCACTGGAGTTCAATTAAAACAGAGAGTGCTATTCAAATTCATATGGGTATGTAAGAGTAGCATCCCACAACAAGAATATTAAATAAGATTCCCAATGCAAATGGGTCACTGCACAGAATCGACCTAAATAAATGTATCAAAAGTTTCCAATCCACAAGATATACAATTATAGTTCCATGTGCATTATTGTAACAAGAATCTTACCTGGCATGTGTGTGTGTGTGTGTGTGTGTGTGTGTGTGTGTGTGTGGGGGGGGGGGGGGGTTATTTGTCTGTGTGTTTATTTGTTTGTGTGTGATCACATCCACTCGAAGAAACAACGCGCTAATTTTTTTACATATTCCAGTAGAGATTTACCCCCTGGAGTCAAAAATCGGCTTACCGGAAAATTTCGAGCTTTATCTCGAGTTGTTTATGAAAATGTTCAAAAATGTCAAATAACTTAGAAAATAAACGAGCTGATGACGTCACAATGGGTCTGCTCGCACGGCCTGTGCGCACTGTTTTCCACGTGCAGCCTGCTCTGCACTGTTTTCCACGCGCTGCGAGTGACGTCACCCCTCCTCGACTCGCAGTCCTTTTATCGCCCCCCCGCTGGCCATGGCCCCACCCGCTCGCAGTCTGCCGGCCGTCCGCCCTACACCCGAGGTCCTCGGAACCATGACCGCCCGCCCGGCCGTGGCCTCCCTCGATTCCACGTCCGCCCGCAGCCCTCCCTGTCTCTGCCCTCGAGCGAACCAGCCCTCCCCACCCCCGGGCTCTGGATTGAAGTCACTGAACACGCAGTCATTTGGTTAACGCCCACCCCGCTGCCCGCTCCCCACTACCCTCCCTCTCTGTGCCCGTGTCCCTCTCTCTCTACCCCCCTCCCTCTCTAGCCGCGCCTGCGAGTTGGGGACTATGCTTGAGTGGATAGGGCGGGGATGGGGTAAAAGGAGTGCATAAATAATATAAATATAATATCAATGACAAAGGACATTTATTGTCACATACACCAATTGGTGCAGTGAAATTTGAGTTACCATGCAGCACACAAATAAGATAAACACAACACTATAGAATTTAACATTAAACATAAAAGCATCCCCCCACAGCGGAATCAACGTTCCCCACTGTGAGGGAAGGCAACAAAGTTCAGTCCTCTTCCTCTTGTTCACCCGTGGTCGGGGTCTATTAAGGCCTAGGCGGTCGCCGCAACAGCGGCCCAATGTTTCAGGCCCTCTCGCCGGATGATGGAACTCCGGCGTCGGAAGAACACTTTCAGCGGCTTGGAGTTCCGAATCGGACTGCGGCTCCCGAAGTCCTCAGGCCGAGCTGGGCGGAGCTCCAACACTGGCAACCTCGGCGAAAGATGCCAGGGCTCCGGGATGTTAACGTCAGTGCCGCCCGCGGCTGGAAGCTCCGCAGACCACAGCTCCACGATGTTAAAATCGGCAGTCCCAGCACTCCGGAGCTTCCAACACGGTGACCCCAGTAAGGCATCGCTCGCTCCACGGTGGTACTTCAGTGCTGCGCCGCTGCTGAGCTGAAGCTCTGGCCGGTCTCCGGTAGGAAAGGCCGCGCCAATCCAGATGGTAGGCCGCAAGGAGGGGGCGAAGATGCGCCTCAGAGGAAAGACGCATCCTTGACCAGGTAGGGACTGTGGAAAACAGTTTCCCCCTTCCCCCACCCCATCCCCCACATAAAAAGACTAAAAGACCTCCAAAACAAAACTTTTGACAGACTAAAAATAAAAAAGGTTGAAAGGACGAACAGCTGCAAGCAAGGCTGCCCCACTCTAATGCGTCACTCGGCGGTGGTTAGTGTGTGCGTGGAGGTGTGTGTGTGTGTGTGTGTGTGTGTGTGTGTGTGCGTGTGTGTGTGTGTGTGTGTGTGTGTGTGTGTGTGTGTGTGTGTGTGTGTGTGTGGGGGGGGGGGGGGTTGGTTAGTGTGTGTGTGTGTGTGACGCCGCAAGCCGCCCCTTCCCCCCGCAACCGCGCGTTGAGGGGACGGGACCCAATGGGTCCCCCTTGGTCTAGTATCAAATGAATTCTGATAATTCTTCTTTAGTAAGCAACATTTTCAACTATTTCACAATATTACAATTCAACTCTTTCAACATAATCTACCTTTTACAAATATGTTTTAACCCTGCTTAGCTCACACTTAAGCAGTGAATACATTATTTTTGTTATGAATATAGGTTTAATGAAAAAGATGACTAGTTTACGGTTCCAATGATGATTATGACTTACCAATTTCAATGCCCTTTTGCATTATCCTCACCTTTGTACATGCTCCCCATTAGCCACTAATCTAGTTTGATTTTTTTTTTAAAGCATGAAACACGCACAAAATTTTGATCTTACCATATGCTCTGTTCTTGGTTTCATGGCCTGTAGCTGTTGAAATTCTTCAATCTTGCCTTGGTCCGTTTCTAGTTTCAGTTCCCAGGTGCTTTCTTCGTATGGAAGAGAACACCACTTCACCAGATAATGGGTGACTGGCTGTTTTGAAGACCGACACAATTAATCTATTTGGAATTATTAATCTTGATAGCATACATTTAATCTGCCAATATTTTAAAACTCCAATGCTAAACTACTAAAATTATTTTGAAACTCACAAAGAGAAGGAAACACATTTTTGGCAGAAAATTGCAAATAAATTCATTGTATTGGAATTTCCAGTAGTTCAAGAAAACAGAATTTAGTTGTCTCAGAACTCTAAAACAAAATGCTTTTAAATATATACTATTTAATCAAGATTTTCATTTTCCATTTTAAAATTAAAAAAGATTGTGCATCTTGCTGGCTCTTTGTGGAATCAATTTCTATTATGATTCCCACAACTATCTCGACTATACTTCTTTCCACCCTGCTTCCTGCAAAGACTCTATCCCCTACTCCCAATTCCTCCATCTATGCCGCATCTGCGTCCTTGTGTTCCATACTAGAACATCCGAGATGTCCTCATTCTTTAGGGAACGGGGGTTCCCCTCTCCCATCATAGATGAGGCCCTCACTCGTGTCTCCTTAGTACCCCGCAGCTCCACCCTTTCTCCCCCTTCCCCTAGTCGCAACAGAGACAGAGTCCCTCTAGTCCTTACCTTCCACCCCATCAGCCGTCGCAAACACATAATCCTCCAAAATTTCCACCACCTCCAACAGGATCCCACCACTAGCCACATTTTCCCATCTCCACCCCTTTCCGCCTTCCGCAGAGACCTTTCCCTCCGCAACTCCCTGTTTAACTCATCCCTTCCCACCCAAACAACCCCCTCCCCAGGTACCTTCCTCTGCAACCGCAGAACATGCAATACCTGTCGCTATACCTCCTCCCTCAACTCGGTCCAGGGACCCCGACAGTCCTTTCAGATTAGGCAACGGTTCACTTGCTCCTCCTCCAACATCATCTATTGTATCCGTTGTTCAAGATGTGGACTCTTATACATCGGCGAGACCAAATGCAGACTGGGCGATCATTTCGCGGAATACCTTCACTCAGCCCACGTGAACCAACCTGATCTCCCGGTTGCTGGACACTTTAATTCTCCTTCCCATTCCTACACAGACCATTCTGTTGGTCTCCTCCATTGTCGGAGTGAGGCAAAACACTAATTGGAGGAACAGCACCTCATATTTTGCTTGGACAGCTCACAGCCCAGTGGTATGAATATGAATTTCTCTCTTCAGGTAGACCCGGCATTCCCTCTCTCTCCCCCCACCCAAGTCGCACTAGCTTCTCATTTTCACCCTACAAACAACTTACAATGGCCTGTTTCCTTTATCATCGATACTTTTTTGCATTTCTTTCATTCATTGTTCTTTATCTCTCCACATCACTGTCCATATCTCTCATTTCCCTTATCCCTAACCAGTCTGAAAAAGGGTCTTGACCCGAAACATCACCCATTCCTTCTCTCCAGAGATGCTGCCTGTCCCGCTGAGCTACTCCAGCTTTTTGTGTCTTTCTTCTATTATGGTCCATTATCTCCAAAAACAGTAAAATGGTAATACGTAAATAACTTTCACCTATATTTTTGATTTGCATTCCTTGACAGTTTTAAACCAGTGTAAAAAATGGGCAACTCAGATAGAAAATATCTACTGGATATCCAGTACTCAAGCAGGGAGGACCAGAGGGAGTGGAGTTTAGCAGCATGGAAACTACTCCTTTCCTTTGATATAATGTTAAATAGCCCTGGATGGTATCATTGATACGGGTAATGGAGATGGCCCACACAAAGATTGCTACCTAATGTGGTCTATCCATTCCCTTCACAGATGCTACCCAACCCGTTCTGTCACTCCAGCACTTTGATCAGGATTGCACCCACTTGGCAGCAGGTTAAAATTTTCTTTGTTTAAGATCACTATTGATCAGATACCTACAACTTGACAGAAACTAAAGAAAAGGCTAGGTTTGGATGAAAGTTCACAAGTTCTAGGAGTAGAACTAAGCCATTCGGCCCATCGAGTCTACTCCACTATTTAATCATGGCTGATCTCTGCTTCCTCATCCCATTTTTATGCCTTCTCGCCATAACCCTTGACACCCATTCTAATCAAGAATTTGTCTACCTCTGCCTTAAAAATATCCACCAACTTGGCCTCCACAACCCTCTGTGGCAATGTGTTCCACAGTTTAACTATCCTCTGACTAAAGAAGTTCCTCCTGGTCTCCTTTCTAAAAGAGCGAAAGTGTGTTAAGTAAAGAAACAAAGTTTATCTCAGTGGTATCCATCAGAAGCGCTCAGCACCACAGTGAAAGCACTCAATCTGGCAATTGGTTCATCCTCGTCTAAAAAGCAGTCTGTAAATATTGAGCCAGATCTTGCTTCATCTGTCTGGCTTGCCTTTCATGCTCAGCCTGGCATTTCTGGAGCAAAACCAACTCTCCTTCATCTAGATTAGTTCCAAAAATTGAGGACTCTGTCCAACAGCTGTCCTACAACCAAAGGCTTTGATGCCAGTTATGGCAGCCTTAGATGCTGCTTCCCAAGACCCAGTAGAGCCATGGCATCCCTATTCAACTTTTTAAGATGTCTTTCATAATATGGAACACAAACAGCTGAAATTGATGAAACATTAAAATATGTAGTGCAGTGAAATATTGAAACCAAACTTTTAAAAATAAATGAAGGTTGTGAACCACACGCAAGTGATGTAGTTGTAAAGATATAGCTAGCGTAAAGCCAAGGAACCAACCACTTGTCTTATGGAGCATTCACTGACTTGGCATAATCCAGGCAAGTGCTTACTGTTAACCTCCAGCATGTTTTGTACTGTTGCGGGGACAAAAGTCTGGATCAATTGAGAAAGTGGGCAAGAGAATGGTAGATAGCATTTCACTCAGACAAGTGCATTTTAGAAGATTAAATCAAGGCAGGATATACAGTGGATGGTGGAGTCCGAGGGAGTGTTGCTGAACAGAGACAGACACCTCAGGGTACATGCTAATACAATAATGGTAATACGAATACAGAGGGTAGTGAGGAAGGTTTACGACATGCTTGCCTTCATCGGCAAAGGGTTCAAGTTTAAGAATTGAGACACATGTCACAATTGTACAAAATATTGGTAAGACCACCAGGGATAGCATGCACAGTTCTGGTCACCACACAATAGGAAGAATGTGATGAAGCTAAAGGGTACAGGGAAGATTCATTAGGATGTTGCCTGAATTAAAGGTCTTTAATTATAATGAGAAATTGGATAAGGTGGGACAGCTCTTCATGGAGCGAAGGAGATTGCAGAATGAAATGAAATACATGTAGAATTATGAGGGATGGAATCCCAATGTCAGTTTCCCCTGGCAGGGGTGTCCAACACTGGGGAACGTGGTAAAGGCAAGGAAATGGTTGTTTACAAATGTTCTGAAGTGTATATTTTTTCTTACAAAGTAGTGCTATCTGGCTTAAGTTGCCAGCAGAGGTTTTGGAGGCAAGACCAGTAACAATATTTAAGAGACATCAGTGGGTAGATACGGAATTAAACGCATGCAAATGGGATTAGTATAAATGGATATGATGATCAGCAAAGGCAGTGGGATAGGAGGCCTGTTTCTCTATGCTATAAAACTCTCGGCTGCCATACACACACACGTGGTAGTTCTCAACAGAACCACTATTTAGCCATCATCATGATCGGAGCCATTACATGTGTGCGTTTTCCTTTTAATTTCTGAAATTGCAATCCTCTAAGTATAGCATAAGCCATTTACATATTTCTCCAATACTCCCATTTTTAACTAGTTAGATTATAAGCATCTGTAATTCATTATTTTACCTCTTACTCGTGATCTCTGGGAACAACGTGCTTAAGCCAGAATCCAGAGTCTATTAATAGCATCATTCCAGCCAAAACATACAAGTCTCAGATTGAGGTTTTACAAATCCCACTCATCAAAGTGTAGGCTAGTTTAATATTGTGGCACTATGCTACTATTTTGAGTATTAAACAACTAGAATTTATCAATGTTCAGTAAAGCCGATGTCTCAATAATGATTTTCATAAAAGAATGATATGCTATACAGATAAATGTCATATGCATCTTTAATTTTTATAACCACAGAAATGTGACAAGATGGAAGATGCCCTTTCAGCCCATGTAGCTCCAACATCTCAATCTAATGTAAAATGTCAATCTGAGAGCTATCTGCAGGCAGTCTCCAGGTTACTTAAGAGTTCCCTTCCTGAATAAGCTGATTCTTCCGTACATCGATATCATTTTTTTAGAACTATCCATATATCACTCCACAAACACTTCCTATATTTTTTTCATTTCATTAAAGATTCCTCTAACACTCATTCTGATTAAAATAATGGAACGTGTTGTATGCAGTTGTGTTGTATGTCATGTCACTATTACCATCTTGAAAATTTATTTCAATTTAGGGAAATTTGCAAAGTCGGATTTCATAAGTACAGTCTTACATAACCTGGGGTCTCTGTATTCCATCATATTTTTCAACTCCAGCAGTAGCCATGCATTTTTTTGCTTTGTATATTTGTTCAGTTCCTTTCTGAAAGCAATAAATGGCCATTGCATAACAGTTGTACAGTTATGCAATGTTTGTACAGTCCAAATATTTGCCGCATACCTGATTGTTTGCTTTTGTTATATGGAGTTTGAAGGATTGTGAATGGAATTGAATATCGTGCAATAGCAAATTATTATTGTTTTAAACTAATTCTGACCTTACGATGAAAAGAATGTCATTGGTGAAGTATCTGTAGATGTTTCATCTTGGACATTGACTACCCAACATGTTTCTCGGGATAGTGTTGTAGTTGAAGAGGCACAGTTAGATATGGTGCAAACGTTTTCAGCACCACAGCCAGAGGATTGTCTGGCTCCAATATATCTGCAGCATTCAGTGCTCTCAGTGATTGCATGCCATCATGTGGAAAAAATAAGTGGATAAAGACCACCTATTATTTTGAGGTCCATGACGAGGCAAAAGATAATTTGCTTGGCAATTCTAGTTGGATGTGGCTATAAATGCTTAAAACCTGATTTTTGATGCATTTTTTGTTGTTTTCTGTGTTCAGGATTGGAGAGATCTTAATTTCCTCAGCCCACAAGCTGTTTTAACAATCCACCATCATTTGCAACTGGATGTGGCAATACATCAACTTTCATCACATCAGTTGGGTGTGGGATTGTGGGGTGTGAGATCCATCCATTTTAAGTTGCTTTTGTTGTGTTCACTTATTGATTCAACGCTGTGACTTCACCATGTTGTTATCTCATTCTTTGGTATGCTAGATGCTTTTGCTGGCATAGCGTACCAACTCTTTGAGGTTGATCGCGTGTGAATAAGTTGCAGAGACCATGGTGTCACAGCTATCATGGACTACAATCACACTGGTGCTAACGCTTTCCTCCACTTTATCCAGCCAATTCACCAATTTCAGGGAAGCATGCAGCAGTACTACCAGATCTCCCTGTTCTGCAACACTTTACAACACCTGCAACACCAGGGACTAACTTTACTGTACCACTCTACTGTTTTAAAAAAATTGCTGTTTTTTATTTTTCCCGTTTTTTTTGTTTGTTTGTTTTTTTTCCCCCTTTTTCCTTCCACCCACAATATTTAATATGTAAAAGAATATGTGATTCTATTCTTCCATTCTGTTGTCGTTTTTTTTTTTTGCACAAAGTCTGCGAGCATTGCCACTTTTCATTTCACTACACATCTCGTATGTGTATGTGACAAATAAACTTGACTTGACTTTACTTTGTAGGGCTCTAACATTTATTGTGCAAGTCCTACCCTGATTGGACATGCAACACATCACACTTATCAGAGTTAAATTTAATTTGCTATTCCTTGGGCCACTTCCATAACTGATCTACATCTTGTTGTAAACCTAGATATTCCTCCTCACTGTCACTATACCACCGATTTTGGTATCATCTGCAAATTAACTTAATGTTAACTACATTGTACCCAAATCATTAAATCTATATATGCCCTAGTCCAGATTAAGTCATTTGAACATGGCACAAATGACCATGCAAAAGATTGTCCTGCTCTTTGCTCATTTATAGGATGTGGATATTGCTGTATAGGGAAATATGCCTGAAACCTCTGTCTTCTACTGAACTGAATAGCATTTCGAAGGAATATTGGGAGTCAACCACTTTGTTATTGGTCTGGGGTCACTAATGCCAAACTGTTATACAATATTTCATTGATGCAATGGTCCTTTAACAATAATGATCTCTTTAAAGCAACAGATATAAATAAATTCCAACAATGGTATGTTTGAACGTAATAATGTGAGGCATAAGTTGCTATACATACAAGTAATAAACTGAGTAAGTGTACTATGTTGGAATAATGATTAAGCACTTGAAATGAGATGATCAAGTAATTAATGTAGAATTCAAATATAAATTAATCTACACTTCCTAAAAAGGATCAGAGTAAAATTTCATGTAAATTATCCAGGAATTTTAAATCTGCTTGGTTGGGAAAAATGGAAAAAAAATATGGATTTACGCACAGTATTCCATTTCAGGGGGAAATGAAAGGTTGTTCAAAATTGGTCACTGGTCAACCACATTGGGGGGAAAAAAGTGAGAAAATAATAGCCCTTGATACTTCAGTACATTAATGTAAGATTTAAGGTACACAAAAATGCTGGAGAAACTCAGCGGGTGCAGCAGCATCTATGGAGCGAAGGAAATAGGCAACGTTTCGGGCCGAAACCCTTCTTCAGACTGATAGGGGGTGGGGAGAAGAAAGGAAAAAAGGAAAAAGGCGGAGGAGGAGCCTGAGGGCTGGGTGAGGGGAGGAGACAACCAGAGGGCTGATGAAGGGGAGGGGACAGCAAGGGCTAGCAGAATTGGGAGAATTCAATGTTCAAGCCCCCACTTAATGTAAGATTTAGTTCATCCTAAAGATAAAATATTCATTTTCTAGGCCTATCACTTCAATGAAACTAATCAAACTGTACCCATTAATTCACCGAAGACAAAGAAATGCATGTGAAGTTTAATTAATAGGTGTACTTTTAATTCCAGATTGTTTGCAAAATAACCTTCACAAAAGTCAGTAAAATTCTCACTTACTTCTCCACTATCTTTATCAATGCTATGCGAGATATCAAGAATCCGGTCTACTTCCACATAATCTGGATTGAAAGGCTCGTCTTCGACCTGCAAAAACAGAAAGGAGTAGTGTAAAAAATAATGATGGAATTCTTCTCATTTTGCGATGCATGTTAGTTTCTAAGAATTTGGACATTGCTAAAATTCAGCATGATCACAAAATATGAGACGAGTCATTCTTCCAGATCTGTTTACCACACTTCATTACTATGTAAAATCTTCCAAAAGTGTTTTAAAGTATATTACATGGTGTGAAATAATCAACGAATGTGCAATATTTGAGAAATCATACAATTAACTCTAAAAAGGTTGAACCCATTAGAAATCAGTCACATATGTAATATTTAAAAGATACTCTAGTTAATGATTGATGACTGTAAATAACTGAATTATTATATTTGAAAACAGATCTTTTTAGAAATAAGCATACTGCCTCTTAAATTACACAATGATAAAATTGACTCTGTGTGTCTGTGTCTCTGTGTGTCTCTGTGCGTGCGTGCGTGTGGCAGATTCTCTTTATTTCCATGTTTAAAATGTGGTCTTCTTTATGTTGAGAAAAAAACATTAGCAGATGGGAGATTGATTTGCAGAATATCTATGTTAAGTCCACGGGAATGACCAAGAGCCTCCTGTTGTCTACCACTTTAATTGTACATCGCACTGTGACCTGTTTATGGCCTCTACACCATTACAAAGTTACAAAGCTCCATGCAAGCTTAAGGAACAGCACCTTATTTTCTGTCAGTTTGTCCCCTCTCCATTAGTACAGCCTGACCTGTTGGCCCACATTCCCAGAGTCCTGGAATTAGCAGTACATAATAGACATAGCAGCATAATCACTCTCCAACTGCTCCTTAACGCATTTGCCCTGTATTCTCCTTTTCAGATATTCCCTTTTCAGTTATTCCTTCCTCCTACCTTCTGGGCAATTTAAGACCGCCACTTGAGTTCTCACAATGCATCTGATCTTAAACTATTTATCTTTACATAGATGCTGCCTGACCAGTTAGCTGAGGGCGTTCAACTGTTTCTGTTAATAAGTTACGTTTTTGAGGTAAATAAAAAAATAAAATAAACAGCAGACACTGGAAATCTAAAATAAAAGCATGGATGACCCTGAGATTTCTGTTGCCTGCCATTTTAGTTCTCCATCAGTCTCATCAGTTTAGTTAGCACGCAACAAAAGCTTTTCACGGTACCACTGTGGAAGTGACAATTAACTAAATTGATAAATTGAGTTAATTTTCCACCACCCCTTCTTTCCTCTCCCAACGTCTGATGAATGTTAAATCTGTTTTTCTTGCCACAGCGGCAGCCTGATCTGCAGAGTGTTTTCCAACATTTTCTCTGATTTTCATCGTCTTAAATGGTGGTGGACAATTAATTCGCTAAAAGTAGTAAAATTGTACCTCACAACACCAGAAACGCATGTTTGATCCTGACTAAGGGTGCTGTCTGTACAGAGTTTGTACGTTCTTCCCGTGACCATGCGGATTGTCTCCGGGTGCTCCGTTTTCCTCCCACACGTCAAAGACGTACAGGTTTGTCGGTTAATCGGCTTCGGTAAGAAAAACAAAAATTGTCCCTAGTGCTGGTGTGTGGGGTGATCGCTGGTCAGCGCGGACTCGGTGGGACGAAGGGTCTGTTTCCGCGCTGTATCTTTAAAGTCTAAAATAGTCTCCATTTTGTTTGGATGAATGCTGTTCCAACAATTCCTTGGAAGTTTAACATTATCCAATATCACATGACTGCCAGCTTAATTTTCAAGTCACTTGCCAGGCTTTGTCTTGCCCCAACCTCACTTCCAGATTTCTCCCCACCACCAGTCTGAAGAAAGATCCCTACCCAAATCATCACCTATCCATTTTCTTCAGAAATGCTGACTGACCCACTGAGTTAATCCAGCACTGTGTCTTTTTTTTTTACTATCCAAGACGAAGCAACCTGTTTAATTGATACCTTATCCACCCTCTAAACCATTTAACCCCTTCACAAGCACCATGTGCACTGCAGTTACTTGCATGGACAAGTCCAACATCAGCTTCCAAAACTACCACCTGTACCATCAAGGTCGAAATAAGCAAGTGGTACATGGGAATAGGTTCCCATAGGTTTCTCATGTTACACAGCATCCTGACCTGAAAGTATATTGCCACTCCTTCATCCTCACCAGGTGTAAATCCTGGAACTCCCAACAGAGCTGCAGGAGTACCTTGCCAGAAAATCTGCCTTCTCAAAGGTAATTGGAGATGGTAATGTTAGCCTTGCCGCACTGCCAGGATCCCAGAAAATGAAGTATTGACCAGGCCTCAATGGTCAATTATGAGGACCACCACCACTCTAATGTTCATTTGACAACTCATGAATGACATTTAACAGTTCTGAAACATTTAAAACTGTTCACAATGAATTAAACTATGTTAAAAACAAATACATAAATAAATAGAGACCCCTTTAAGAGCCAACATATTTATATGCATTAAGGTTAAGTAAAATAAAGAAAATACACATACCTGCAGTTCCCCTTTCAATAAAGGGTATGCAATGGATGTGAAATGCAGCTGACCCCACAACTCAGGATGCCATGCTCTACCCTGGACCAAATCCAGTGGTGAAGCAATAGTTTAAACTTTAGATGTAACAAAATCTGACCTCAGGCTTATTCCCCAATTTTGTGCTGCAAAGCATTGGATGGAAGGAAAGAGCTGACCTGCAGTGTAACTGGCCAATGCTCTCGACTAAACTGCCAGCTGAAGAGCAGCATTGTCCAGCTCATTAAATTAAGTATAAGTGGGCTTTTTGAAACTATACCAAAATTTCACTTACTACCTATTGTAGTTTGCTAAAACATTTTTGTTTCAGATTTCCAACATTTACATGTTTTTGTCTTTTCAATCTGTCTAGTTTTGATTTAACCAAGATTCTCTTTCACCACGGATAATGCTTGACCCAATCGGCTTTCCAAGCATTCTTCTTTATTTCAAATTTCCATAAACTGCTTTAGTCTGCACCACTTAGTTTCAGCTTTTTATTTCTCTTCTCTATTCTCTTTTTATGCTCTCAAGAAAAGATTATTCTCAAGAATACATCTTCAGCGCACGCTCATAGTTGAGGGTCTGTGTCATCCATCTTCTTGGTTTCCATTCTATCAGTCATTTCCTTTGCTCTTCCTATTTCCCCAGTACCCTTCACTCTCCCATTCTTCTCTGCAAGCTAAACATTAGTTTTATAAATGCGTCCCTGAAATGTTAATTATTCTTTAATCCACAAATGCCACTTCAAGCATTTAGTATCTCCAACATATTTAGAGATCAGATCTCCAGCCCCTGCACTCTTCCCCACCCCCCCCCCCACCCCTAATCCAAGCTACATTTTTGAAATCTTATTACAATGTCTTCTCACACAGCAGCTACACTGAATTAGCAAAACAACAGTATAAGTCGTGAATTGCTATGCAAAGTGAATGCCTGTAACGAAAAAAAGTGCTGCAGTACCTCAGCAAGTCAGGCATTATCTGACAAGGGAATGTACAGATGTTTTGGGTCGGGACCCTTCAGCACAAAACTAGGTATTGAAATGATCATAGAAAATTACCCATTCTGTTGAGTTTATTCACAAAATGACAAATTAAATCCAATGAATCCGATGTATATAATTATACATATTTTTGTTTGTTCCAACCTTTCATACTACTGGCACTGCTCCCTGCCACAAGTCATTGCTGTTGTTTCAGAAGCACCAAGGAACAGTGGCAAGCGTACGGTAATACAAAATTGTAAAACATATTACAAAATTTGCAGCAGATACAACTTTGATACAGTAATTTGATCATATGCCTTTAACCTTGTTCAGACACAAAGCTTAAAACAGAATTAAGCTTTACAATGCAATTGATATTAATATAACGCCTTTGGGTTGCACAACTTCCCCAAAATGCACCTCAGAATTGTAGATGAAAAAGTAAGTTGAGAGATAAAGTAGTGACCCAAAGTCTAAGAAAAAGAAAGGCTTTTAGGCTAAGTCTTTAAAAAAAGAATTGCAGAGGTATAAAAGTTTAGGGAATGATTTCTAAATCAGAGGCAAGTAGTCTGGAGCCATGTGGAGCCACCCTGAATGAGGGCAAAGAACAAGTACAGAATATAAGGTGGAGGTGGGAGGAGTGGGGGTGTGGGGAGGGGCAGGAGATTTGCAGATACAGAAAAACTACAAAGATGGGGAGAATTTACACTTCTTGTCAGTCTAAACTTTGTCTAAATTGGAAATCATGTAGTGTCTGGAGGTAACATAGGCTAACATGGGTGATGGAAAGTCAGGACATGGTAGGGATGGGATAGAGACAACAGATTTCTAATGATAGACAAAGGGCTAGGTCAACAAGGACTTATTAAATAATGGAGAATGGAAGTGATGAAAACAGTGTTTCATGAGCACATGTGCCCAGTCAGGGCAAATGATGTGAAATTATGTAATTAGCCACCACTGTACTACAAAGAGAATAGGGGGTCAAGAATCCTAGTCTGGAGTTAATTAGACTAGGTTGTGGTCCAATTTCAACAGACTGCTGATGGAGAAAGGAACAGAAGATTGCCAAATTCTGCAACGTGTGGCTAAGAAAATGACTAAAAGTTTGGAATATTTAACTGGAAATGCAAATGCACTTGAAATCTCAGATCATGATGGCCAGTTTAACGAACGATCTGGATGAAACCAGACTCCCTAGGGGTTACATTTTTCTTTAGCAATAGCGAGCTGATATCTTCCTTTCCACTTTTTTTTAAATTAATAAAAGAAAAAAATCAGCCAGGGTCCAAAAAGGTCCATCAATTCATTAAAGGAATATCATGACTTACATCTACCACACTGCCTTGCCTGCCTCAAATAGAAGTTGAAGGAAAACCTGGACCAAGGAACAATTTGAAAACAAAGTGTGAGGATTAAAGATTTCTCACCATAGATTTTTTAATGCAACTTGACCCTAGACTAACCTAATGCAACAGTGGAAGAAAAAAGAAAAGGCTAAATGGCTCAAAGTAGTTACTTAACCCAAGAAGTGACAACATATCCTGGTCACTGAAAGATAATGAATAATTGGATAGGGACAAACAGAGAATGCAAATAGTGGAGAGGTGACATGAAGGAAGTAAGAGGCTCAGAGGAGAAATAAAAAATAGGGGGGAAACTGCCTAAAGGGCAACAATGGAAAAGGCACATGGCATTGACTGTAGACAGGCAGTGCAGTCATCAACTGATGAAATAAACAAACAAAATAAGTCAGAAATGTTTTAAAAGAATCACTGAAAGGAGTGGAGTCAAGAAAACAGGAAAAAAAGTCAAAAGGACAATGCATTGTTCACCAAGAACATAAAAGTGGAAAAGGCCTTAGAAAACAATTATATAAATGATTTCTGAGCAACACATGGGCATATGTAATCTAAAAAAAATAAATTGCTGACCTCCGTAAGAAACTTATTCATTTGTGCCTGCTTTGCTTTGAAGCGTTTAATCTTCTGATGAATTCTCTTGTCCTTTGCCAGTTGCTCCACAGTGGTCCACTGACAATGAAGGTAAGAACTGAAGGGTATGGTTAAGGGCAGGGGGTGGTGAAAGAAAAAGAAACAATATACTCAGTTCACATCACCAAAAATATGAATACTTCAATTATTACATTGGTGCAAGAAAAATTAACAACCCAATTGTACCTGCCTTGGATGGGGTGGGGGAGGGGGTATTATTTTAATTCCTCTGAAATGTAATAGAACAAAAAGGTTCAAAAATATTTGAGTGTAATCAAATGAATATAACATCCGTCCACACAGAATTAACTTTCAGAATTCAATAACTTTTTTTTCTTAATTAGACCTGGAGATTGCCCAAGGTGGGGTGCTGAGCGACCGCATTGATGTACTACAATCCACCTGGTGGGTATATTTCCACCTGGTGAATATATTTCAATGGCATTGGGTAGAGTTCCAGAATATTAGTGCAGTCATGTATGAACGATTATATATTCCTAAATCTAATAGGTGCATGTCTTAAAAGAATTTGTGCAACAGGCAGTATGTCCTTCTAGTTGGAAGCAGTTGCAAGCTTGAGAGGCATTGCCGATGCATGCTGTAAAGTAACATACGTGCACTGTGCACTGCAGCACATTGAAGTAATACAAACATTTCATTTCATGTACCCATGCAAGATTAGTGAACCACAATCAAGGTGGGAAATAGGTGTCAATAAAAGCTTGTTTCAAAGATTGAGGAACTGAAAAATGTTGGAAATACTTGTGCAGGCAAGTGCAAGAGAATACCATTACACTTTTGAACAGTGCATTCTCGATGGTAGAATAGCTTTGATGAGCAACAAATTAAGTGAAGTATTTGACCTGTTTTTATAGCTCAAAGGTATGTGCTTATTAAGCATCCGGGTAACATTAATTCTAGATTTTCATAGTGGGAGATTCAGTTTCGGTAATGATATTGAAGGTTACTGGGATATTGTAGGTAATGAGATGTTTGTTGGTTGGCACTAGTTTTTAAAAGTTACTTCCCATTTTTAGCGTGTATGTGCAGCGTGAAGATGCAAATCGAACTGAAAACTGCAATTATCTACCAAAATTAATTTATGTCATTATAACTGAGGGAAGATCATGAATGGCTATGCAAGCACAATATACTGAACAACTGCAGCAATGCGCTGGAGCTTAAATGGAATGACCTTCAATTTCACCAATCATTGTTATTTTTATTTGGCATAGGCATGCCTCATACTAGTGGAGAATTCAAATTTACTTGAGATCCACCATACTAAGAACAGTCAAATGCTGCCTTGATGTCAAGGAGAATGACTCTCACATTGCCCATATTCAACATTTTAAATATAATTAAAACTGAGTGCACTCCAACAACATGACATTGACCATTTTTCCAATCCTCCTACCCTAATCTACCCCACCCTTTCCCACGAACCTGTGGGAATTTGGGTACTGAGGGCCAACCTACTAATAAAGATGGTGCAGTTAAGGTTTGGTAGACTGATCTCTATTTTGCAGATGCCTAATGCTAGTGACATTCACTCCCTCTAATCATGAACCCACCTCATCTCATTGATCTCATTTTTTTTTGTAGAAAAAATGTAGACTGTTTCAATCCGACCATCCAACTCTTCCAGTTTTTATTCCAGTACGTTGACAGCTATCGCTGCTGTTTTCCACCCCTCTAACGCAACTCAAATGTTTCAACACCTTTGCTGCCAATTTCCATCCTGGCCTCACTTTCGCATGGTGCGTTTCCGATTCTTCCCCTCGCCTCCATCAACTTCCATCTGCATTTAAAGCGGCAGGGTATCAACCAGTACCCACTGCATTAATCAGATTCCCACCCTGCTTCCTGTAAGGATCCCATTGCACTTTCCATGTATCTATTCAGACAATAACATTTCACACGGTGCCTCCATAATGTCTTTATCTCAACTGCATCTGTTCCATTTCCTGCAGTTCTGTTGTTCCCACCTAGAATAAAAACAGAGATCCACTTATCCTCAATAAATTCTGCTCCATCAACAGATTTCAGTAATTTTCAGATATCACCAAGCCAATGCCAGCACCAGACAACATCAACTTCCATCCTCATAGCTACCCTTCATTATCTTTGAGGCAATTGCTTTCAAGGTACACTGGTTTACCTTGTACCTCAAGCAATACACACTTTCCCCCACAATATCACAAGATTCAACTTGCTCTCACCTACTCCAGGAAATTAAATTGTTTCCAAGTGCAGCAGTGATTTACCTGTACTCCTACCAATTTAGTATATTGCATTCAGTGTTTATGATACTGTCTTCATTCATGACACACTCATCTCTACAATACAGAACAAATGCACATTAGGGGTTCCACTGTGCAGAACACCTGGGTAGTTCATATAGAGAACCAGGATTTCTAGTTGCCTGTCATTTTAATTCTCCATTTCACTCTTGTCTGTGTCTTCGGACTTTTGCATTATTCCCATCTTCATCTTCTGACTAAACTTTCCAGATTCAACAGCAAAATTAAGTTTCAGGCAATGAACTTCCAGATTTTATCTAATTTCCAGCATTCAGCTTTCTTCCTTCTTCCGGCAATTTCATATTTCAAATTATTCTTCTCTATTTGCTCCTGCATAGACAATGTCCATCACAAAGTTTCCCATCCTCTCAGTCAGCAACACCATGATCATTCAATTCAAAGATTTAATATGAATTTGATGGGCGACATTTTTTCATCACAAAGGTCGGTGCGTATATGAAATGAGCTGCCAGATGAAGTAGTTATGGCAGGTACAATCATGACATTTAAAAATCAGTTGGACAAGTACATGCATTGGAAAGGTTGGGGAGGGGGGGGGATATGGCCTAACCATGGGCAAGTGGGACTTGCTTAGATGGGGCATCATGGTCCACAAATGCTGCCCGACCAGAGTATATTTTTATGTCTTATTTCGAGCATCTGAAGTATTTTGCTTTTGGATTTTTTAGATACAGAATCGGAGAATCAATTTCCATAGAGATATTAATGATAAAACTTGATTAATATCTCTATGGAAATAGTTATGCCAATTTTTTCTCATGTACACTGAGCAAAATTAGGACTGACCAACAAACTAATTTGCATAGTACCACCCAACAAACTTTATTTTCACCATTTGTATTTTAGTTTCCTATGGAAAAGTATACACACTGAAGTCCACATTCAATATTTGATCTGAGCTGAGTTAGCAATTGATGGATAAAATTCTACCTCGACCCTTGATAATAATGATGCATTGCAGAAGGATAGAGAATGTTTCTATGTGGCCAATAATTGGTTGTCATTCCCAACTCATTTATTCCCAAAAAATAAATGAATACCAGGTGGTCTGGACAGAATTCCATCCATATGACTATCAACACAAATGGTACACTGCCCACAACCAAAGTTTAAATAATCAGTGTATATAGCAACAGAAAATTTCCGAAGCGCTGAGATCAGCAGGCATCAATGAAATTAAAAACAGAGTTAAGTGCAAGACGCTTTGTCAGAACTCTTTCAAGTGCAAGTCCCTTTCAAGTGCAAGTCCATTTGTCAGAACATAGACCATTCAACCAGAAGTGTTATCCATTTCTCTTTCCACAGATGCTGTCCGACTGCAGTGTACCCAGGATTTTGTCTTCTTTGTCAGATTTTCAGCATCCGAAGTCCGTTTTCTAATTTTCATTTAGGACAGATAACAACCACACTAACGATCTAGTCTTCCTTATTTCAGCAGTCAACGAGGAGTTTCAATTATGAAGTTTATCACGGAAGGCTATGGACTCAGTCAGGCCAATATTATATTTGAAAAATACGAGTTAAATGTCACATTAAACCAAAAAATAATAATCTACCAGCACCAATTCTAAGGGTGGCGCAACGGTGGAGTTGCTGTCTTACAGCGCCAGAGACCCGGGTTCAATCCAGACTACTGGCACTTGTCTATATGGAGTTGCTAGTGTCCTCCATAATGTTTGGGACAAAGACCCATTATTTATTTATTTGCCCCTGTACACCACAATTTGAGATTTGTAATAGAAAAAAATCACATGTGGTTAAAGTGCACTTTGTCAGATTTTTATAAAGGCCATTTTTATACATTTTGGTTTCACCATGTTGAATTACAGCAGTGTTTATACATAGTCCCCCCCATTTCAGGGCACCATGATGTTTGGAACACATGGCTTCACAGGTGTTTTGTAATTGCTCAGGTGAGTTTAATTGCCTCCTTAATGCAGATATGAGAGCTTTCAGCACATAGTCTTTCCTCCAATCTTTCCATCACATTTGGAAACTTTTATTGCTGTTTATCAACATGAGGACCAAAGTTGTGCCAATGAAAGTCAACAAAGCCATTATGAGACTGAGAAACATGAATAAAATTGTTAGAGACATCAGCCAAACCTTAGGTTTACCAATATCAACTGTTTGGAACATCATTAAGAAGAAAGAGAGCACTGGTCAGCTTACTAATCACAAATGGATTGGCAGGCCAAGGAAGATCTCCACAGCTGATGACATAATTCTCTCTATCTTCTTCTATCTATACTATTAATAAAACTCTCATCTTAACCACTTCGGGTTTGTGTGTTTTTTTTTTTAATTTGCTCAAAAACAGTCATCTATATCGCGAGGATATTTTCGCCACCTCACTAACCGTTCTCTTCTCCAAGCGCACCAAGTTTTGTTCCAATCGGTGAAATGGTAGAAAAGTTATGAAGGTTTAAAATATCGTGAGATCAGCAGATTGGTCTTCATTTGTCAATCACCATGAAGGTAACGCCCCTTCCGGCACACGCGGAGAATAAAACCCCGGAGGCGGGGCTGAGTCCTTCAGCAGCATGCGGGCAAAGAGCAGCGTGAGCCGGGAGCTGTTAAGTTGAACTGGAAGCCTCTGTGAAGTTGGAGTGGGACCGGGAGCTACCGCGTGAGGCCGAAAGCTGAAGGTGGGGGGTGAGCAGAGTGCGAGGTATGTCTGCTGCGACCACCCCCCCCCCCCACCTTCCCCCTCTGTCCCTCTCCCACACCCCCCCCATTTTTTTCTTTGGGGGAACGGGTTGCTTTGGGGGAACAGGCGAGTGGTGGAATAGTGCGTTGGGGAATGGGTTGCGTTGGGGGGACCAGGCCTCCCACTTAGTCTATAATAAAGAAAAATCCCCAAACACCTGTCCGACAGATCAGAAACACTCTTCAGGAGTCGGGTGTGGATTTGTCAATGAACCCTGTCTGCAGAAGACTTCATGAACAGAAATACAGAGGCTACACTGCAAGATGCAACCCATTGTTTAGCTGCGAAAATAGGATGGCCCCAGGTTATAATTTGCCAAAAAGTTCTGAAAAAAACAACCACAGTTCTGGAAAAAGTTCTTGTGGACTGATGAGACGAAGATTAACTTATATGAGAGTGATAGCAAGAGCAAAGTATGGAGAAGAGAAGGAACTGCCCAAGATCCAAAGCATAACACCTCATATGTGAAACATGGTGGTGGGGTGTTATGGCCTGGACATGTATGGTTCCTGAAGGTACTGGCTCACTTATCGTCATTGATACAACTGCTGATGGTTGTAGCATAATGAAATCTGAAGTGTCTAGACACATCCTATCTGCTCAAATTCAAACAAATGCCTCAAAACTCATTGGCCGGCAGTTCATTCTACAGCAAGACAATGATCCCAAACATACTGCTAAAGCAACAAAGGAGTTTTTTCAAAGCTAAAAAATGGTAAATTCTTGAGTGGCCAAGTTAATCACCCAATTTGAACCCAATTGAGCATGCCTTTCATATGCTGAAGAGAAATCTGAAGGGGACTAGCCCCCAAAACAAGCATAAGCTAAAGATGGCTGCAATACAGGCCTGGCAGAGCATCACCAGAGAAGACACCCAGCAACTGGTGATGTCCATGAATTGCAAACTTCAAGCAGTCATTGCATGCAAAGGAAATGCAACAAAATACTAAACATGACTATTTTCATTTACATGACATTGCTGTGTCCCGAACATGATGGTGCCCTGAAATGTGGGGGACCATGTATAACCACAGCTGTAATTTCTACATGGTGAAACCAAAATGTATAAAAATGGCCTTTATTAAAATCTGACAAAGTGCACTTCAACCACATGTGAATTTTTCTATTACAAATCTCAAATTGTGGAGTACAGAGGCATATAAATAAATGATGAGTCTTTGTCCCAAACATTATGGAGGGCACTGTATGTTCTTCCCCCGACCACGTGGGTTTTCTTCAAGATCTTTGGTTTCTTTCCACACTCCAAAGACATACAGGTTTGTAGGTTAATTGGCTTAGTATAAATGTAAAATGAATATGTGTAGAACAGTATTAATGTGCGGGGATCACTGGTCGGTGCAGACTCGGTGGGCTGAAGGGTCTGTTTCCTTACGTGCTATATCTCTAAACTAAATTCTTAAGGAAGTGTTAGATTCAGCTATAGATTTTTTGTGTACAAGAAATCATTCACTTGAAAATAACATCTAACCTTTAAGGTATTTGTAGCAAAAATGTTTGGATTTGTACAAAGAAAACAAAACAATATTATTTTTGAAAAAAATCTAAAATAGACAAGTGAAGGGGTAAAAAGTTGACAGAACTATCAGAAATAATTTGAGAAAGCCTGTGCTGGATATCATGCTTATCAACTCAGTTAGATTGTTCTCATGTCCTCCATATTTGTAAATTATACCCATATCCATGGATGTATGAATTTGAGGAAAAGATATAGATTTGTTCTCTATTGTAGCCACACAAATTTCAGAACATGATGCATACCTGTGCCAATGCATTTATATATTAATGGTGTAAATTGCAATTGGTGATGATTCACCATTCTACCAAAGCAGTGGAAAAAGCACTAATAAAAAATAATTGTCAATATGGAAGTTTAATTTTCATTATTGTATGGAAAAAACTGAGAAGAACCCCTCTTCCATTAAGTCTCCGTGGAGGAATTCACATTAATTCAAGCAGATTACCAGGATTTTACCACTGCTTTCATTTGTTTTGTTTTAACAGACATGACATTCTGGCAATGGTCCTGCTCATCATTTGATGTCACTCCCTTCAGATTCTCCCTTTGGTTTTTCCCCTTTTCTGCACCTATACTTGCTTAAAGCCTGCTACATCAAACCACCTTACACGTTTGAAGGATACAAAACAGACATGTTTATCTTTCTTTCCACACTTGCTGAAAGGTCTGCAAAGCATTTCTATAAAATCGTATGTTATTAGAGATTGTTGGAATGCACGTTCTTTAATAACTTGCCCTCTAGTTAGTGACATATGATGGCAGCTAAAAGGAATCTGAAGTTTAAAAGCACGTTTTTCTCCTTTAAGTGGTCTTCCTTCTGCTCTTTGACAATTAGAGCTTGTTGATGTTGCTGTTTATTTTCTTTACTGCCATTTAGACAGTTTATTTTTGCTTTTTTACATTCATCTTATTTCCTTCCTGTTTGTTAGCAAATATTTAAATTGTTTATGAAAGTTATATTGTAGATAAATTCAGAAGTATGAAGTGTGCAGTTCCTCAGTAAGACTTGAAGACAATATTGAGTGGGACGTTAATTTGAGGGTACTTTATTTTGCCACTCAGCTCCTTTCAAAAATTATGCTCAGAACAATAACCCTCATGGGTAAAGTAAATAATTGTCATCAATCTTTGTGCTGCAGTTCACTTCTGTTTTAAAATTAATCCACAAGCATACTTACTAGTTTTTGTATTTTACAAATAGTTCTTCTACTTCAACTTCTTCTCCAGACTCGGTCTGAAATCACAAGCACATTTTAGAGCCCAATGTAGACACAAACCATTTGTCACTTGTCATTTAATTCCCCAGACACTTCACCACCGTGAAGTGGTTATAGGGACGCAGTTGTAATGTACTTAAGTAGAATTATAAAGAAAAGAACACCAAAAGTTTCCTTTGGCGGAGATTACATTTTTCCCTGCAACACCCCTACAAAAAAAAGCTATCAATTCCAACCTACTCTGCTTACTGTGTCAACCAACTCATGAATCATTTTATCTCCTCCTTAACCACCAGCTACTCCATTCACAATAACCTGACCTCGACCTGGCTTCCTGCCAAACCCACAGTGTTAAGCAGATGCCAAATGTACCATTTCCCGAGGCAGCAGCCAGTTTGCAGCTGCACTACTGGAAGCCACAAGTATTATTGTTGGCAATCTTAAAAACTAATCTCAAAATGTACTGGAATTTAAAACAGAGCCCCTATCAGTGAAAATTTAAAACTCAAACAGAAGCTAATAAATCCAGAATTATGTATTCTTTGCTAAGTACATATTACACCGATCATTTTTCAGTACAAGGCCAACCATTCAAACTGCTAAATTGCCATCAATCCATACAATCAACAGCCGCCAAAAGGATTTTAATACACTTAAATTCTATGTGCTACCGTTATATAGCCACCAGCTGTTAATGACAGTTCAAATATCTATGCTAGAGACTGAAAATTGAGAATAAGGAAAAGAGCAAGTCAATTACACCCCAGATATTGCACTTTAAGACTTTCAATACTTACCGTTTTCTTCACTATTCGCATACTCATGATCTTCTCAGTAACTGGACCAGTTGCCATATCCTAAAAAGACAATTTTAATATTAAATTGTGCATATCTTCCATATCTAATCATCTGCCTGCAAATGCATGCGCCCTACAAGCAACCGCAGAAGCAGCACCTGAACAAATTGGCTATACACCCAGCAAACACAATACAAATAGACATGGGACAAGGATGTTCAAAATTTAGAAAATGGATACAGAACATTTGGGAACAATGGGAATTACAGAATTTATGAGCTGTGCTCTACTAATTAGATGAAATTGAGCAGCCAAATTCCAAACATTTTATTTTACACACATTTGCTATTTAAAACCAACAATACTTATCATAATGCCAACTTGTTTCACTTGTTAGGTCTAGACGTAGATGGCCTCCTTGCAAAATTTACACATTGCAGTATTTCTTTACTAAGGAAGTGGTTTGCAATGAAAATACTGAATATCTTGTAAACTTGCTCAGCACAATTCTAAGACAATATAAAAGTTAAGAAGCATTTTAATGAACTACCATGAGCAACTTACGACAGATGCTGCACAAATTGTATGAGATTTGATCCCTTGAATTAAGCCAGAAATAATGCCAAGAACTCCCAACAAAGCTTGTGAGGAACTACTGTGGATGGCTAATGAGAATCCAAAATAGTAAATGATTTTCCTAGCATAATTGTACTGCCACCATATCAAAGTTTCAGTAGCAGTTCAGATAACCTAAACTTCGCACAAATGCAAAGCATTAATTAGCTACAAATTAAAATACCTTTACAAAGTAAATGTTTCTTTGAAATAGGCTATTCGAGCAGGAAATTATAGGATAGACCCATGATCAGCAAAAGACGAAAGATTCATTCCATTTTAAGACACAATGCTGGAGTAACTCAGTGTGTCAGGCAGCAACCCTGGAAAATATGGACAGGGGATGTTTCGGATTGGGAGCCTTCTTAAGCCTTAAGTTGGGAATGGGAAACTTGTTGGCTAGAGAGAGGGAAACTGAGACTTAACATAGCAATTTGAGGCTCATGCAGTTAAGGGGTAAGCAGCAGCTCACCATATTGACAATAAATTGTGTATTGCCTCTGTTAAAAGGCACTACACGGATGCTAATAGTAATAACATAGACATAATTGTCCCAAAATATGAGAAAATAGAATAAACCTATGGTTTTATACAGCATCTTCAACTCGTCTTAAGTATGCTGCTGGCATCTGCATGCATTCAGCATCTATAGGACAGGTGTTTCTCTGCCAATTTGCCCACATTATGCCACAATGCCCTCAAACAATATTGGTAACGATACAACACAATAGAACTTTATTTATCCCAGGAGGGAAATTGGCCTGCCAACAGATGTAAAACTCAAGATACATGAAATTAAAATGACGAGTGGAAAGGATTGAGGATGTGCAATGATTGGGGTGGTGGGAGGGGGGAGAGTAAGACTACAAATAACTTTGGGAGGCCAAGCTGCACAGGCAGGTATTAATGATATTCACCAGTGCCTTCAATGTACCAACACAGCCTTTGGTCAAATAAGGGAAAGTATATATGAAGATCAAGGCAGCCAATCAGGAAGCCGTGACCCTTAGAATTTATATGTTTTGAGACCTGGACTACCTATAGCAGGCACCTCAAAGCATTGAAATTATGCTATCAATGTAGTCTCTGCAAAATTCTCCAAAACCGCCATACATTCACCCAGAAAGATTGAAGAGTGGACAGATAATGCAGTCTGGTGGCAGGAAAAAGAGAATGCACTCCTATTTTAAGTGTGATCACAGGATATCTACCATATTATAACAATTTAAATTGTTCGAATTTTGATGTGTCCAAATATTGATGTTAAGATATTGTAATATTGTAACCAGACAAAAAATGCTGAAGTAACTCAGTGGGGCAGGCAGCATCTCTGGAGAGAAGGAATGGGTGACGTTTCGGGTCGAGACCCTTCTTCAGTTGTAATTTTCTTTTCCAGTTTGTGCTTCAAAATACATTTTAAACATCCTAGCTTCTGGTCAAAACATGGATGTTTAGTCATTTGGGATGCAGTATTTGTTATTCTGATTACAAGATAGATGCTGGCTAAAATTACACATACAATTTATAAATTGCAGTGTCACACCAGAAACATTGTATTTTTGTCATTTCAAATGCTGGCCACTAAGTGTCACTGTCGAGTACCATTAATTTGCCTCAACCCGCAGCCATGTTGTATACGTAAACCAATTAACGATTTTAAGCCCTTGATGTAGCCTCTGCATCCAATGCCCCACATTTCACTCGGTCTATTGCAACTGCTTGGCCACATCCAAACTTTATATAGGTTAGCCAGCCATGCAGCTTACCAAAACAGAATCAGGCTCATGAAATGCCCTATCCCTTGGGTAAGGGACCCAAGTGACAAACCATCAACCCTGACCAATACCTTCATACCCACCTATGGAGGTTCAGAATCCCCTCTTCCATCGCATCCTCTCTTTCACTACTTTTTGCAGTTTTCCTATTTGCAGTCATCACCATCTTCCTTTTCTCTCCTACCTTTATTTCCATTTCCTTTTAATCCAATTATCTCATCCAATCATCAATCCAAAGTATCAATCAATCAACCTTCAACTCTGCACATTGGCTTGGCTGACCACGTGCAATTTATTTACAGTTTGAACTGTTAATTTAAGTATCAACCAGGTTTTATACTTCTCTGAAAACCTTGGACCTGTATATCCCAATGAGGTCAGCATTTATTGCTTATCCCTGCAAGCCCATGAAAAATGTCCTACAATTGCAACAAACCCCAAGAATAAACAAGGCCTTACTTCAAAGCTAAATGATGCTTGCTAACTCAAAGGAATTTGGCTTTAGAGAAATAAAGAAAACATCACTTGATGACAGGAAATTTGCATTGAATGGGTTCATAAATATTAACCTCTTTATAGCACCTTAATAAACGTAACATATGGCTTTGAACTCAGATTATTAATCCTCTTGAAAGGGAAAAATGTTTGAGAACCGGTGCTAATTATCCCAGTTTTCTTGGATCAATACTGGAAGACCTACTGTGAACCTCAGTCAATGTTTTAGATCTACTAAACTTCTGGCTCGAAGGGCCGAATGGCCTACTCCTGCACCTATTGTCTGTAAGGATCAGCAGCAGGATGCAAATTGGTCCTGCCTGCCTTGTCTACCATCAAGCAACATCATGGCTAAACCTTAACCTCAGCATTAAAAACAATATCATTCAATTTTATCTCAGCTTTAAAACCTTAATGCACAAATTATGGTAATCTGTCTTGAAATTGAGCTTCCAGAGCTCTTATGGGTACAGGATTAAAAAAACATGAACCACTGGGAGAAGAGATTTCTGGTCTCCACCTCAAACAACTCAGTTTACTTCTGACTAGCGACTCTAGGGATTCTAGACAATCCAACAGGGAAACCAATTCCACATTTCAACACTTTTTATTGAAATCACCGTTTTTTCCCCAACCCCCAGAATATAGACCCAACCTATATTTCCAGGAATTAATTTAATTAACCATCTCTGCAGACCCTCTATTGCAAATAGTCCCATTTTAAGGAAAAGATTTTAATATATTTGCAACATTTACATCATTCTCAATTCATATTTATAAAATGTACATCAAATCAAAACCCTCCTGTCCAGGATATACCCCAACCCCTGTGGTGCCCAGCAATCCCAGAGAAAGTGCATCAACCTTGGGTAGGGCATGGAGAACTGCACACAATATTCCAATACAGCCAGACCATGGCCCAACATAACTAGAACAAGATATCTCCATAGTCTTACATTCAAATCATCTTCCTGATAACAAGGCAGATCTGGCAAGCAGCCAACTGCTGAGAATGACTCAGTACAAGCACACAAGTCCTTCTGTATGCATTCTCTGACCCTTTGTACCACCCCATCACCAAGATGTCCACATGTACACAACATTGCAGCTGCGTCGCCCACCTAATGTACAATTATGCAATGTAAAAGATCGTTGGATCAATGAAATTCTACGGTCCAAATTATACCAGATTTTAACTGTTGTGATTGCCATTTAACTAATTTTAGCTTATATTTGCTACACAATATTTGGAGCATTTACACAAATGCTACTTTATAACTGAATAAACAAATGTTGTTAAAATTCTTAAATGCTATAAATAGTATTATTAGTTAGCTTAATAGGTATAATGCGTGACCATTTCCCTCCCCATCAATTCACTCATACCAAAGGAATGAAAACTGAAGTACATCTCAATTAAAAACCTCTGATTAAAATCATTAGAGTTTAAATTTAAACTGTTAATGGTTGATGACTTAAGGCAAATACCTGCTCTGATTGTGAAGTGTTTAATGGGGAATCTTTTCCTGCATCATCATCATCAGATATCTTAAATTCTAAATCCTCCGTATAGCGTTTCCTTTTCACTTGTCGACTGGAACGGCGCTTCTGAAAACAGAAAAAAAATCCACAAAAGTTCAGCTGTAATATCAGTAACATTTGGCTAACAATTTCAAATTTACATTCATTCCAATTTAAGAGTTGTACAAGTACAGAAAATTCAAATTGGGCATAAATTGCGGGCGTAAAAATTTGTGATGCATCCATTTTTCTTGCATTCTATAAGAAAACAATTACAGACTAGGGTCAACTAAGGTTACGTTCTTGAGAAATGTTTCATAATATTGACTTTAGAACAGCTCATCTTCCCAATGAGTGTTTATAAAACAATGCTTTTGTTGCTCACTTGCGTATCTACCAAGTTATAAATGAACATAATATACATTGTTAATTTCAACAGGGAATTTGGGAGGAACGTCTTTACTAAAGTGCTTTTGAAATGGAGTGCTACAATGTGTATCCGAGAACACCTACATTTAAAGAGGAACATGTATACACATTAGAACAGGGTAAAGGGCCTATCCCACTTGGAGATTTTAGGCGACTGCCGGCATCATTGACTGACCTATCAGGTTACCGAAAAATTTGCGGCGTGATGATGTATGACGCGCAGTGTTTTTTCACGCGTCTCAACATTTTTTGTTGCTGCTGGATTTTGAAATGTTCAAAATCTTTTGCCGACCCTGATATGACGCCGGCAGTCGCTGAAAATTTCACCAAGTGGGACAGGTCCTTAAAGGATGTTCAAAACGGGATAAGGTAAATAACTTGCATGAAATAATCTGTTACTGTTGTGCCGATGTTACCCAAAGTTTTTAGTGTGCATACTCAGTCAAGAACAGAGTCCGTCTAGTGTATTTAGAGGGACAAAGATTCAAGCATGGCAGAAAAACTGAAGAGCAACAACATTCACTTGTACCCTGAAACAAAAGCAACTTATTTATTACCTACTTTCTGCTATTCTATATTCTCAGCTCTTCAACTCTCCCATCTGTAGAAGGTGACCATTATCCATATCCTCAAAATGTGATTTATGGCCATCTGCCAGCAGATGCATTAAGTGATGTGACTGTTCCTCCATCCATGAAAAATCTGCACTTTTCAAACTAATCCTCCATATCAAACTTCTCTAACCAATCTGAAACTAAATTGTATGGAAAAGAAAAACTCTTAATACATTTGGATGAAATAAGCATCCATTCTGGTAAACCATCATTTCCAAAACCTCAACATCCTTCCTGTAATGGGGCGACCAGATCTGGACATAATACTCCAAATGCTTCCTAACCAAACTCCTATAAAGCTGCATAACTTCCTAACTCCAATACTAAATGCCCCAGCCTATGAAAGTAAGTATACTATATGCCTTCTTTACCATTACTTGCTACATTCAGGGAGCTATAGACTTGAACCCCAAGAACCCTCTGTACATCAATTGTATACTTTCCCCTTACATTCTTCTTCTTATCGAGTCCACATCACAAGATTAGAAGGTACACAAAAATGCTGGAGGAACTCAGCGGGTGCAGCAGCATCTATGGAGCGAAGGAAATAGGTAACGTTTCGGGCCGAAACCCTTCTTCAGACTGATAGGGGTGGGGAGAAGAAAGGAAAAAAGGAAAAAGGCGGAGGAGGAGCCCGAGGGCTGGGGAGGGGAGGAGACAACCAGATGGCTGATGAAGGGGAGGGGACAGCAAGGGCTAGCAGAATTGGGAGAATTCAATGTTCAGGCCCCCAGGATGTAGACTGCCCAAGCGGAATATGAGGTGCATTTCCTCCAATGTTCAAGACACCTCAGACACTCTCCGTCATCTCCGCGCATTCCACTCTCTAGGCCCTCACCCCCTCATCTTCACCATGGACGTTCAGTCACTGTACACCTCCATCCCCCACCAGGATGGTCTCGAAGCCCTCCGTTTTATCCTCGACCGTAGAAGCAATCTATACCCGGCCACTGACACCCTCCTCCGCCTAGCGGAGCTGGTACTTACACTTAATAACTTTTCATTTGACTCCTCCCATTTCCTCCAAATACAAGGCGTAGCTATGGGCACACGCATGGGCCCCAGCTACGCCTGCCTCTTTGTCGGGTACGTAGAACAATCCTTGTTCAATGCGTACCAGGGCCCCATCCCCGACCTCTACCTCCGCTACATCGATTATTGTTTTGGTGCCACATCCTGCACCCACACACAACTGACTGACTTCATCCGCTTCACCACCAACTTCCATCCGGCACTCAAATACACCTGGACCATTTCCGACACTTCCCTACCATTCCTTGACCTCACTATCTCCATCGCAGGTGATAGACTCCTTACCGACATCCACTACAAACCTACCGACTCCCATGGCTATCTGGACTACACTTCTTCCCACCCTGCTTCCTGTAAGGACTCCATCCCCCACTCCCAATTCCTCCGTCTACGCCGCATCTGCTCCCAGGATGAGGCGTTCCACACCAGGGCATCTGAAATGTCCTCATTCTTCAGGGAACGGGGGTTCCCCTCCTCCACCATAGATGAGGCTCGCACCAGGATCTCTGCCATACCCCGCAACACTGCTCTCTCTCCCCATCCCCCCACTCACAACAAAGGCAGAGTCCCCCTAGTCCTCACCTTTCACCCCACCAGCCGTCACATACAACAAGTGATCCTCCGTCAGTTTCGCCACCTCCAACGTGACCCCACCACTCGCCACATCTTCCCATCTCCCCCCATGTCTGCCTTCCGCAAAGACCGCTCCCTCCGTAACTCCCTTGTCAATTCTTCCCTTCCCTCCCATACCACCCCCTCCCCTGGTACTTTCCCTTGCAACCGCAAGAGATGCAACACTTGTCCCTTCACCTCCCCCCTCCACTCCATTCAAGGACCCAAGCAGTCGTTCCAGGTGCGACAGAGGTTCACCTGCATCTCCTCCAACCTCATCTATTGCATTCGCTGCTCTAGATGCCAGCTGATCTACATCGGTGAGACCAAGCGGAGGCTTGGCGATCGTTTCGCCGAACACCTCCGGTCGGTCCGCAATAACCAACCTGAACTCCCGGTGGCTCAGCACTTCAACTCCCCCTCCCATTCCGTATCTGACCTCTCTGTCCTGGGTCTCCTCCATGGCCACAGCGAGTAACACCGTAAATTGGAGGAAATGCACCTCATATTCCGCTTGGGCAGTCTACATCCTGGGGGCCTGAACATTGAATTCTCCCAATTCTGCTAGCCCTTGCTGTCCCCTCCCCTTCATCAGCCATCTGGTTGTCTCCTCCCCTCCCCCAGCCCTCGGGCTCCTCCTCCGCCTTTTTCCTTTTTTCCTTTCTTCTCCCCATCCCCTATCAGTCTGAAGAAGGGTTTCGGCCCGAAACGTTACCTATTTCCTTCGCTCCATAGATGCTGCTGCACCCGCTGAGTTTCTCCAGCATTTTTGTGTACCTTCGATTTTCCAGCATCTGCAGTTCCTTCTTTATCACAAGATTAGAAGTTGTTCAGCCATGGCTGAACACACTTCTCGGCATCTGCATACAATGGTGTCTGTCTTGCGCTTCTTGTGCGTGGTGGTGAAAAGATCGGTGGAAACAGGGTCGCGTTCTTTGACCCCCCCTTACATTTAACCTCCCAAAGTGAAACACCTCATACTTGCTCAGATTAAACTCCATCTGCCCATTTCATAGCTCATCTACATGGCGCTATCAAGTTTGACAGCCTTCCTCAATAACCGTGATCCCCAGCAATCTTAGTATCATCTGCAAACTTACAAACCAACTCAAATGCATTGACATCCAAGTCATTTATATTATCAAACATAAGAGGTCCCAGCACACATCCCTGTGGAACTCTACTGGTCACAGACCTCCAACCGAACCACAACCAGGTCAACCCTGTCTTCTATCAATAAGCCAGTGCCAAATCCATGACCAGGTCACTATTAATCCCCTGCTCCAGGATCAGCCTACCGGGGGTACTTTATCAAATGCCTTACTAAAATCCATGTAGACCATATCCACCGCTCAACCTTCATCAATCACCTTCATCACTTCCTCAAAAAACTTGATCAAGGTAGCAAGACACGACATCTCGCATACAAAGCCATGATAACCGTGTCTTATTACCCATTCTCTTTCAGACGTGCGGCTCACCGGCCTATAATTCTCTCTATTTCCCTTCTTAAATAAAGGAACAGCATTGGCTACTCTCCAGTTCTCCTGGATCTTACCTGTGACTAGACAAGATAAAAAAATCTTTGTCAAGGCTCCTGCAATCTCCTCTCTTGCCTCTCTCAATAACCTGGGATAGATCCCATCAGGTCCTGGGGAGTTATCCACTTTAATTCTCTTCAAGAGCCCCAACACCATCGCCTTTATAATCTCAAACTGATATTCTCTACACTGATCTCACTGACTTCCATGTCCTCCTTGGTGAAAAGAGATGCAAAGTACTTGAATAGCACCTCACCTACAGAGCAGTTGATGTTGTTCCTTGAATGAGTTTATTGATGAAGTGACAAAAGTGATTGATGAGGGTAGGATAGTGGTGACCTGACCCACTACAAGTTGTCTACCGCCACAACTGATAAAGACCGGATATAATTTTGCTGGTTCTCCCCTCTGTAATGTACCACTTGGACAATAAGAATACGCATATCGTTGAATCCTTCCATGCAGTCAATGTTGTTCATTGACTACAGCTCAGTGTTCAATACCACATTACTGAAACGATCCACAGAGGCTGAGATACCATTGACTGGCCGACTATAACGTTGGCCTCGGAAGGCGACCATGGCATCTGATGGCTCTGGCCAGGTGGAGTTCCAGAGCCCCGGCCGCAGTGGGCAAATTCAACATGCCATTTGGCTGCGCAAGTCTGTTATGGAAGCAGACCTGTTGGCTCCGGCCAAGCCGGGGGAGCAAATTCGACCCACAGATCGGCGCGAAAGTCCTGATGAGAACGAGATCAGCCGCCTCACCTCCGGGAGATATTTCAAGTGCGCTCCTGTAATTTTATCTGGATTAAAGGAGGTGTTAGACCACCAGTTGCCGGTAAATCAGTGGAGGACCTGAAGTTGTTTGTTGTGTTATCACATTAATAGGGTTGTAAAACTTCAGTAAGAAAGAATTGCATTGTTCAGTTGCTGGTACTTATGAGAATAAAATAATCTTTAGGTGCAGAATTGGCGTATCCACAGATGGCAAAGGTCATGCCGAGGACCGTGAGCAGTGGTATACCACAGGAAACAGGTGATATACAAATTATTTGGACAAAAACGTATATGCATTGCTTGGCACGTTTGCGGACGATAAAGAAATTGGTGGAGTTGTGGAGAGTGAAGGCGGCTGTCAAGGGACACAGCAGGATATGGATCAGATACAAATGTGGCCAGAGAAATGACAAATGGAATTTAAACTGGGCAGGTGCGAGGTATTGAACTTTGGGGGGTTAAATGTAAGGGGAGGTGTACAATTAATGGCAGGAAGCTTAGCAGCAAAAAAATGCATGTCAATGTTCAAGTCCATCGCTTGCTGAAAGTAGTAAAACATATAGATAAGTGGTAAAGGTTTTATTTGGTATGCTGCAAGCACGTGTTGCATCTTTAAAGGCTATGGTTAGGCCGCATTTGGAATATTGTGTGGAAATGTTGTAGTCCCGTTGCAGGAAGGATATGAAGGCTTTGGAGACAGTGCAGAAGATGTTTACCAGAATGCTGCCAGGATGAGAAGGTATTCGCTACAAGGCGAGGTTGGACAAATTTAGACTTTAGATTTTCTTCTCTGGAGTGCCAGAGGTTGAGGGAGCCTCAAGTATATAAAATTATGAAAGTCATGGATAGGATAGACAGTCAGAACCTTTTTTCTCCCGAGTAGAAATATTAAAGACTAGAAGGCTTTAAGGTCAGAGGGGTAAAGTTGAAAGGAGTCCAACTCCTCCCTCCTCCAACTCCTCCCTCCTCCAACCCCCCCCCCCCCCCCCACCCACACAGTGGTAGGAGTACATTGGGAAAAAACTGCCAGAACTGGTGGTGGAAGCAGATAAGACAGTGGCATTTGAGGGGCTTTTAGATAGGCACACACAATAAGGAATGTAAGGATGTGTAGGAAATGGAATGGAATGATTGGATTTTATGCAGGCAGAAGGGATTACTGCTATTTGGCATCATATTAAGCATAGACATTGAGGGCCAAGGAGTTTCTGCGCAGCACTGCAATATGATCATCCTCTGTCAGTCTCTACCAGAGAAGCCAAAAACATAAAATAGTGGAAATTAAATTACTTGAGAATATAAACATGCACAATAAGTAATTGCTTTACAACAGAGGTTCTTAAACATGTTTTGCTTATGCAGAGTTCAGAAAGATTTGTTGTTATCCTCCAATATTCTTCACGCTAAATTGTATAGACATTGAGAATAAAAACTGCAGCACCCTAGTTCACTTAACAGGGTGAAGGGGCTGCCCCTAGCTTGACTATCTCGGCCTTCGGGTGAAAGAATGGAAGTTCATCAAAAGCTTGATTGAAAATAAATCACAGTAGTGTAGTGCAGAACATATACGAATACGTCGAGATTAGAAAGGAAGAACATTTTAAATTCTATTTAATAAGTAACAAGGGTGAAAGTTATATGGCTGGTGGGGTGGGGTGCAGATAAGGACATTAGATGTGATAAAAAATATAGTAAAATGGGTTTAAATGCTGCTGATGGTTATGCCAGTGAGGGTAGAAATAGTAAATCAAGCCGAGGGATTTAATTTGCGACATGAAAAAGGCTCTGTGCAATTGGTCATTTTTTTAATCAAATAGTCAAAATCACAGCCAGCTTTGGTAAATTGTGTAAGTGACCTCATGTATGGCAGATATCATTTTAAGTGAGGGTTTTCCGGCTCCAATCTGGCCAATTTATTTCCCTGGCCCATCAATCTATTCTCAATCAGCAGTAAAATAATTGGTGTTGTCAACAGTTGTCAAGAATGCCACCCTTACCAATAACCTTTGCCTTTACTTAGTTTGAAATCCACCAGGATCACTCTGGTTCTAACATTACAATCTTAGTGTAAACTTAAACAGAAAAACTAATTCAAGTGCCCTTACCACAGAGTACATTTCACCAAATTTGGGACCCGGGAGTCCTTGTAAAAACCATGATCACGATAGATAAGGCTGGAAATACTTCACAGTACAACACAAAGTGCCCAGCAAAAAGATAGACAGTTGAAGTAGTTAGAAGTAATTGTATCCCTAGAATATTAGCCATATAATTTCAGGCAACGATCATTAGCCCTAGCAGTTACAGCTTTTATTGTTAAAGATATTCCCTCAAGTATTAGAAGCAGAGATGCTCTGGAAATGGCCATTTTTAGTCCCATCACAGTCCTCATGATAATCCATACCTGCAATTAGCAAATCTGGCCAACACATTGATGAAGGCTGAAATGTCAGACAAATGGTCTCTGAAACAATTATATACAATTATATTATAATTGTTGAAAACCTCATTAATTGACTAGTAAGGGTGTGCAAATGGGGTACAACTGCATACTTGTGCAGTAATACGGGGAAGGCAGCTCTTAGCTTGCGTTACTACATCTATTACAAAAATGTAGGATTACAATGGATCTCTACACATTGAAGGATAAAATAACCTTGAATAGCATGGAAAGTATTCCAAAGTTATTGCAAATCTCTCAAGTAGCATGTCCTGGGTGAGCAACGTTTTCTCTGTCTGTGATGAAGATAAAATGAACAAAATATATTACTACAGTTAATGTGCCTCTGTAGACTGAAAGGATAGGTGAGAATGCAGAAGCTGTTGGAACCAAGAACTGGAAAGACAAGCCTTGCATTGAAAGGTGGATAGAAGGATACTTACATTTGTACAAAACATTTCATGAGAGAACATTTTGGAATTGTAGTCATTACTGTAAATTTGAAAAGGATTTAAAAGGCCATGCATATAGTTCTCATCATTTGTCTGACATTTCAGCCTACATCAATGTATTAGAGGAAGAATGTGGAGGCTTTGAAAAAGGTGATGCCTGAATTAGGTGGTAATTTTAGGGAGGGGTAGGGCAGACAGATTATTTTATCTGTAATGCCAGAGACTGTAGAGAGATCTGATAGAAGTATATAACATTCTGAGAGGCATAGATAGGATAGACCATCAGAACCCTTTTCACATGAGGGCATAGCTTTAAGGTGAGAGGGGCAACATTTAAAGATGTGCATGACAAAATTAGTTTAAACACAGAGGGTGGAGAGTGCCTGGAACACACTGCTGGGGTGATAGTTGGGGCAGATATGATAATGGCATTCAAGAGACTTTTGGTTGTGTATGGATATGCAGGGAATGGAGGAATATGGATTATGTGTTGGTCAGCATCATTTTCTGGACAGACATGGGGGGCCGAAGGGCCTGTTCTTGTGGTGTTCTTTTTGATGTTTCTTGGCAGTATAAACATATTTATACAAACAAAATGAAAACAGGTGAAAATATCTCCTTTTTATAAATCGGCAGAAAAATTAAAAACAATGAAATCCAAATAGAGAAAACAGAGCACATCTCCAGGTTACCTGACGAAATGAGTAAATAAATCCAAGGACTTAAGTTGCCAAGTTTAATGCACGAAAGGTGAGGAACTGTTTATGAAGTTTTGGGCTTATTTAAAATGCTGTAGGAGAACAAAGTGTGAATGATAATCGAGTTTAGATAGGAAGGTACACTAATGCAAGGTCCATATTAGCGAATAGCACAGAGATCATTCATGTAATTTGCATGGTCTGGACAATAAAGAAAAAACACTATGCTAGGTTGGTGAAGATTACATAAATTACTGTTAACATGGTAGGAGTGACTTTGGGCCTGAATGACGTGCAAAGATTGCTGTATCTGCTATGGGTACACAGGAAGCGTCAAGAGCAAAGCAACTGAAAATGCTTCATTGCATCCACCATGCACTCCATAACTTGGCTAATGTCCACTGAACCACTCTGCTTTCCAGGAATATTTCTCCTCCTGGGGTGCACTTCCTTCCTTTTTTATATATATCAAGGATGGCTTTTTTCAACATTTTGCTCCAATGGACAAATTTACCTTCGCACTTGACCCATTATTATTGACTTCTTGCAGGAGAACACATTCTGTTCCATTCAAAGTCACCATTACAAGACCTTTCAATGAACATTTTTCAAGCATGAAACTAACAACATACCATTCTATCAAACTAAAAATTGTCCACACGTTCTGTCCTAGGTTTTGGAATATTCTGTTTCAAAGACTAGCCAAAATACTAAAGCAAACTGATAGCTACTAATTAACTGGCTGTTCTTCTTGGAAAATTTAGGAGTTTCAAAAAAAAGTCTATAAATCAACCATATTTTGCATGATATATGTAAGAAAGGTTTTGGGCCAAATGAAGTTGTTCCAAATCTGTCATTGTTGCTCAATTTTCGTATATAACTTTTGAGATAACGATGAAAGCATCCACCAAATGGTGGATACTCAATCTTAAAAGAAATTTGCCTTTGGAATGCATTTGAAGTAAATGTTGAAGTTCTGAGGTTAAATGGAAGGTTAAATTCTAGATGCAACATTGTTTCATTAGTACAAATCAAATTTTTCTATATTTCCTGAAATCATAATTGTAATAACATTAGTGGACAAGGATAACCTTTCCAAAAACCAGTGAAACATAGTTTACATTTGGGTGAGGAAATTATTTGGCCATGTTCGATTGTCTGGACATGTCGATAAACCTCAGTCATAAGTATCGTGTTAAGTAAAAGTGTAAGTAATCATGCTTTGTGCACTTTGTGAGTTTAGTTTAGAGATACAGCGTGGAAACAGGCCCTTTGGCCCACGGAGTCCGTACCAACCCACAATCCTTGCACATTAACACAAGCCTACATACACTCGGGACAATTTACACTTATACCAAGTATACAAACCCAAGCCAATTAATCTACAAACTTGTATGTCTTTGGAGTGTGTGAGGAAACCAAAGATCTCGGGGGAAAACCCACATGGCCTCGGGGAGAACGTACAAGCCCTGTACAGAAAGCACCCGTAGTCGGGATCGAACCCGGGTCTCTGGCACTGCAAGCACTGTAAGACAGCAACTCTACTGTTGTGCCACTGTGCCACCCTTCTGAAGACTTGTGAATTGAGCTTTTAAGGCAAACCCAACAGGCTCACAAATGCAATTCATGGGATCTCTCATACTATCTTGATCAGATTTATAAAACAAAACCTTATGAAACAAATTTTAATCACTGGTATCAGCAAGATGTCCAACTTTGAATATTTCAGCATTATTTTTTGATCCAGGATTTCCAGAAATATTTTACTTTCATTATTCTAAACACTAGGCTTCCACAAATATCTGCAGCACCTATTAATCCCAGTAGCTAAGGTAGACAAAAATGCTGGAGAAACTCAGCAGGTGAGGCAGCATCTATGGAGCGAAGCTATAGGTGACATTTCGGGTCGAGACCCTTCTTCAGACTGATGTGGGGGTGGGAGGGGGCAGGAAGAAGAAGGGTTTCGGCCCGAAACGTCACCTATTCCTTCGCTCCATAGATGCTGCCTCACCCGCTGAGTTTCTCCAGCATTTTTGTCTACCTTCGATTTTTCCAGCATCTGCAGTTCCATCTTAAAATATCCCAGTAGCTAAATGCTTTTACCCAATGGAGTCATAGAGTGATACAGCATGGAAACAGGCCCTTCGGCCTAACTCGCCAACAATGTCCAAGCTACACTAGTCCCACTTGCCTGTGCTTGGTCCATATCCCTCCAAACCTATCCTATCCATGTACCTGTCTAACTGTTTCTTAAATGATGGGATAGTCCCAGCCTCAACTACCGTCTCTGGCAGCTTGTTCCATACACCCACCACCCTTTGTGTGAAAAGGTTACCCCTCGGATTCCTATTAAATTTTTTCCCCTTCACCTTGAACCAATGTCCTCTGGTCCTCGATTCCCCTACTCTGGGCAAGAGACTCTGTGCATCTACCTGATCTATTCCTCTCATGATCTTTTACACCTCTACAAGATCACCCCTTATCCTTCTGCACTCCATAGAATAGAGACCCAGCCTACTCAACCTCTCCCTATAGCTCAGATCCTCTAGTCCTGGCAACATCCTCGTAAATCTTTTCTGAACCCTTTCAAGCTCGACGATATCTTTCCTATAACATGGTGCCCAGAACTGAACACAATATTCTAAATGAGGTCTCACCAACATCTTATACAACTGCAACATGACCTCCCAACTTCTATACTCAATACTCTGACTGATGAAGGCCAAAGTGCCAAAAGCCTTTTTAACCACCTTATCTACCTGCGACTCGACCTTCAAGGAGCCATGCACCTGCACTCCAAGATCCCTCTGCTCTACAACACTACACAGAATCCTACCATTTACTGTGTAGGTCCTGCCCTTGTTCGACGTGCCAAAATGCAACACCTCACACTTCTCTGTATTAAATTCCATCAACCATTCCTCCACCCACCTGGCCAATCGATCCAGATCCTGCTGCAATCGTTCACAACCATCTTCACTATCTGCAAAACCACTAACTTTTGTATCATCAGCAAACTTGCTAATCTTGCCCTGTATGTTCTCATCCAAATCATTGATGTAGATGACAAACAGTAACGGGCCCAGCATCGAACCCTGAGGCACACCACAAGTCACAGGCATCCAGTCTGAGAAGCAACCTTCCACCATTACCCTCTGCTTCCTTCCGTGGAGCCAATTTGCTTTCCATTCAACTATCTCTTCTTGGATCCCATGCGATCTAACCTTCCAGAGCAGCCTACCATGCGGCACCATGTCGAACGCCTTACTGAAGTCCATGTACATAACATCTACAGCTCTGCCTTCATCAATCTTTTTGATCACATCTTCAAACAAATCAATCAGGTTTGTGAGACATGACCTCCCAGGTACAAAACCATGCTTACTGTCCCTAATCAGCCCTTGCCCATCCAAATGCCTGTATATCCTATCACTCAGAATACTCTCCAGTAACTTACCAACTACAGATGTTAAGCTCATCGGCCGATAGTTCCCATCATTTTCTCTGCAGCCCTTCTTGAAAAGAGGTACAACATTTGCCACCCTCCAGTCTTCCGGCACCTCTCTTGTATTTATGGGTGACTAGTAAATTTCAACCAGGGCTCCCACAATTTCCTTTCTAATATCCCACAATGTCCTCAGATATATCAGATCAGGCCCATGAGATTTGTCTGCCTTCAAACACGACAGTACCTACTCTTCTTCGCCAGTAACCCTGATTGCTCTCAAGACACTTCCAGTGACTGCTCCAATTTCCTCCGTCCTACTGTCTTTCTCCTCGGTAAATACAGGAGAAATACTCATTGAGGACCTTGCCCATCTCCTGTGGCTCCACACAGAGGTGACCACTTTGATTCCCGAGAGGTCCCTCTCTCTCGCTCGTTACCCTTTTCCCCCTTATGTATTTATAAAATCTTTCGGGAATATCCTTAATGCTACCCCCCAGAGCTATCTCCTGGCTCCTTTTTGCCCCTCTGATTTCCTTTTTTTGTTTACTCCTTAACTCCCGAAACTCCTCCACTTGATCCCAGCTGCCTATACCTGCCCCATGCACCCTTCTTGTTTTTGATTAACGTCTCAATTTCCCTCGTCAGCCAAGCTTCCTTACATTTACCTGCTTTGCCCTTCACTCTAACGGGGACGTACACATCCTGAGCTTTCTTCAGTACACTTTTAAAAACATCCCACTTGGCCGATGTTCCTTTCCCATCTAATAACCTCCTCCAGTCAACTTGAGCAAAACTTTCCCTCATACCCTCAAAGTTGGCCTTACCCCAGTTGAGCATTTTAACACGTGGACCCTCTCTGGACTCCTATCCATAACTATCTTAAACCGAATCGAACTGTGGTCACAGGTCCCAAAAGGCTCCTCCACACACTTCATTAACTTGCCCTTCCCAATTTCCCAATACTAGATCCAGCATTGCCCTCTCACGTGTGGGGGTCTCTACATACTGCTTAAGAAAACTCTGAACACTTTTGAGAAATTGCACCCCATCTGAACCCTTCACGCTATGATTTTCCCAGTCTATATTGGGAAAGTTAAAACCACAACAACCTTATTTGACCTGCAGCTGTCTGCAATCTCCCGGCACGTTTGTTCTTCTAATTCCCATTGACTATTCAGGGGTCTGTAGTACACCCCAAACAAAGTGATCATCCCTTTCTTGTTCCTCAGCTCCACCCATTTAGCCTCACTAGACGAACCGTCCGTAATGTCATCTCTGAACACAGCCGTGACATCCTCCTTAAACAACAATACAACCCCCCCCCCTCCTCTTTTTCCCTCACCCATCTCTCCTGAAGCTCCTGTACCCCGGAACATTGAGCTGCCAGTATTCTCCCTCCCTTAACCAGGTTTCAGTCATAGCTACAATGTCCCAGTCGCTCGTACCTATCCGTGCCCTAAACTCATCTGCCTGACCGTCAGACCCCTTGCATTAAAATACGTGCAGTTTAAATCAACCCGCCTTCCTCGCTCTCTGCCTTTCACCTGCCTATTCGGACGACCAACCTTTCCCACACCATCCTCCATACCAACTTCTAGCCTCTCTCATGCCTCTGTCCTGCACGAGATGCCATTAGCAGGTGTAAAATCAGACTGCAATGGAAAGCAGCGCACCAATCATTTTATTAAAAGGTACATCACATGGAGGATATAAAATTCATGTAATGTATTCAATGTGCAAGCTTGGGGAAAGAGGTGAGACCAAATTCACCTGTACTCCCAATTCATCATCTTCCTGTGGAGACGGAGGTGGTGTTTTGTCCATATCTGAATTTTCAGGAGATGATTCATGTTTCCGTTTTCCTTTTTTCTTTCCAACTGCTGATTCCGGCATGTTTTTCTTGTTGCTACAAAACATAGAATTGTGTTAATATGAAGCAAAACAGTAAATAGAACATAATATTACAAAGAAGACTTAAGATTTCTTTAGTTTTTAGCAAAGCGTGTTTCACAAGGAAATAAAATCCCCAAATTCAATATCTTCACGATTATGTAACAAAGTTAAATTTCAAAAGCAGTATATACATCGCGGTATACGTTGTTAGTACCGAGGTAGAGATGGTCGGAAGCTATAGTATTCTTTGAAATAAATATCACCAGCAATTTGTTCTGGTCCAGCCACATCAAAGCAATGGCCAAGAAAGCACAATGTTTCTACTTCCTTAGAAGGCTTAGTAAGTTTGGCATGTCCCCAACAACCCTCACCAGCTTCTACAGATGTGCCTGAGAAAACATTTTATCGCGATGCATCACAGCATGGTTTGGGAATAGCTTCATCCAAGACTGCAAGTAAATGCAGAGAGATGTGGAAGTAGCACAGATAATCATGCATACCAACCTCTCATGGACTCCCTCAACATTTCATATTGCCTCAGCAATGCCACCAGAATAACCAAGAACCAGTCCCACCCTAGACACTCTTCTCCACTCTCTCATCAGTCAAGAGGTACAGATGTTTGAAAACACATACCTCCAGATTCAGGGACAGTTTCTTCCCAGCTGTTATCAGGAAACTGGACCATCCCCTCACTAGTGTGGTACTGACCTCCCACCTACCCCAATGGAGACCTTTGAATTATCTTTAACTGGACTTTATCTTGCACCATATGTTATACCTTTTATCTGTACGTTGTGGACGACTTGGTTGCAATCATGTATGGTCTTTTCTTGGACTGGATAGCACGCAAAAGTTTTTCACTGTACCTCTCTACACGTGTCAATAATAAACTAAACTTTAAAAAAAATTCAAGCATGAAACGCACGTAATTGGCACGCACTTGACAATAAGCGAGTTTGATATCTCGATAAAAGCAAGGAATCATGGGATTTGTCAAATGTCATTCGGGATAAAGAAAAGTTAAAGCAGCGCTGTATAAACGGTGTATAAATTGTTAACTATTCTACCAAGGAATTAAACTAGAATTCTGTCAACTCAATAGCTTCCTTTCTTGTTCTGCTGTTTACACACTACTTACATAGTCCCAGTTCTAGTTCAGTTCATTAATCTGCAATTATGAGATATTCAAAAAGTTAAAGAATTTATTATTTTAATTTAATCCTTAATGTGTTTGCTCCTGGATTAAGAAAATATTACTTGTGTTTGAAACATTTTCTTATCTTTATTCATAATTTATGTGTAAAGATATATTTAATCTGAGGCAGGCAGCGACTGTATCAGTGCGATGTGGGCTCATGCTTTACCTACAGGCGGTATGAATGTACCATTAAGGCAAAGATTCATCTCCGAGGAAAACTGAGTACAGGGTTGGCCCTGTGAAGGAGCCGACAATCCGATATACAACATTTAACTGCGAAATACCTGCCTTTAGGATTGGATAGATTGAGTGGAGGGTCTGTGCTTGTTCCAAGTTGCGGTGCGTTTCCCCCAGCCATCTCGCCCAGTGCACGTTGACCAGCACTGTTCGCCAGCCCTTGTTAGCAGCGGCTCTTTGTGCAGGTGTACCCAAAGCCCAAAGGTTTTGTGGAGGTTCTGCGTTAGGATCAGGCATGCAGCAAGCTAGCAAGAGGGCTGTCAGATCAGATCAGCCCAGGTTGCCAAAGGGTGGATTTAATGGGTCGTTAAACTGTTCCGTTTGTGCGGCATCACCAGCTCTCTCTCTCCCAGATCCCCCACCCCAACTGTCGACAAAGTTTGACTGTGAAAATGCTCCCACAAATATTACGGGATGGTTCTGCTTTTTGCCCACTCTCTGAGGCAGGTGGCGCCTCCTTCAAAGAGAGCGAGAACAGGTCCCGTCAGCTGGGGAGCTGCGACCCACTCCTGAGTGAAGCCTCTAGTTTGGTCGTGGTTCAAATGCCTGCAAATTCTCATAATGATCACCGCCAGGTCACCCGGACCCGGCTCCCAACTGTGTGCCCTGACAGACAGGATCCAACCCCAGAGGTTAAAGCGACTGCATCTTTATTTAAACCAACCCACCTCGAAAGTTTAACCAACCTGTTTGAATCCAATCTGAACTTTCCAACCTACCCCCCACACAGCACATTCTCGTTTCCTTCAATCCAGGAAGGTTGTTTAGATAGGAATGCAAGGACTGTCTCAAATTTTTTGACCACACAACTTGTAATTTGTGTAAATCAATATCGAATTTGAATGGCTGAGACTCAGGCTAATGCCAGGGATTTGATAATTGACAGGTTTGTTCCAGGCATTCTTGCGTTTTCAAGGCTGGTGCTGTATTGAGTCAATAATTTAAATAGATACAATTGTGGATTTGTGCAGCCTGCAGTACTCTGTGGCCTACTGCTGACATATTTGACAGATAAATGTATTTATAAATCTCATTGAAATGAATACGCAAGGTTCGTACACACACAGTAGCTCAGCTGGCGAGAATGTTTATGCCGAATGACCCATGACCTGGGCACGCACAGTTGTAACACCGAACTCGCTTATAATCATATCCTATAAGAGACTCAAAACACTTACTTTTGCAGTTCAAAGCATTAACATTGCCGACATCCTACAACAATCAAACTGGGAAGTCACTCATCCATAGCAACTTAGACTCAGCCATATAGATATAATAGCTTGCATTTAAATAAAAGTCTGGACTGGATAAAGATCCTTAAATGGCAGTCAATTTTTTTGAAAAATGAATACTTAAAACAGAAATCAACCAGTATAATGAGAATTTATTTAATAGAATGGAAAAACATGACTGGTTCACACAATTCTCTGATTCAACCTAAAAGGGTACAGAGAAGATTTACGATGATGTTGCCTCGACTTGAGGGTCTGAGCTGTAGGGAGAGGTTGAGTACGCTGGGATACTATTCCTTGGAATACGGGAGGATGAGGGGTGATCTTATAGAGGTGTATAAGATCATGAGAGGAATAGATCAGGTAGATGCACAGAATCTCCTGCCCAGAGTTGGTGAATCGAGGAGCAGTGGACATGGGACTGAGGTGAAAAGATTTAATAGGAGCCTGATGGGTAACTTTATCACACAAAATGTGGTGGGTGTATGGAATAAGCTGCCAGAGGAGGAAGTTGAGGCAGGGACTATCCCAACATTTAAGATACAGTTGGACAGGTACATGGAATGGACAGATTTGGAGGGATATGGACCAAATGCAGGCAGGTTAGATTAATGTGAATGGGACATGTTGGCCAGTGTGGGCAAGTTGGGCCGAAGGGCCCGTTTCCACACTGTATCACTATGACTATCTATAAATAGGTATTATTCATTATTTTTCTAATAGTAATTCTTCTGGGTTCTCAAGTTAATATCACTATCACTAATAAAACTAATCCAGCCTAAACAATACATTTCATTCATATATCAACTGTAAAGCAGCCCAAGGAATTAAATTTGATCAAAAATGGTTATGAGACCAAGGACACAAGACAGAAACAAGGAATTGCAGATGCTGGTCCACATAAAAAAAAGACCAAATGCTGGAGTAACTCAGCAGGCCAGACTGCATCCCCAGGAGAACATGTACAGACGCCCTGGGTCAGGACACCTTCCCGGACCGGGGGGAGGAATCCTGACCTGGCCCGTTATCTGTCCAGTACATCATATAAAATCCATAATCTTCAGGGCTGTGAAGGACACAAGACAGTTCATCAAGAGGTTGGCTAAGGAAGTAAGGTATAAGGAACATATCACTGAAGGAAACACTGGCAGCCCATGTTTTTTTAAAAATGGAAAGACCAAGGAAACTACCGATGGTGGAGCGATTAATTTGCGTAGGAGAGTGAAGGGGCTGGGAGAGATTGCAGAAAAGGTGAGAGGTAAGCCCATAGAGGGATTCAAAAGCAAGGATGAGACTTTTATAATTGAACCATTGCTTTACCAGGAACCAAAACAGATCACACAACATGGATAAAGGGTTAAAAGGACTTTATAATTTTGAATAAGTCAGCAGTTGTCTGATTTCAAATTTACAGAATGAAGGTTATCTCAGCAATGTGTTTACATAGACAAGTCCAGAAGAAACAAAATTACGGATGATTTCAGCAAAATGAGTTAAAATGGGAAGAGCACTAACACAAGTTGGAAACATCAGAAAGATGTGGCAGTGCAGACAAACTAATATCCTGGTGCCCTTGGGCAGACAGATTTTATGTACTGATTAATTTTATATGGAGCCCAGTGGATGCAAATGGAGCATAGGAAACAAGGCCCCAGCAAGTTTAAACAGAGGAAACAGAACTGGTGAGGGGGGTGCTAAACCAACTTGTTAACAATGGGATGAAAGGACAAGTGGTTGCAAAACATTGTAGATTTGCTCTACAAATCTCTTCATATCTCCAATAGCCTTTGAATCTAGGGTTCTTTATCATCATTTATTATATGAACAAATTTAACATCACAACAAGCCGATTTATGACATTCAGTTCAGCCGTCATCTGCAGCCACCAAACTCCAAACCCTTCGAGCCAGCACCGTCATTCAATATGATCATGGCTGATCATCCAAAATCAGGACCCCATTCTGGCTTTTTCCCCCATATCCCTTGATTCCCTCAGCCCAAAGGGCTAAATCTAACTCTCTCTTGAAAACATCCAGTGAATTAGCCTCCACTGCCTTCCGTGGCAGAGAATTCCACAGATTCACAACTTTCTGGGTGAAAAAGTTTTTCCTCATCTCAGTCCTAAATTGTCTACCCCTTATTCTTAAACTGCGGCCCTGGTTCTGGACTCCAACATCGGGAATATTTTTCCTGCATCTACCCTGACCAATCCTCTGAATTTTACAATGGCCTCCATAATGCTTGGGACAAAGACCCATCATTATTTATTTGTCTCTGTACTCCACAATTTGAGATTTGTATTAGAAAAAAATCACATGTGGTTAAAGTGCACATTGTCAGATTTTAATAAATGGTATTTTTATACATTTTGGTTTCACCATGTAGAAATACAGCAGTGTTTATACATAGTCCACCCATTTCAGGGCACCATAATGTTTGGAACACAGCAATGTCATAAATGAAAGTAGTCATGTTTAGTATTTTGTTGCATATCCTTTGCATGCAATGACTGCTTGAAGTCACCGATTCATGGACATCACCAGTTGCTGGGTGTCTTCTCTGGTGATGCTCTGCCAGGCCTGTACTGCAGCCATCTTTAGCTTATGCTTTTTTGGGGAGCTAGACCCCTTCAGTATTCTCTTCAGCATATAAAAGGCATGCTCAATTGGGTTCAGATCACGTGATTGAATCACGATCACAGATCACTCAAGAATTGACAATTTTTTAGCTTTGAAAACTCCCTTGTTGCTTTAGTAGTATGTTTTGGATCATTGTCTTGCTGTAGAATGACATCAATGCTCTTGCCATCACTCTGATATAAGTTAATCTTCGCCTCATCTGTCCACAAGACCTTTTTCCAGAACTTTGCTTGCTCTTTTAAGTACTTCTTGACAAACTCTAACCCGGCCATCCTATTTTTCTGGCTAACCAGTGGTTTGCATCTTGCTGTGGACAGTGGTCATTGACAAATCCACACCGGTCTCCTGAAGAGTGTTTCTGATCTGTCGGACAGGTGTTTGGGGATTTTTCTTTATTATAGAGAGAATTCTGCTGTCATCAGCTGTGGAGGTCTTCCTTGGCCTGCTCACCAGTGCTCTCTTTCTTCTTAATGATGTTCCAAACAGTTGATATTGGTAAACCTAAGGTTTGGCTGATTTCTCTAATAGTTTTATTCTTGTTTCTCAGTCTCATAATGGCTTCTTTGACTTTCATTGGCACAACTTTGGTCCTCATGTTGATAAACAGCAATAAAAGTTTCCAAAGGTGATGGAAAGACAAGGTTTCCTGAAAGCTCTCTTATACCTGCCTTAAGGAGGCAATTAAACACACCTGAGACGGGGACAACAACACGGACACACTAAGTATAAACACACCTGTAATTTCTACATAGTGAAACAAAAATGCATAAAAAAGACCCTTTAATAAAATCCGACAATGTACACTTTAACCACATGTGATTTTTTCTATTACAAATCTCAAATTGAGTAGTACAGAGGCAAATAAATAAATGGTGGATCTTTGTACGAAACATTATGGAGGGCACTGTATATGTTTCTGTAAGATCCCCTCTTTTCCTTCTACATTCCAGTGAATACAAGCTCAGTCGACCCATTCTTTCATCATATGCCAGTCCCGCTATCCCGGGAATTAACCTGGTGAACCCATGCTGTACTCCCTCAATAGAAATAATGTCCTTCCTCAAATTAGGAGACCAAAACTGCACACGATACTGCAGGTCCGGTCTCACCAGGGCTCTGTACGACTGCAATTGGACCTCCTTGCTCCTAAACTCAAATCCTCTCGCAATGAAGGTCAACATGCCATTAGCTTTCTTCACTGCCTGCTGTACCTGCATGCTTACTTTCAGTGACTGATTTACAAGCACACCCAGGTCTCGTTGCATCTTCCCTTCACCTAATTTGACACCATTCAGATAATCATCTACTGTTCTTGCCACCAAAGTGGATTTATCCACATTATACTGCATCTGCCATCATTCTGCCCACTCACCCAAGTCACTCTGCAGCCTTATAGCATCCTCCTCACAGCTCACACTGCCACCCTGCTTTGTGCCATCCACAAATTAATTCCCTCGTCTAAATCAATAATATATAATGGGGTCCCAGCACCGAGCCTTGCGGCACCCCACTTGTCACTGCCTTCCATTCTGAAAAGGACCTATTAATTCCTATTCTTTGCTTCCTGTCTGCCAACCAGTTCTCTATCCATGTCAATACCCTACCCACAAAACCATGTGCTCTAATTTTGCACACTAATCTCTTGTACGGGACCTTGTCAAAGGCTTTTTTTCCTTCTTTTTTTTAATTTTGTATTTATTAGAAGTACATTACATTACAACCAATTACATTAGTACTCATCACGTATATCTTATTACAATTAATGTACTCCGTCATTTTTTACACTGTTAAAAAGGAAAGGTTGAGATTAAGAAAAAAGAGAAAGTGAAGGGAAATAGTGAAGGTGTAAAAACGTGACAACAAGAAAGAACAGAGACCCTATAGAAAAGAAATTAAAAAGAAAGGATTAAGAGATAGACCCTAAAGACGAAAAAAAAAGAGAAAGTGGAAAAAAGAGAAAAACAAATACTTTATTATAAGCATCACGCAAATGGGATATACCAACTCTCCAGCTTTCATCCCCCTTTACCTGACCTCAGTTTTTTTGTAAAGTACTTTTGCACCCTATACTTGTAATAATTCTATAAATGCAGACCACGTCAGGTGGAAGTGATCTGGTTTACCTGCCAGGAGGAGTCTTATCTCTTCTAGGTGTAATGTTTCAAACATATTTGAAATCCACATGTTTATAGTTGGTATTGGAGCGTTTTTCCAGAATTTTAGGATTAACTTTTTTCCGGTTATTAACCCGTAATCTATTAATTTCTTTTGAAACACATTTAGTTCAGGACTATCTTCCGTTGTTCCGAAGATAATCCATTCTGCTTTTGGTATCAGTTTTATTTTAAATAATTTTGTAAAGATTTCAAAAATTTCAATCCAAAATTTTTGAAATTTTGTACAAAAAACAAATGAGTGCGCTATAGTAGCTTCTTGAGATTGACATTTATCACAAATGGATGATACATTTGGGAACATTTTATTAATTTTAGTTTTTGAATAGTATAATCTATGTAAAATTTTAAATTGTATTAAAGTGTGTCTTACATTAATCGAACATTTATGCACATATAATAAATGTTCATTCCACCTTTCCTTTGAGATTTTAATAGCTAATTCTTGTTCCCAGTCTCTTCTAATACCTTCCGTAGATGGTATTTCTACATTTAAGATAACATTATACAAATATATTAGGTTTGCTGATTCAGCTTTTTGTCAAAGGCTTTTTGAAAGTCCAGATACACTACATCCACTGGAACTCCCTTATCCATTCTATTTGTTACATCCTCAAAAAATTCTTAAAGATTAGTCAAGCATGATTTTCATACTGACTTTGACCGATCTCATCACTGCTTTCCAAATGCGCTGCTATAACATCTCTAATAATCAACACTCCAGCATCTTCCCCACTACTGATGTAAGGCTAACTGGTCTATAAATCCCCATTTTCATTGTCCCTCCTTTCTTAAAAAGTGGAGTTACATTGGATTAGTTCCTGTGGACTGAAGGGTAGCCAGAGTCGAGGGCACATTGGAAAATGATCACCAATGCATTCACGATTTCAAGGGCCACCTCATCGAGTACTCTGGGATGCAGACCATCAGGTCTTGGGGATATATCTGCCTTCAGTCCCAACCGTTTACCCAACACTATTTTCTGACTAATGTGGATTCCCTTCAGTTCCTCCCTACCACTGGATATAGTAGCCTTGCTCTAAACATGGACCAAAGAAGTGAATTCCAGAGGTGAATTGAAAGTGACTACGCAAGGCCACCACGTTACGCAAGCATGCTGTTCCTAAGATCCATCCCTCAGCCATTTTATCCGTAAATCATAAATGTTATTATTCAATGGTAACCCATATTGTATCAGACTTCACACACATATCAATTCTTCATTTCATTCAATATTCACCGGTACTATAAATAATTTTATAACTCTGGATAGGCATAGAGTTGGGCCAAATGGCCCATTGTTTTTATAATTCTGCATCTAATAAGTTGAGAAGAGTCATCAGAAGAGTTTCAGAACACTTGGTCATTTACAAGTGTATGTCGGTTGCTATTTCTGTTTCCAACATGCGTTGTTCTCTCTTGCAATGGGTCTTTTTTGAATCTTTCTCAAGTCAGGCCACCTTTCATCTTTTCCAGAGCAACGCTACACTTAATTCCTTTCCCTTATCCATTTACCACTGTATTTCTCTTGCAACACTCCCCAGAGCTTTACCATTCACCGTGTAGGTCCTGCCCATGGTAGACTTCCTAAAATTCAACACCTCACATTTCTCTGTATTAAATTCCACCAACCATTCCACAGCCCACCTGGCCAACTGATCAAGATCCTGTTGCAATTTTTCAAAACCATCTTCACTATCTGCAATACCACCCACAATTCTTTGCCCCTTCACTGGCAAAATTACTTAAACTTGAAAAAAACTTCAGACACCAATGCTGATTTGGGTTTGTTGACAAGGTTTATCACTTAACCTTTGGCCCCAAAAAAACTAATTTTGAATGTTGTACTTTTGGGGCAGCTGCCTTTCATATCAGCAGCAAACATATCAGATAATACAGTTCAAGGTTTTACAGCACAGAAACAGGCCTTTAGGCCCAACTCATCTGTGCCTACTGGTGGCTTCCTAAGCTGGTCCCATTTACCTACATTTGTCCTATATCACTAAACCTTTCATAAACCTGTCAAAATGTCCTCTGAACATTCTAATTTTACCCGACTCACAAAATAAAAGTCAACATCAATGAAATTAAAAACTCTTTTGCACGTTTCAACATTTGTTTTCTTTGAAAAAGTCAAATAATATCCATAACTTGATAAAATGTAATCCCCAAATACTTATTCACATGCCACAAAGAACAATACCTCCAAATATATTCATTACCTGTAAACACAGACAGGAAATAATAAAAGAATGGGAAGTATAGAAACGTACAAAATTCTTAAGGGGTTGGACAGGCTAGATGCAGGAAGATTGTTCCCGATGTTGGGGAAGTCCAGAGCAAGGGGTCACAGTTTAAGGATGATTTTAGGACTGAGATGAGAAAAACATTTTTTACACAGAGAGTGGTGAATCTCTGGAATTCTCTGCCACAGAATGTAGTTGAGGCCAGTTCATTGGCTATATTTAAGAGGGAGTTAGATGTGGCCCTTGTGGCTAAAGGGATCAGGGGGTATGGAGAGAAAGCAGGTACAGGATACTGAGTTGGATGATCAGCCATGATTATATTGAATGGCGGTGCAGGCTCAAAGGGCCGAATGGCCTACTCCTGCACCTATTTTCTATGTTTCTATGTTATATGCTATTTACTCTCAAATAGATGAAGCTTGAGAGTTCACGATTTTTACTACTTTTGCGTTGAGGATAGGACTTGACATGACATGCTTTTATTGCTCTTTTTCCAAGTACATTAGTCGTCATGATCTGACATTTGAACCAATGCAGCCTTTCTGCTGATGACATTCCCTAATGTTATTGCATAGGGAGTCCAGGGCATAAACCCAGCAAAGAACAATGAAAGATTTCCACATCCGGATGGCATGTTGTTTGGGTGAGGAACAGTTGGGATGGACTGAAGTTTAGATGGATTTAATATCAAATTTCTTTGACATTACTTTTGGGTATTGTAAAATTTCTTGGTTCACATACCAGTTTTCAAATGAGCACATCTGCTGGAGAAATACTGAAACGGCAAATGTAATATATAGGAACACAGGAGAAAAAGATTGACAGCAAGGCCGTCAAGAATGTAAAAAAGTTATACAATTCTATCAAATGCTATGAAATCAATCTAGTTTAAATCAAGGAAACACAATTTGCAGCATGCAACTGGTCACCATTACAATAGAGGTGGAATATTAAGTTTTCACATGAATTTTAGTCAGCAAGAATTAGTCTCAATTATTCATTTTCCAAAGCAGATGAGGTTAATTTATGTGCAAATTAAACAGGATAAATTGTTAACAAACCAAGAACAAAGGTAGGCCAATCAGCCACTCTTGCCTGCTCTGCTTCAGTAATGGGCCTCACTTAGACGATTTTTCAGCAGACTGCCGGCGACAGTCAAGTTGCCGGCAGTCGCCTGAAAGACCGGCAACAGGAACGGCGACTGTCAGAGTGGAACACACAACACACATCGCTTCCTTCACCAGCCTGTTATGCAGACAGGGGACAGGGCAAATGGGGGGAAGAGAAGGGGGGAGAGAAGGGGGGGGAGAGAAGGGGGGGAGAGAAGGGGGGAGAGAAGGGGGGGGAGGAGAAGGGGGGGAGGAGAAGGGGGGGGAGGAGAAGGGGGGGAGGAGAAGGGGGGGGGAGAAGGGGGGGAGGAGAAGGGGGGGAGGAGAAGGAGGGGGAGGAGAAGGGGGGGAGGAGAAGGGGGGGAGGAGAAGGGGGGGAGGAGAAGGGGGGAGGAGAAGGGGGGAGAAGGGGGGGGGAGGAGAAGGGGGGGGAGGGGAATGGGAGGGGGGTGGGGGAAGTGGTAAGATGGGGCAGAGAAAACTTTTAAGAAGCCAGAGATACACGGCTGTGAAGCTCGGCGGACATTAACATTACCGGTCGGTTATCCTTGGTTCTGAAAACTACTGCTTACCTTTTTCCCCCCAATGAGCCAATGAAATTCACCGGTCAGCACCGGCTACAACCTACGAGAACCTTCGACCTCCTGGCAACCTAGTAGGACCTCCTGGTGACCCACCTACGGCTCGAGAATTCTCGCTACTCTCCATGGCGGCTTCATTCTAGCCACTGCTAATTTTTCAACATGTTGAAAAATTCACGGCGACCATAATCAGGCCGCGCTCTAGTTCCCAGAATGCGGGAACTCCTCACGACCATGAAGGCGACTCACCGGCAACAACCCGTGAACATGTAGCGACCATGTGGCGACTGCACAGTCTCCTGCAGTCGCCTAAAAAGTCGTCCAGGTGGGACAGGCCCATTAGGCTAAGACAGATTTTTTACATTAGCTTTACTTTCCTGCACAATCCCATATTCTTCAATAGGTTAGAACTTTAGTATTTAAGCCAGAAATATCAGCCAAAAAAATTCAAGTACCCTTGTTCATAGGGTGTAATATTTATTTTCAAATAATTTACAGAAGTACCAAACTGACACCAAATTATCAGGATATATCAAGATATTATCAGGCAGAGGCCCACCTGCACCTCCTCCAACCTCATCTATTGCATCCGCTGTTCCAGATGTCAACTGCTCTACATCGGTGAGACCAAGCGCAGGCTTGGCAATCGCTTCGCCCATCACCTCCGCTCAGTTCGCAATAACCAACCTGATCTCCTGGTGGCTCAGCGCTTCAACTACCCCTCCCATTCCGAATTTGACCTTTCTGTCCTGGGCCTCCTCCATGGCCAGAGTGAGTCCCATTGCAAATTGGAGGAGCAGCACCTCATATTTCGCTTGGGTAGTTTAGACCCCAGCAGTATTGACTACTCCAATTTCAGGTAGTCCTCGCTTTCTCCCACCTTCCCCTCCCCTTCCCAGGTCTCCCACAGCCTACTGTCTCCGCCAATTCCTTTCTTTTAACCCCGCACCCCCCCCCCCCCCCCCGCACATCAGTGAAAAAGGGTCTAGGCCCGAAACGTCGCCTCGTCCTTCGCTCCATAGATGCTGCCTCACCCGCTGAGCTCCTCCAACATTTTTGTCTACCTTCGATTTTTCCAGCATCTGCATTTCTTTCTTAAACAGGATATATAATACGGTAAGTTATGTTTGTGCCAAATCACCAAATTACCTCCTATAATTGCACATTAAGTAAACAAATTTGCACTTCCAGATGAGCAATTTATAATCCCCTTCAGTATTCAGCGAGTTGTCGATTCTAGAAGTGAAGATAACTTCCAGGTATGCCCTAGCACATTGACCAAGTGACTAACACGAGTAAGTGGAACCCAAAAAACTGATTAAACACACTTTACTGTTAACAGAATAATGTTTTCAACAGGAAGACGGTAGAGAATATTAAACAAAGCTAGTGTGCAAACTGAGATCCACCAAACTATCCAACTGATCCCTCTTGGACAAAGTGTTTATAAAATAATTAACTGCTGGGAACCATGCACATGTTCAAAGAACATAAATTCCCTTATTTATATGTAATGTAGATGTAATGACGAAAAGATTGATATAAAAAGGCATGCTGAACCATACACCAATCTGATGTAGCTATAAAAAATCACTTAATTTTCAGCCCTATTGCCACACCAATTATTTTAGTATTTACTAAACACTACCATCAACTTCTCTTGCCATGAGACTCCATTTCCAGCATTTATTTCCGCTCTAACAGCCGCAAATTATACAATACCACAGCTGAACACTGGGGCCCCTTTCCTTTCATCTGCACGCCAAGAGCAATAAGATTACCCTGGTAACGAGCAGTCACATGACCAGCACCTGCTCTCTTGGCTTGACGCCACCAACTAAAGCCATCTGCTTCCCTCACTCAGCCATCAACATTTGTAACACCTGCGCGGCAGCAATTTTGCGGTTTCTTTTAACAAATCAGTGCAAAAGGTGTTTTAAGACCTTACACGTTTCCCAAAATTTGTTCAAATCAAAAAAGAACGGCTAACCGTTTGATCCCTTGCCAAAGCCACGTTTTCTATAAGCAAGCTAATCATCGTTTCAAAACCACACTCAATTTGGTTAAGGCTATGACCAAAATAGGAAGCAAGTTCTGAACTACTTTTAAAAAACAATTAAGTAGATAATTAGCAAATAACAGTCACTATGGGTGGCCTTGCGTTATAAATCAAACAATTTCAGTTTAATATCAAATGTCATCTGAGTTATATGACACTTCATTTAAAATAGATGCACAATAGTTTCCTTTAAATCATTAAGAAGTTTGAATATTAGAACACATTTTTCAATCTAACATTGCCAGCATATCACGCAGTAAAGAAAATTGTTGAGCTACAGTGTAGAAGCAGGCCCTTTGGCCTAACTTGCCGACATGAAGCCCACATCTACACTAGTCCCATTTGCCTGCTCTTGGCCCATAACGCTCTAAATCCAAACGTCTCTTAAATGTTATGATGGGTACCTGCCTCAACTACCTTCCTGGCTGCTCACTCCATATACCCACCACCCTTTGTGTCAAAATGGTACCCCTCAGGTTCCTATTAAATCATTCCCCCTCACTTTAAACCTGTGTCCTTTAATTCTCAATTCCACTGTTCCTACTCTGGGCAAAATACTCTTATGTATTTCACAGATCTCTTTCTTTCATGATTTTGTACACCTCTATAAGATCACCCCTCATCCTCCTGCGCTTCAAGGAATAAAGTCCTAGCCTGCGCAACCTCTCCCTATAGGTCAGGGCCTCAAGTCTTGGCAACATCCTCGCAGATTTTCTCTGCACCTTTTCTAGCATCGACATCATCTTTCCAATAACATGGTGACCAACACTTTGCAACCGACTTTAATTTTTTTTAATTCCCCTATCAAACATGGTGTACAGTAGACCAGAATATCACTATACAATATGGTTGCATAATGTTTCCATGCCTTCAGCTCCCATCCAATTTCTGCACAATTATTCTCTCTTGAATATTTGGTATCAATAGTCTTCCATCATCATCCTCCAGAAATATTTCAGTGTTAAGGGATTCTCATTGTCTTTTTGAACCTTCCAAAACACACCTTCCCATTCATAGGACCTGGATGACCATTAATTGCTTTGAATGTTTTCCACACCATAATTAGTCCAATTTGTGGGATAATAATTTTCTTGGCAATTGAGGGAAATGCGGTTTGCATTTTGCAGCATAGCCTCTGTATTTCTGTTCATGAAGTCTTCTGCGGACAGTGGTCATTGACAAATCCACACCTGACTCCTGAAGAATGTTTCTGATCTGTCGGACAGGTGTTTGGGGATTTTTCTTTATTATAGAGAATTCTTGTCATCAGCAGCGGAGGGCTTCCTTGACCTGCCAGTCCCTTTGCTATTAGTAAGCTCACCAGTACTCTCTTTCTTCTTAATGATGTTCCAAACAGTTGGTTTGGTAAGCCTAAGGTTTGGCTACTATCTCTAACAGTTTTATTCTTGTTTCTCAGTGTCATAATGGCTTTTTTGACTTTCATTAGCACAACTTTGGTCCTCATGTTGATAAACAGAAATAAAAGTTTCCAAAGGTGATGGAAAGACTGGAGGAAAGACTCGGTGCTGAGAGCTCTCTTATACCTGCATTAAGGAGGCAATTAAACACACCTGAGCAATTACAAACATCTGTGAAGCCATGTGCCCAAACATTATGGTGGCCTGAAATGGGGGGAACCATGTATAAATACAGCTGTAATTTCTACATGGTGAAACTAAAATGTATAAAAATGCCCTTTAATAAAATCTGCCAAATACCCCCATTTCCTGTATCCACCTATAACTTCCCATCTCCACCTGTTTCCAGTTTTTCCACTTTACTCCAATGAGTCTGAAGAAGGGTCCCTGCACAAAATGTTTTCTGCGCATTTCCTTCACAGCCTACCCCATTGAGTTCTTGCAGCACTTACTGTTTTGCTCAAGTTAAGCCTCAAGTTTAGTGCCAGATGCATGGATAAGAGTTTTGGCAGCACATTTGCATTACCAAAGTTAAGTAAGCTTGTAGGATTCAGAACTTGTCTTTGTGTGGAAACCTTAGCTCATTGTAAAAGAGAACACTAAGATCAGGAACAGTCTGCTTCAACATGAGAAAGATAAGACTGCAGTGTGCCTAAAGATTTTTAACTTTCCAGTGTTTTTTTTAAACCAAGAGAACACTGATAGAACCTGGACCTGCTCTACAGCATGCTGAAGACTGCTGGAATTATGTCAGAACATGCAGATCTACAGCTGAATATTGCCAGCATTTAATGGTACCAGACACTTCTCTGTCAATGAAGATGTGGCCAAAGAGATGTACAGGGGAAAAATAAATAAATAACAGCTGGGGGTGTTCTGCCTTCATGGCAAAGCTCCGAAACAACAATGCGTCAATGTTAATGTATTGATAGAGGATTTGCAACTGGTTGTGTCAGTGTACAAAACTGTTCATGTTTTATAAAAAACAAAAATTTCAGAACAAAGCACAGTGCACTCCCAAAATCATTGAAGTGATGGAATTATCTTGTATGATACCCATTTAATATCTGTACTTGCACTAGGTTACGAATCTTCTGGAACCATAGAATTTCAGGAGCTAAAAAAAAAACTTTAGTTTGGTCATGAAGCAGGGTTAAATGTGTGGAGATCCAATTTTAACTCCTGCTTTTATTAATTTAATAGCAATTTATACACAAATAAACCTACAAATCTGCACAACTTTGAAGTGTGGGAGGAAACCAGAGAAAACCCATGCAGTCACAGGGAGAATGTACAAACTCCGTACAGATAGCACTCGTAGTCAGGATCAAACCTGGGTCTCTGGCACTTTAAGGCAGCAACTCTACCACTGTGCTATTATGCCACCCCATTTTGTTGCTGATATTATAGTCCTGGTAGTGCACTTTAGGATCTCAACTTAATTTTTGTTATTTCGGATTTTAAAAAGAGTACTCCAACGACTCAGTACTTCACTAGGTTTACACTCTCATCTGTTTTTGGTCACTCAATGCAAGGTGTCGGAATGCAAACATAAAATTCTGCTATAAACAACAACTGGCCTATTGGCATCCACCAAGGAATGCATGCGATGGTCAATTCAAATTGCCGCTACTCACAAATCAATATCATGAAGCTGCAATTTTAACGCGCTACAAATTATTTGATTGGGTAGCAGGTTAAAAGAAACATACTTTAAGGTATTAAGTCATTGAGTATTTTGCAAAATGAAGCACCGCATTTATATAGCAACTATTAAAATTAAGTATTTAATTGTTGCCAGCAATACCTTATTGACAATGCTATTCATCGCAAGCAGTTCAGCTCGTGTGATTTGGTTCAGCTCGTGTGATTTTTCAGAATGTGCTAATTATTCCAAAAGGTAACTTCTCAGATCATATCTTTTCATTTCAGAACAGGAATGTGCAAAGTTTTACAGTAATCTTCATTCTTACACATTTTGAAACAAAACAGTAGTTGAACCATTATTTTCCCCAAACCTTTTGAGTAGGTGGGGGATTTTCCATTTCCGTTTAGACAAACCTCCTTTAAACACCAACATTCATAATTCACCTACAAACTCACCCAGTCTTATCACAAATTAGATCACAATAAGTTCAGAAAAGCCAAAACATAAAATTAATAATTCTTTAATAGATACTTTACATTTGTTTCAATTTGCAGCAGACTATAGCCTGACTATAGCCACGACGTGGAACTGACTATGTTATCAGGTTGTCTCAAGTGGAGTTTTCATGCTCGAGTTAGCAAGTATTAGTGCTCGAGTTAGATCCTGATTGGCCGTGATTAGGCTTGGTTATAATTTGAATTTTGGATGCATTCAGACGTCATCACTAGGTCGAAATGGCTGGATGACAACTTTGCATATTGGAAATGCTTTTCAAGGTTATTTAAAGATCAAAGTTCATTATTCACATACAAACCACAGGAGGAACCTAGCAGGTCAAACAGCATCTGCGGAGGGAAATGGACAATCGATATTTTGGGTCAGTGCCTTAAATCTATTCTGAAACAATAGAGGGGAGATAGCCAGTATAGGGATGAGGGGTAAGGAATGGAGCAATACTAGTAAGCAAGGTAGATCCAAGTGAGGAGAGGTTGTTTGGCAAATAGTGTCAGGTGGGGAAAAGGGTGGAAATAATGACAGAGGCTGGAAGGCAACAAAGGGCTACAGATAATGGAATGCCATTGGAAAAGAAGGAGATGCATGGAATCAAATAAGGAAGGTATGTCAAACAGATGAGAACAGTGGGGAGGGGAGGAGACCAGGAAGAGAGAGGGCAGTAGGAAACATGGGAAGCTGGAGGAGAAACAAAAGGAGACCAACAAAAACATATCAGATGCTTTGCGCTTCACAGTGGCGCAGCAATATTGTTGCTACGTTACAGCGCCAGAAACCCGGGTTCAATCCTGACGATGGGTGCTGTCTTTACAGAGCTTGTATGTTCTCCCTGCGACTGCCACACTCCAAAGACATGCGGGTTTGTAGGTTAATTGGCTTTTGTAAATCGTCCCTAGTGTGTAGGGAAGAACTAGTGTACAGGTGATCGATGGTCAGCGCAGAATGAGGGGCCGAAGGGCCTGTTTCCATGCTGTTTTGGTAAACTAAACATTAAACCAGAGGGAGTAATGAACAGATGAAGCCAGTGAGGGAGGTGATCGAAAAGATTGTGTGAAAGGACTTGGGTAGATCAGATGGAATGAAAAAGGGACAGAGAGCATGGGGAATGGGGAATTCAATGTTCATGCCATCACCCAGTTGCAATACAAGGAATAAGAGTTGGAACATATAACCCAGCTGTTCCTTCAGTTTGTGTTTGACCTAACCCTAGCAGCAGAGGAGGTTGTGGATCAACAACTCAGTGCAGGGAATGGAATGAGGAATAAAATGGATAGCAACTGGGAGCTCCAGATTGCCAAGGCAAATAGAGTGGCGGTGCTCGGCAAGGTAGGTGCCCAATCTGCACTTGGTTACACCAATGTAGCCACGGGACTTCCTCCAGCAGATTGTGTTTTACTCCAGATTCCAACATATGTTGTCTATTAACTCCGTCATTTCCACAATTGCACACTCTGCCAATAAAACTTAAGCAAATACAATCCGAGCCAGCAGAAGGATCCCGACCCAAAACGTCACCTATCCATGTTCTCCAGAGATGTTGCCAGACCCTCTGAGTTAGTCTAGCACTTTGTCCTTTTTAATATAATCCGAACGTTAATTTCTCATACCAACTTTTTATAATTCAAAAAGGAGATAAAAAATGACTTGCTTTCTCACCACTTCCGGTTCTGAAGTAGTTGAAGGGGACAATGTGGGATGTGCAGACTGGCCAGAGGCGGGCCAGTGTGCTAAAGAAGGGTATTAAGGGTGGTGATAGGTTTCTTCTATCATTTTTACCACATTCTGTGTGCACTCAATTGCAAGGTTCTCAGTACCATCTCAATTCTCCTCCTCCATTTTGACCACTCATAAGCCAGGGTTGATGTATTTCATTTTTCACGGCATTTATAAAATCATTGTTGAGGGTTTCTTTGCCCTGTTAATCTTTGATGGGAGCTCGTATTAGAGCTCCTTTTAGGGTTCTTGCATTAGGAATGATGTGGACTCGCCATTAGAGCTGACAGTAATTTGTGGACGGCAAGGGAAAAGACAGTTGTGTTGCAGGGACAGTTGATAGATAATCTGTGTTTTGGACATGCTTAATACAAAGCCCATTCTCTTCTATGCTACAGCATAAAAAATGATGCTGACTGCAAAAGTCCAATTTCACTCAAATGGTGATATCGCTGCCATGTCTAAGACATGACCAGCAGGAGACAGCCAGTTCAAAAGGCAAGGTGTATACACTTTTTGAAAGAGTAAATCAGAAGAATAGTGCCATCTCAATAGGGGGGGTATTGCTTTCAAGTACGAGTTAACCCAGCATCTCAGTGGGATAAGCAAATATCATATGACCTCCATGACTCATTCTAATGCAGAACTAGCTTGCTGCAGTCAGTGTGTATGCCCCAAACCTTGGAAACTATAAATGATTCCAACTATGCTACAAGGAGTATTCCCATTTCAATCTTAAGAAAATTCAGCTCCAGATCCAAAAGAAAGGTAAACTAATCCTCCTAGAAACTTTTGGACTAGGATCAGAAATGTAGAGATTGGGTGAAGTGTGACGATTTACCCCTTGAGGCACATGGCGGAATTTAGTCCAAAAATGCCATTTGTTTACAGGTAATTCGCTTTTGGTCATTCTCATCAAAGCAACCCTCCGTTTTCTGATAGAAAATCCAAGAGCCTCTCAACAAATGGAAACTACAAAGAACTTCAGGTAAGTGTCAGTGATGATCATGATTTGGATGAAGCTGCCTTCCCTGCAGAATGTTGCTGCGATGATGATGCAATGTAACAGTTCTTGAGCCTTGAATGGGACCACTGTTGCCAAGTGGCCTTGTAATAGTCTGTGGAAATTGGCTGTGACAACACTATGCTCCAAACAGAAGTAAGGTCCCACTGGAGTTGGTATTCCCAACTCCATTCATTGTGAATCACACCCTTCTGGTAATTTGACAGTAGAAAGAATAGGATGTTAATTGTCTGTCTCATGATCACATATCATTCTCAAGTCAAGGCAGGGTTATTTCTAGATTTAAAGCTCTAGTTCCCCCGGCACTAAGGAAAAGTGCAAAAATAAAACAAAAGGTGGTTTTATGGCATAGTAGGCTGATGTTCCACAATAGCACTGATGCCTGGGCATGGGAGCACACCATTTTAACCTAGTACTTACATCACATCAATAACTAAACAAAGTTAAGCACTGCAAGGAAATTGGTTTGTGGTCCATCCAAGAGTCAGCAACTTATCAATTTTCCTGCTTTCATGACGGAGACACGAGTCACATCAGTAAAAATGTTCACATCATGCTGTTGGAAGTTGCAGAAGCACATCTTTTCTTTGTGAGGCATTGAGAAATATGCTCATGTCCTGCTCTAATATCACCCAACATTTATATGGGCATTGTGAGGATGAAGGAACTGCAAATGCTGGTTTACACCAAAGATGGAAATGAAGGGCCTCGACCCAAAACGTCACCCATTCCTTCTCTTCAGAGATGCTGCTTGTCCCAGAGATATTCAGGCATTGTTTGGCAGAAAGGCAAAATTAGTTGTGACAAAATTAAATCTATTTTAGCTCTTGTCAATACATGTTATTTTACTATTGATTGTTTGAAGCTATGGCACACAAATACATTTAGAAGACAAATAAATAATTAAACATTTAATGCTCTAAAAGATGTCATCCAATATTTATTTTCGGAACTCCATTTGGACGAGAGATAATTTTGTATTAAAAAGATATTAAAACTTTTGGCCAACTCATTGCTCAGCAGTAACAGGAAACTGAACACATCAAAATGGCATTATCCGATAACTTGTGGTTCAGATCAGAGCACCAACTGATGAATCACCCATCATCAAGCTACCACTACCTGGCAAAATACTACAATGCCCTGCTATTAGCATCATTCTGCAGCAATTACAGCGAAAATATCAAATTAGATAGCATATTGAAATATAGAGATTTTAATAGTTACAATGAACCATCCACATATATGGCAAAAGCAATCAGTTTAAATACACCGCTGCTGTGAAAAAAAATCCACTCTGTTTAAGAATGTGTATTAGTTCAAGCATATGTTAAGCATAATCAAAACTAAGGCCAGCATTTTATGCAGTTAAAAATGCCAGTAGTACCTGCTGGAAACAATGAGTCATTTTTACTTCACATGCTGCCACCACTGTCTAGCAAAACACAATCAGCCCAATGCCAGTTATACAACCTTATCCACCTAACCAAAGCTAGGAAAGCAAATCATACACTGGCTACAGTAATGCAACATTAAAAATGTCCTGCAACTTCCAAAGGAAAATGAAATTGTGCATATTTCCAAAACACAGTTCTAAATCCCAAAAGGTAATGTTAAAATGTAGATTAATTATTCACCAGAGGGGATTTTAACAGTACCCAGGATTCTGACAAAGGGAGATAAAACAGGAATGTTATTTTGTTTGATTGAAATTCTGGTGACATGGTCCTTTTCCTGCAAAATTTACCAATGTTGGATCTTGCAGAGAATGCAGCTGAGGCAACTGCATGCATTTTTTTTACAATGGTGATAAAGTACACTAATTTACAATGGTTCATGGTGTGGGGGGGGGGGGGGGGGGGGGAGATAGAAAAGGAGTAAACTTGTATGTAAAAGCTGGTTAACCAGCACTCTCCAGGGGGAGCAACTGGGCCAAGATCAGGCACTGCTAAAGGAGCACCCTAGTTAACATAGAGGCACCGCAGATTCCTGGTTAACTCATCCCTTCCCACCCAAACCACCCCTCCCTGGGAACCTTCCTCTGCACAGGAGATGCAACACCTGTCCTCGACTCTGTCCAGGGACCCCGACAGTCCTTTCAGGTTAGGCAGAGGTTCACTTGCACCTCCTACAACCTCATCTACTGTATCTGTTGTTCAAGATGTGGACTCTTATACATCGACGAGACCAAACATAGACAGGGCGATCGTTTTGCTGAACACCTTCGCTCAGTCTGCCTGGACCCACTTGATCTCCTGGTTGCTAAACACTTTAATTCTCCTTCCCATTCCCACACAGACCTTTCTGTCCTTGGTCTCCTCCATTCGCAGATTGAGACTAAATGCAAATTGGAGGAACAGCATTTCATATTTTGCTTGGGCAGCTTACAGTCCATTGGTACGAATATTGATTTATCTCACATCAGGTAGCCCCAGCATTCCCTCTCTCCAACCCTCCCCCACCAAAGTAGCACCGGCTTCTCATTTTCACCCAACACACAGCTAACAATGTTTCCTTTATCATCTTTACTTTTTTGCATATATTTCATTCATTGTTCTTTATCTCTCTACATTATCGTCTATATCTCTCATATCCCTTTCTTCCCTCCCCACCCCCCCCCCCCACCAACTAGTCTGAAGGGACTTGAACCGAAACGTCACCCATTCCTTCTCTACAAAGATGCTGCTGAGTTACTCCAGCTTTTTGTGTCTATCTTTGGTTTAAACCAGCATCTGAAGTTCTTTCCTACACATTAGAATTTCTCACTTTGATTCATGGAAACTACATAAGATATTTAGGTTTTTTATACATCACAAGTATTTTGTAAATAATGGCACGTTATTTAGACTGTGCAGGCAAGCCTCCTAACCTTACAACCTATGGAGGAACACTGTTGGCAGGTTGGAGATTGCTGTTAAACTATACATGCATGAAAATTGCCAAGTTTCTGCCAATTTCAGAGCACTCTGACACAATAAGGTATTCTCTGTATTGCAGAGTCTGTCTAATTGTACCCTTTCGTAGGCTATTCTTACTATTTAAGGGCAGCAACTCACCAGCACTGATTATCACGCAATTCTGAACTTTTGATTGCACTAGGGGTAACTTATTTCAGCATGAAGATATCAAAATGTTGAAACTTCTATTGTATGCTGTCTCAGCAGCTTTTATTTTTGATAAAATATTTACACTGTATATTATACGTTTCATCCGATGCCCAAGTACAATGGCAACATGTTGGAGCAATTGCCCCCCATAGTACAAATCAAACATCTCAACAACTTCTAGATATGCAAAATTCAATTTTACCATGAAAAAGATCAAAAATTTATGTTAGTAATAAGATATTTACTTTCCTACCTTGCATTTTTGTTATTTTTGATCTTAGCAGTTGCTGTTGACTTTGTTTTTTTTTCCTTTGCTTCTTTGGAGTCCTTGGGGTCTTTTCTTTCTTTTGGTTTTTTCTTTTTCTTCTTCTCCTCAGTTGAACTATCCACTGCCGTGCCAGAGATTACCAGTTGGTCAATCACTTTGGGAATATTCTGCTCACCCCGAGCTTTAGCCTTGGCAATGGCCTCGGCCACAATACGATTGGCTTTCTCTTGCATCCGTTGCTGATCCAGTGACTTCTGTCGCTCTTCTCCACTTGCTAATTGAGAGTTTTGTCCACTAATCTGAGTCATGTCTGACTGATTATCAGCCAAAGTATTTGAAACCAACTAAAAAGGGTGAAAGAGAATTTTTAAAAGTCAGTAATTTTGCTTGAAATAATCAGATCACATCGTACTTGTAATCAGATAAAACAACACTTTTAAGGAACACATGAACCCATAATTTTAATTTTGTGTATGGTTATTTTCACATCACTTGACATGTTTGACATAAGCAAAGCATTGCTTTTTAGTAACTTATCAGTGCCAAATCATGACAGTAACATAGAAACATGGAAAAATAGGTGCTGAATTAGGCCATTCGGCCCTTCAAGCCAGCACCGCCATTCAATATGATCATGAAATTTCATCTAAAGTCAGTACCCCATTCCTGCTTTTTCCCCCTTATCGATTGATTCCTTTAGTCCTAAATGGCCCACCCCTCATTCTTAAACTGTGATCCCTGGTTCTGGACTCCCCCAGCATCGGGAAATATTTTTTTTTGCATTTACCTTGTCCATTTTATATGAGAATTTCTTATTTCTATAAGATTCCCTTTCATCCTACTAAATTCCAGTGAATACAAGCCCAGTTGACCCATTCTTTCATCATATCCCAGAAATTAAACTGGAGAACCTACGCTGCACTCCCTCAATAGCAGGAATGTCCTTCCCAAATTACGGGACAAAAATTGCTCACAATACCCCAGGTGCGGTCGCATCAGGGCCCTGTACAACTGCAGTAGGACCTCCTTGCTCCTAAACGCAAATCCTCTCGCAATGAAGGCCAACATGCCATTAGCTTTCATTCAATTCAATTCAATTCAATTTATTTGTCTTTTGGACAAATTTGTCATTTGGACCCCTTGAGGTCCAAACGAAATGTCGTTTCTGCAGCCATACAATACAAAACGAAGAAGGCCCGAGACACAACACAATTTACACATACATCCATCACAGCGCTGTGATGGAAGGCAAAAAAACGTATCTCTCCACTGCACTCCCCTGCCTGCTGTACCTGCATGCTTACTTTGAGTGACTGATTTACAAGCACACCCAGGTCTCGTTGCACCTCCACTTCTCCTAATCTGGCATCATTCAGATAATTTGCCTTCCTGTTTTTGCCACCGAAGTGGATAACCGTACATTTATCCACATTATACTGCATCTGCCATGCATCAGCCCACTCACCCAACCTATCCAAGTCACCCTGCAGCCTCATAGCATCCTCATCGCAACTCATATTGCCACCCAGCTTTGTGTCATCCGCAAACTTGGAGATGTCACATTTAATTCCCTTTTCTAAATCGTTAATATATATTGCAAATAACAGAGGACCCGTTAATTCCTACTCTTTGCTTCCTGTCTGCCAACCAGTTCTCTACCCATGTCAATACCCTACCCCCAATACCATGTGCTCTAATTTTGCACACTCATCTCTTGTGTGGGACCTTGTCAAAGGCTTTTTGAAAGTCCAGAAATACCACATCCATTGGCACTCCCTTATCCATTCTACTTGTTACATCCTCAAACAATTCCAGAAGATTAGTCAAGCATGATTTCCCCTTCATAAACCCATGCTGACTTTGACCGATCCTGTCACTGCTTTCCAATTGCGCTGCCTATAAAATCTTTACATTGGCTACCCTTCAGTCGACAGGAACTGATCTAGAGTCGAGAGAACATTGGGAAATGACCACCTATGCATCCACGATTTCTAGGGCCACCTCCTTGAGTACTCTGGGATGTAGACCATCAGGCCCTGGGGATTTACCTGCCTGCAGTCCCAATAGTTTACTTAACACCATTTCCTGACTAATGTGGATTCCCTTCAGACCCTCCCTCTCACCAGATCCTCAGTCCCCTAGTATTTCTGGGAGATTGTTTCTTTCTTCCTTAGTGAAGACAGAACCAAAGTGCTCGTTTAACAATTCGTATGTACTTAATGTGGCTATTTTACACCAGCAATATGACCTGAAGTACAGCGTCTATGGTAGGATTGATGCATATTACTTATTGATGCACTGATTAAGAGTCACATATGTGCACTACAGTTCTCTCTTGAAGATACTCACCTACATTTTTGATTCTAGAAGTTCAAAAAACAAAAAACACCATCACTACAATTTATAAGCAGATTTGCTGAGATATATTATATTACCGAGTCACCTCTATTGAGTTTTCATTTTAATTTAAAATTCTTATTGGTTTAATGTTCAGAAGAATGATTCACAAAATTGTAATAAATAATCTTGCGGATGAATACTTAACACACAAGAAGGCGCCTTTAGACGGCAGAACTGAGTGAACAACTGATGTAAGCCGACTACTCATTCACAGCAATTATATTCCTTCTTAAAAGTATTTTCTTGAAGGGTGGCAAAGAGGGAGAAGGGAATAGAAAAGTTTAAAAATGAATACAGCTAGGTTACAGAATGGAAGGCTACTATCTTGACTTTTTCAGTTATGTTGGCACTATATAACGAAGCTAGTCCCCACTCTTAGCCTACTCCCAATTACCATGTAATTATTTCCTTTAAATTACTTAACTAGTTTCTTTCTGAATGTCAAAAGTGAATCTCTTTACAGCTATTCACGACGGTGCATTCCAGATTGCAACTATTCACTGCTTAAGTTTTCTTCATACTACACAGTTCTTTTACTGATCATCCTCAATCAACAAATCCAGTCTTTACCCCTGGTACCAAAGGGAGCAGTGTATCTCCATCTAATCTAACTATATGATTTTAAGTATCTATCAGATTTTAAATACTTCTGTCAGATGCCTTTGTTTATTCTGGGTACAATTTTGTCAATTTGCCCTGCCACTTTCAACAACTTAAGTGATGTAGCCTTATATGCCTCTGCACCTACATCTCTATAGAACACATATTGCCCATTAACAGTCCTATGAAGCCTTATGATCAGTCTTATGATCAATTTCACACTTCATATTCATGGAAGTATCAGAATCATTTTAATAGCAACTTTCCAGGGATGGAGTTTCCAAACACATTAGTATCTTGATTTAGTATCATTTGTGTTTTTACTTACATAGGAAACACTGACAACATAATTAAAAGTAGAAATTAAAAGTAGAAAAATCACAAATGGGCTCATCCTGTGCTCTGCATGCCTTAATTGATGATAAAATAAAATAAAATGGGATCGATGTCTTTATTGACGCAATGACCTACACATTCAGCAAATAGAGTCTTTATATCCCCCCCAAAAAAACAGATACTAATGGGAGTCCGGTTCATTTCCAATCACATCTAATGCATGGTTGGTACTCAATATGTGTATTGTTACAATACTGGAGAAATTTCAGCACAGAACATTAAAAATGTCATATCTCTGTTTCAAGTAGTATGGTGTTATTTTTTTTCAGGGATTGTTACTCAAATGTGCAAGAGATAGTAGAGATAAAATCTAAGTTAGGAATTAAATTAATTCCCTTATTCAACCAGTTTAATCTCAAAAACATCAATTTTTAGAACACCAAAAATGTGACGTGCTTTGACACAATGAAATAAAGAGGCAATTTCTGCATTAATTTCATTATAATTCAAAACATTTTCAAGTTTGTTGCTTTGCAGAGATGCATGTTTCACAGTAATAAGCAAAACTTGATGAATGTGGCATTAAGTGCTCTGAATGACCATATTTCAAAGAGTGGTTACTCTTGGTGTCCATCTTATTTTAGTAACCACCGTTTCACCACAATGGTAAATTAAGACCAAAGAACTTCCTAAGGAGATTGAAAATGTTCTAGTTTGAAGAACTCAATAATGAAATTATGATAAGAAAGTAATCTTAATATCATGATTCTGTAAAAGCTGCTGCAAGCCAAAATTAGTGAATATTTTTGGTGTCCACCCTTGCAGGAGCAGGAGCTATATTTCCATCAAATTATGTACCCGCAGTTTCTTATTATGTATGGACAATTACGTCCATAAAGTTTATTCAAAACATGAGAAAGAAATGACAAAAAAAAATACTGGAAGAAACAAGAGCTACTTTCATTTTGGTGTCCACCCTTGGACACTATGTAACGCACATAATACTCATTTCAGTAGATAACAGGAATATTGCTCATTTGGTCATATACTCCATGTTTATAGCGAGAAAGTACATTTGTATGTTGAAAAACAGCAAAAGTGAAGAAATCAGTTATCATGCTTTAGAAAAAAGCGACTTTCTAATTTCATGTAACGGCTGTTATGGCGGACACCAAGCAGAAAGTGTAAAAAAAACCGCATAGGAACGCATATAGGAATTTTGTTCACTAATTACATTTTCTCAAACCATGAACTATCTTTCCCTGTCATGTACTGCCATTGTGAGAGTTTTTGATTTATCTGAATCATGTTGAAATAATTTATTTGTGAACTTCAGTTTTATGTACGATGTCACACTTTTTGTACACAGTATTGTAAAAACACACGTATACAATTCGCCAAACGACATGCAAAAAAAAGATTAAAGTGTACAATTTGATGTTGATACAGTATCTTTTTCATTAACTATGATTTTGTAAAGACAGGATATATCCAATTTTTTTAATTAGGTCTTTATCTTACCAGAAACTGCATTTGAAATTCTATGGTTACTTAGACATAGTTACTATGGGTCCTTCACTAACTTGAAAATTAAATAACTGCAAAAGAATATCTTGTTCAATTACAGGAGAGATTTCTGCAATTCTAAACTGTAACATAACCAAAGGTGGAAGGACAGAAACACATATACCCACTGTCCCAATTCAGAGAATTGCACAATATTGTAAAAGACTTTCAATCATACCTAGTTGTAAAATTAATTGAAAGAGGCACCTCATAATGAAGATTTAATATTGTAATTAACAACAAGACACATTTAGCATCATCAAAATTCTACCATGGAGAAGGAACCAACTAGTCGCACAGCAGTTTCACGTAATCTGTGTTAAAATATGTAGCGGTATAGAATGGACTATGGGAACATGATTTCAATATCCTTCCTAAAACAATTCAACTTCACCACAGTATTTTTTTTATTCATGAATTAGATATGAGAATTTATAACCCACGAATCATTTCCTTTTATGGTAGTGATAGTGAATCATCTTAAATCTCTCTAGTTTATCTGGTTAGAATGCTCCCAAGATGCTGTTGCATATCAATTAATTTCAGAAATGGTTGTTTGAATTTGACTGGATTTAGTTTATGGGATGAGCTGCCTGAAATAGTAGTTAATGTAAGTACAATAACAACATTTAAAATACATGTTAATGCAGGTATAATAACTACATTTAAAAGACATTCCCTACAGCCATCAGGCTATTGAACACAACAAATAAGCTCTGAGCTCTGAATGGCAAAATACTATATTATTGCACTATATTTGTTATTTATTGAACTTTTTTTCTCTTCCCCCCTTATGTACTATGTTTACATATTCACATATTCTGTTGTCTTGCAGCAAGTAAGAATTTCATTGTCCCACCCGGGACATATGACAATAAAACACTCTTGACATTTGGATAGGTACATGGATAAGAACAATTTAGAAGGTTATGGGCCAATTGTGGGGGAAATTGGACTAGTTTAGAAGCAGCAAATTGGTCGGCATGGATGAGCTGGGCCGAAGGTCCTGTTTCCATGCTGCATCACTATGACGAACATTCTAAATGTACAATTTCCTGTTATTTCATACCCAAATGATTTGAATGAATCATCTAAATAAATTCAAAATGCTCAAACACTAATTACAAAGTTACATTTACACTTGTATGGAGAAGAGATGCAAATTAAAAAAACATTTGTAAATGGTGAGGTTTTTTTAAAACCTCTAATCTAACCAAGTATATAATGCCACGGTCATTTTCCCAGCCAGAGGTCAATTTATACCAAGCAAATTAAAAAGATAAAATAATGCATTAGGTAATAGTTATCAATTAACGGACTCAAAACTATCAATCAGGTACAGTATATCATTGCTTGAGTCAGAGGATGCAGGTGAGGTACTAATCATGTACTTTACATCTGCATTCACCGAGGAAAAGAACTAAAGGACCGTCCGTGACATCAGTATGGAGATCAGTTTGAGATCAAGGTTGTGCTGAGGCTCTCAAAGATCATTAAGGTGGATAAGCCCCCAGGACCTGTTGGGATCTATCCTAGGTTAATGAGGGAGGCAACAGAAGATTGCAGGGGGGGGGGGGGGGGCGTGACAGGAAACTAGCCACAGGCGAGGTCTTGGAGGATTAGAGAGTGGCCAATGTTGTTCCTCTGTTTAAGGGAAGTAGAGAGAATCCAAGAAACTATAGGCCAGTGAGCCTCAAGTAAGCGATAGGAACACTATTGGGAGAGAATTCTTAGAAGTAGGATTTACTCCCATTTGGAAAAGAATTGGTTAATTAGTGATAGCCAGCCACCTGTGCGCATTTGGCCCATATCCCTCAAATCTTTCCTATCCATGTACCTGTCCAAATATCTTTTAAATGTTAAAGTTTCTGCCTCAACCACTTCCTCTGGCAACTCATTCCACATACCACCACCCAGTGAGAAAAAAGTTGCCCGTCAGATTGCCATTAAATCTTTCCCCTCACCTTAAATCAATGTCCTCATTATTGATTACCCTACTCTGGGTAAAAGACTGCATATACCCTATCTATTCTCCTCGTGACCTTATACACCTCCAAGACTACGACTAGTCCTATGTCTAAGAAATACAATCTGAGCCTGCCCAACCTCTCCATGTAACTCAGGCCCTCGAGTCCCAGCAACATCTTAGTAAAACTTCTCTTCACTCTTTCCAACTTAACTACATCTTTCATATAGCAAGGTGACCACACAGAGAGAGAGAGAGAGCGTGAGAGAGAGAGAGCGAGAGAGAGCGCGCGAGAGAGAGATCGCGCGAGAGCGAGAGAGCGCGCGAGAGCGAGAGAGCGCGAGAGCGAGAGATAGCGCGCGAGAGCGAGAGCGCGAGAGCGAGAACGAGACACACAGAGACACCCTCCACCCTGATATTATATTAATATTAATAATTTGACGGAGGCGGCACGTGGCAGAGGGAGGGGGCAGCGAGGGAGGGGGAGGACAACTTTTTCTCTTTGATCTTATTTGATTGTGTACGCTAGGTTGATTGCATTTGTGGAAACACGTGAAGATTGCAATCTCCCACCGTCCCATTGTGATGTCATATGTAAATGAGATCCATTGTGATTGGACGTCTGTGAGATGGCAGAGTGTCATCATCAATGGAAAGTGCTGCAAGAGTCGCCCACTGAAAAGCAGTTCATTATTTGAAATAAACGATTAAAACTTAAACTTTGGAAATATTGGTTGGACTGTGACGAGAAGATGTTTATCCCGTCGAAGGAAAAAATATGAGTAGCATGTGTGAAAATGGGATGGCTGTGGCCAAACATTTTGGAAGAAGATACAAATTAAGAAGTAAAAGAAAGCCAACACAACCCTGCATACACAAGGAAATTTGGAATGTTGAGAACAAAAGAAAGAGTTTTAATATAATATACAGATGTTCAGGACAAGTAAAAAAAAAAACAGTAGTGGAAACCAAGAATGCATTGCTAGGGGTGGTGGTGGAGGCACAAACATTATGGACGGACAGGTCCATTCCTGTGCTGTTCTATGTACTATGTATAATTATATCATCCAGTATGCATAAGATTATGGGGTTTTTTCAATTAATTCTTCTGGAATCATGTTTTGCAATACAATGCTTATACCAATATCATGTAGAGATGTTACAAAACCTACCTTCAGCGGCGCTGCAGTTCTGCCACTGGCCGTGCGCGCGACTTTGGCGCCTTTGAGGGGGGGGGGGCGCGGGATTAAAATGCAGGTTTATTTCGCTTGTCGGAGAGGGAATTCCTCAGGCTGCTAGTCGATGAAGAAAAATCGATCGGACTTCCATTCCCGTTTTTTTAAATTTAAATAAATAAATAGATAAATAAATAAAGTCGCTGGACAATTTAATAGTTGGATTAAAGTAAAAAGCTACTTCGAACGCCCTCAACGCCTACAACGTGACGGATCGTAATATCAGTACAAAACAAAAGGTAAGTCATTTATTTCACATATAATATTGCTTCTTGGGGTGGCTTTAATCTAATTTTACGACACAAAAATGTTATTTGGTCCCCATACGAACCAGCAGTGTCTTTCCTGCCGATATGGGGTTCAAATTCACGGCAATGGCAACGTTCCAATCGATCGCATTCTAGAAACACCCACTAGCAAGATGATTTAAATCCTCTTTTTTTTTGGACGATCATGTCATAAGAGGATCTAAATCATCTATATTTTGTTATTGTCTATCCATAATCAATATTTTATACTAAATATGCACAACAGTTTTAGCCACATGTATTGTGCAAAAAATAATAATTTTGATTATATAGTGTGGATGTTTCTAGATTAATTTATGGGAATTAAACATTAAATTCCTTCCATCTGGCATATAAGTTCATGACAGTGAGATTTAAAAATCATGTTATATTGTTAATTTTTGTGTGAATGGGATTAGTTTGTTATTTGGCTAAGGCTATAAAAAAAAAAAAAAATCTTAAGAAATGGATAGATGTTTAGATCTAGGAATTGAATATAGATGAATTTAATTGATAGATGAATTTAATTGATTTGATGAAACAGATGAATATGAATTTTTTGTTGGGTATTTACTATTTTGTGTTAGCGTATAACTGTATCATTTCTACCTTTTTTCTAAAACTGCAAATAATAACTTGTTTCTGTTAATGCTGTTCAGTGTTTTTTTCCCTTTACATTTCAAACAGATGTCTCCGAAGAAGAAATGCAAAATTGTCAATCCAAATGCCCAGCAAAAGAGATTGATTTAGACAGCATTCGCAGAGATTATCCGAATTTGGACTACTCCAAATGTGATGATCTACAGGACATTCTTAATGGGAAAGTAGTGGGCAGAAAGGCATGTCATGCGTGGTTTGAAGAGTAAAAACTTGTAGTTTACAATGCCAAAATTGAAAAGTTGAGGAAAAACAAGGTGTACAGAGTTGCTTATTGGTTACAATCTGAGGAGTATGATGATGCCACTGATTATGATATGCCAATGTACCAGCTAGCAACTGATGTTCTCCATAAAGACTTGGTCTATTGCTAGAAATTGTAATTTATTTACCTATCTGTTACGGACTTACAGCATATTATACAATAATATTAAAGTTCTGATCTTGAGAATATCACATTTTTGAATTTTCAAGGCAGTCTGGGTGTTTATTACTATTTCCATCACAACGGTCAATTTTGTAATTAGCTACAATTAGTAAACTAACTAATTATATGCTTTAATTTCAGGTCATCCAAGTAAGATGTTTTATATTTGTTTCAGAATGCTTCAATGTATAATAACTGAAAATTTCATTCAGTTCTCTTAATTTAAGAAAGTTATGGGCTTTTGACTGTCTTCGTTCACAAGATTCTAATTTCCGAGTATGAAAATGGCCATAACTTTTTTAATACTGAAGATATGAAAGTGAATTAGGTGTCAAATTAAACTTCTTTTTATGCTTTATCTGATGGGATAAATTGCAGACTTGATTTTTAAAATCTCAAAATTTTGTAACATTGCTATATCATGCAATTCTAATTTCACAAATTGTAAATTCTCTTCTAAAATGAATAATTTTCCTGTGACATACAAATGTCATGGTCATTTTCTTGAGTCTATTGTAATAACTCTACAGGTGTTTTCTTTCAAGTTTGGCTTCTCACTGCAGTAGTTCATATTTTTATTTTGGTAATGGGCAAAGTGCCAGCAGGAGAATAAATTAGGCAGGATATCCAAGCAAATCCTTACTCAATTTGTGCATATGCTATCTCTCTTCAAATCATGGTACTTGCCGATTGTCTCTCCCCACCCATCTTTACATTTACTTTGAAAGACAGCTTCATTCACTTTTCCAAGCTCTTCATAATTTTATAAACTACAAACAAATCTCCTCTCAGCTTCCTCCATTCCAGAGAAGACTCCAACCCTATTCAATCCTTCCCCATAACATCAGAACATAGCTAAGAATTCTCATTCCCACCAACCCTTAATTTCTACCAAGACCGTTTTCAGTTCAATCACATCCATCTCGCAATGTGATGATCAGAATTACACAGTTAAAGCTGTGGCCCAAGAAATATTATACACAATTCCCACTTTACCTCTGGTCTTGTAATTTAGGTCTTGGATTAAAGAAAAGCATCCTGTGGGTTTTGTTTTAACCACTATCTGTCCTGCAACCTTTAAAGAAATTACAGACATGTATTCCAAAATCCCTCTGCTGCAGACGTATAAATATACTCCCACTTACTGTATAGTCCCTTGTTTTGCAGCAACACCCAAAATGCATTATCTCATATTCCCTGGATTAAATTGGATTTGCCCTTCACCTGCTCAAATGGTCAGACATCTTTATCCTTCTGAAATCTAAAGCTTTCCTCCCAACAACCAGAAAATAAATGTTTGTATCATCTGTAAATTCATCTGCAAAAGCAGGGAACAAGCCAACAAGCTTTGTGGAACCCCACTGCTAACAATTTTCACAATACTCAACCTGGCACAAAACCAATATTGATCCTACTTGCTACTTTTACTTGGAATTCGTGTGCTTTCACTTTTTAACCATTGGGAAATAATTCATATAAACACAATAAATTAGGCAGAGGGCACATTTTAATCACAAGCTTTCACTTGAAGCTTTCTCCTTTCAGAGCTCATGGCAATGTATTATCACTGCAATAGGAGTTTGTAATGCATGAAGTCAAATCTTGCCAGTTACAGATTAATCCACACCAGACATCATAGATCGCTAGTAATGCGTATAAAAGTAAATAATGTTTTGTTACTGGCTGCTTAGTTTAAAAGTAGCTATGCTTTCCAGAATCAGTTTGTTGACTTGAAATAAATATCTTGGCCTAGCCTAGCAACAACTCATGTTAACAGATTGCAACTTGCCACTCTTCTTTCAGCCATTCCCTCATTGGCAAGATCTGTTAGACTTGCAACTACTGTAGCTCAAGGAATCATCTTGATCTCATTCTCCTCTCAAATGTGTTCTTCTGTTATCATGTACCAAATGTGATTTCTTCCTCTCCCCTTCCTCTGCAGACCCGTGTTCAACCAGCCAGCAAACCCATGAACAAAATCAGGACCAGGTGGCGAGCAATAAACACTGGCGTCATGCAGATTAAGCCACAACATGGCACCTCGTGGTAAATATCAATAAATACCAACAAAATTCCAAGGGACTGAATACACCGTTTTAGGTAAATGGCATTTCAACTTCCATTTGCTTGGAGAGATTAATTCTGTATTAAACCCGGTTTCTTTATATTTTCAAATGCAAAGCTTCCTGCAATTTGTCACATAAAAATTAGTTAACTATTAGATCTTGGATTACATGCACATTCATTAGTTGATGCCCCTGTTTAATAGGTACATAAAACTTCTCCAGGTGCCTTTATTTTCCCCTTTTTGTGAATTTAAAAAAATCCTCAATTTATCCCACGGCATCAAATACCTGCTTAGAAAGTAACCAAGTCTTAGATAAACCTACCATTGATAGGGAAGAGGGTGCAAGACAGAGGGGTGGGTGGGTTTTTGGATATATTCTGCTACTTCCATCTTTTGCAGTTGGGGCACCCAATGTCTTAGAAAGCTTCTCTACTTTTAGCCAGGAACATTCCAATTTGCAGGAGGGAGAACATCCCCAAGGAGTTTTCTCTACTACCCCAGGAAAACTTTGGCCTGGCAGATGTATGCATTTCAGGTGTCTGGTGTCAAGCAGACGGATGAAATGGACAGCCTCGTGGAGTAAGTTGCACTTAATCGGAACCTTAACTCGGGGGACATTTGCCCGGGTACACACATTTTTCATCTATTCTGGCAATTCACTTGGAGAATTGTGCAGAGATAACATATATATTACTTCACCAGTGCTTTGAGATGACCAATAAGATTGCCAGGTCTCCAATACAAACAGGAGACAATCATTGCTCAGTAAAACACATGGATATGCATCAGTCAAGTCAATGACTTGAGGCTCGCCCATTGAATTTATTAGTGTATGAGAGGTCAGGATGATCATGATTTTAAAGTGGGAATGAAAAGGTTGAATGTCTTCTAGTGTGGCCAATAGATCAGTTCTAGTCTAGCAGTGAGCTCGTTTGAGATGACATGCAGATTTGCAAGGAACATAATTGGTGCAATTACACTGCCATGCTTGGCACCACTCCAGCCAACTTCCTTAATTCTGAACTTGATAAGCATTGAATTTTTAATGTTATCTGGAAAATTATCAATGGATTTTTATATGCACATTAGTTAGATGGCATTTAAAAACACTCTCATATATAACTGTTAGCCAAAGCTAAAACTCTTGCAATTCAAAGTAAATTACTGACTAGGTCAGGAAATAGGCTGGGTGAAACAAAACAGGGAGGATAACTGGCTGAATCTTTAAGCAAGTAGAATATGACTAGTGGTATGTTATGGCTTCAAACATTACATTTTGTAAAGACAGATGTCTAGATACAAAGATGTACATTAAGTATGCAAATATAATGCCAAATTTATGCAGTCCTATAGAGTCCTAAGTCCTACATTTGGTCCTAGTTGGACTAAATGTAGGAACATGAGCAGCTCTGGGCCTATCTTGTGGGTGTAATGATCTTTGCAGGACTGTACTGTAGATTTGTCAGAGAACTGGATTTCTGGGTCATTAGGAATGATAATACAAATACATAATCTACTTTCTGGAAATGGCAAAGTTAAGGAGTGATATGTTCAAGTTAAAGATAGCAAGGGAAATTAATGTGATGATTGAAAAGAAACTACTTTCACCAGGCGAGACAGCCTTCTACAAATTTCAGGGTCAAATCTTTCAAGAGGGAATCTAGTTTTATTTGCGGGGGGGACGACGAAGACACTTCATGAACATTAATTGAAGTCAATTCTTAATTTGAATGTGAGATAATACCTTTCATTCGCACAATCTTCGGTTAGCATTTTAAAACGGTTACGTGGATTTAGATCAAGGTTCAACCACAATCTTATTTATTGGCTGAAGAATTTGAAAGCCTCAAGTGGCAATGACAGGGGGGGGAGGGGGGGGAGTGAGGAGGACACACTGCTGCTCATCCTGACCCACAAACTGCCAAAAATGCATTTATCATTAGTAATTCAGCACATTTTGTCGACTTTTTGTTGCTGGGCCTCACTCGGTTGCATGAGGCTTGCAAATCCAAACGCCTGTGGTTACAAGCAAAATGAGTTACAATGAAAACAGGCAGTCCCATTTAAATGGCCATACCATGTTCTTCACGTGAATGTGTAACAAGTTTGACCTCTGTTCCAGATGTTCTTCATCCTAACCTCTGACCCCCCCCACCCCCATTTTCAGTACAATATGACTCATCCATAGGAAATAGGGCCGTGGAAACGCAATTTGGAAGGTGGATTATCAGTAACCATTCAAACAAAGCCACTAGGTATTATAAACCCACTGACTCCCATAGCCATCTTGATTACACTTCCCACTCTGCTTCCTGTAAAGACACTATCAGAGTGAGGCCCTGCGCAAATTGGAGGAACAACACCTCATATTTCGCTGGGCAGCTTTCACCCCAGTGGTATGAACATTGACTTCTCTAACTTCAAGTAGTCCTTGCTTTCCCTCCCTCTCTTCATTCCCTCCCCCTTCCCAGTTCTCCGCCAGTCTTACTGTTTCTGACTATATTTATCTGTTTGCTTTCTTGTTACTTTCTCCCAACTAACAATGATCTATTCTACATTTTCCTTGTTTCTCATTCCCTTTGTCCTGGTTTCACACCTTACACTTCCTTATCTATACTCTTCCTTATCTATTTACTGCCCACTCCCCTGACATCAGTCTGAAGAAGGGTCGCGACCCGAAAAGTCACCCATTTCTTCTCTCCAGAGATACTGCTTTTTGCTCCAGCATTTTGTGTCTATCCTCTAGATAAAGCCACTATTGAGCATTTGTTAATTGTAACCTTGTTGGTATTATTCACACTTCATGAAATGCATGGATTCATGCCCTACAGAGACAAAGATCCAGGTGACACTTAAGCTAAGGCTGGAAAACTGCAGGCATTCACGTACGATTACTTCTGCTCCCTGGCAGATGTAAAAGATACTACAGAATTAATTTTAAGAACATTCTGAAGCTGCTCTATAGTATGTGTAGGAAGGAACTGCAAATGCTGGTTTACACCAAAGATAAGACACAAAATGCTGGAGTAACTCAGCAGGATAGCCAGCATCCCTGGGTGACGTTTCGGATCATAGAAAAAACAGGTGCAGGAGTAGGTCCTTCGGACCTTCGAGCCAGAACCGCCATTCAATATGATCGTGGCTGATCATCCAAAATCAGTACCCCGTTTTGTTTCCCCCCCCCCCCCATATCGCTTGGTTCCCTTAGCCCTAAGAGCTAAATTTAACTCTCTCTTGAAAACCTTAAGAGACCCTTCTTCAGACTGTCAGGGACGTGGGAGATAGATAAGGAAGGGTAAGGTGTGAAAACAAGACATCAAAGGGGTCAAAGCTCAAGGAAAATGTAGAATAGATCATTGTTAGCTAGGAGGTGACAACGAAGCATACTGCAATAAAATTTAATCGGGGGACCGTCAGACTAGCGGGGGGGGGGGGGGAATGGAGGGGAAAAGCAAGGATTACTTGGAAGTTAGAGAAACCTATATTCATACCACTGGAGTGTAAGCTGCCCAAGCAAAATATTAGGTCCTGTTCCTCCAATTTGCACTTGGTTTCACTCTGACAGTGAAGGAGTCCAGGACAGAAAGGTCAGCACGGGAATGGTAGGGGGGAGTTAAAGAGGACTGAGCGGAGATGTTCTGCACAACAATCCTGCATTTGGTCTCGCTGATATACCTGAAACAGCAGATACAGTAGATGAGGTTCGAGGAGGTGCATGTGAACCTTTGCCTCACCTGAAAAGACTGTCGGACGAGGTCCTTGGACAGTCGAAGGAGGAGGTATAGGGACAAGTGTTGCACCTCCACTTAAAACGTCACCCATTCCTTCAATGTAGAGATGCTGCCACTTCTCTATAGTATCCTAATATTTCTTGTCCACTACTAAAATCAAAACACTGTATTGTACTCAAAAATTTGTATAGCCATTCCCTCCACAAATGCTTCCGGATCTGCTGAGTTCCGCCAGCATTTATTTTTGCTCAAGATTACAGCATCTGCAGTCTCTTATGTCTCAATTTTAAATGCAGTTTGCTAATTCACCATGGATTCCATGTGATCTAATCTTCCGGATTAGCCTACCAGACATTTTCAAAGGCCTTGCTAAAGTCCACAAAGGACAAAAGGACAACTGCCATACACACGTCAATCCTCTTTGTTTGCGCTTCAAAAAAATTAATCAAATTTGTAATATATTATTTCCCACGCAATGCAGTGCTGACCATCCTGACTCAGTCCTTGCCTATCCAAATGATTGTAGTTCCTACCCCTCAAAATCGTCTCCAGTGATTTACCCACTATTGATCACAGGCTCACCATCTTTTAGTTCCCCGTTTTGTCCTGTCAGCCCCTTGTTCATGAACCATTCTCCAGTCTTCCAGCACCTCCCCCCTCGATTAAAAATTATGCAAATATAGATGTTGAACCTTAAAGGGACCCTTTCTCTCCTTTGTTATCCTATTGCTCTTAATAAACCTGTATAATTTCTTGGGATTTACCTTCACTGTGTCTGCCAACTTCAAGGTAAGAATGAATGCCAATGAATTCTCTTTCTCAATAGGCCTAATCACATGATGCACCAATTTTAAATTGCAGCACAGAACGGCAGATCTTTTCCCGGAGGCTATCAAACTGTACAACTCCTCCCCTTTCTGTCGTGGGGTAGACTGACTCCCACACCAATCTTTGCACATCTTAAATCCTGGACTTTCCACATGTCACTTTAATTTCATGTTTCATGTATCTTGTGTTTCATGACTGTTGGCAGACCCACCTGGGATAAATAAAGTCCCATCGTATCGTAATGAATGTTGGGAAAGGATGAAGGGAGTGAATGGACTAATCCCGCTTTAAAAAAAAAGTTTTAAGACAGTTTGCAACCAGGATACTAGCAAGGATAAAGATATATCTGGGAGCGTAGCACTGTGATGGCGCAGATGAAGGAACAGATAATTAGTCATAGGCTAAGAAATAGTTAGAGACTTGGAAGGGCACGTGAATGACCACCAATTTGACTCCGAGATGGTATATTGCCTCCCTGCCACAAAGGTCAAAGGTATCAACAAACAACTGTGGAAAATACCGAAAGTAGAGAGCAAAGAATTAGAAGTCATGGTTCACGTTGTAACTAATGATATAGATGGAGTACCACGAACATTTTAGGGATCGGGACTATTAAAAAAAAAAATTATTTCAAAGGTTTACCAGTGTAGCGTGACTCTCAAAGCCCATATAAACAATTACAGAAATAAGAGATAACAAATGAATGCTGGAAAATAGTGGAAGAGGAAGGATGCAAGATTTCTGAGATTTGTGGACCATTTCTAGGGCAGGTGGGACACGATTTTAAAAAAGTGGGAGGATTAGTGAGGAGGCTGCAGAGGGTTGGAGAATAGACACATGAGTATAGCTCTCCCCTAGTTAACAAAAGGGATTTATTCCAAAAGAACTTATGCGAAATTTCATTGCACTGGAGGTAGAGTTCCATTATTTTCACCTTAGGACTCAGTGTTAAGATGCTGATCTCCTATGCTCTCATATTGTACACCCTTCCAAATGATCACTTATGGGATGAGTGCATCATTGCCAAGGCCAGTATTTACTGCCTTCCTAAGATCAATTCAAAATGAACACAGAAACCATTAATAATTTTAATCACTTTTCTTCACACAACTTCTAGTGACAAGGAATGCTTTGCTCAACTCTATGGACAACTTTTAAGCTTCATTCTATTTAAGATAATTATCTTAAATACTTCCACACTATCTTGAAGGCTTAACTTTCTTCTTCCTCTCTGGCTGTTGCCTACTCCTTTGTTAGCTCTTAAAACACCCTCAGTTGTTAATTTTTCAGCAGGAGAAGCAAGGAGCTCCTTGACTCCTTTCAGGATGCTGCCATCAATGCCTGCCTCACTTGCCAGCACAATACTACACTTCTTGAGAAGTCTTTTACTGCTTCTGATCAAACACGACCGTTCATTTGCTTCATTTCACCCCAACTAGTTGCTGTAACATTGACAGCACCGTTTATGATGTAAGTTCTTCCATAACATTGAGTGTTAATGAATTATAATTTCTCTATTTCCCTAATCACATAAAGGCAAATAAGTCTTGCATGTTGAAATAACACCTTAGTCCAAAGGCTGCAAGATGCTTGTAGTATTTGGTGGCAAAAATACCAACATGGATCACGTGACTGGGATTATTGAAGACCAATGAACCCCGATAATCCACATTTCTCTCATTTTATTGTTCAATTGCACAATTATTGTAGCCCTTCACGTAATCGAGGACATAATCTTCACTTGTATTGCTTCGAAGAGCAAAAGCCATCCGTCCTAGGTTACTTTAAATACCCTTTAATCTTTTAAAAAAGCACACAATCTTACCACTGCCTAGGACCCATTACACAAGTAAAATGATTTTGTACTTTAAATTTTGATCACATGGTTATCTCCATAGATTAAATGCAAAATAGACGACTGTTCAAAAGCATCTTTTCTCAGACCACAACTAACATTCTGCTCACTTTTCACATTCATTTTCTGTGCCATTCAATTTGAATTCTCATACAGTGCTTCGCTGAAATTGAAGTTGAACGTAAGTTTCAATCTATCATTCCATGTTGTTTCTTGTTTTCATGGTCAAATTTCCGATCTTTACTACTATTCCCTTTTTACCAAAAACAGCCGCTCCCAGTATTTTTGCTGGCAACTTTCAGCTCGAGACTCATCCATTGCTCTGGTACACAAAAATGCTGGAGAAACTCAGCGGGTGCAGCAGCATCTATGGAGCGAAGGAAATAGGTAACGTTTCGGGCCGAAACCCTTCTTCAGACTGATAGGGGGTGGGGAGAAGAAAGGAAAAAAGGAAAAAGGCGGAGGAGGAGCCCGAGGGCTGGGGGAGGGGAGGAGACAGCCAGATGGCTGATGAAGGGGAGGGGACAGCAAGGGCTAGCAGAATTGGGAGAATTCAATGTTCAGGCCACCAGGATGTAGACTGCCCAAGCGGAATATGAGGTGCATTTCCTCCAATTTACGGTGTTGCTCGCTGTGGCCATGGAGGAGACCCAGGACAGAGAGGTCAGATACGGAATGGGAGGGGGAGTTGAAGTGCTGAGCCACCGGGAGTTCAGGTTGGTTATTGCGGACCGACCGGAGGTGTTCGGCGAAACGATCGCCAAGCCTCCGCTTGGTCTCACCGATGTAGATCGTTGCTCTGTTCATTTTGCTACATTCCACCTTTGCCGTACACAACTTTCTCTCCCCTCTTCATCCCAGCCATTGATCACTTCCAATGTTTAAAAACATAAAATCTTTGTTTTGCCAGTTCTAATGTCTGTCCACAAATGCTGTGTGATACTAGTTCTGCTTTTTAATTTCAGATTTCCAACAATATTTTGCTTTTAAATCCAAAGGAGATTGAGTTCTCCAAGCATTTCACAGATTCTTCCGAAATCAATTATAATACTGATAAACAATTACCAATTCACGGTTTGCAAACTTATTGTAAAAAAACTCCCTAAGATCAGAATATTTTGACAGATATCTGGAGATAACATTCTTAGTCACCTCAACAGTCGTAGAGCTGCTGCCTCAGTGCTAGAGATTAGAGTTTGGTCCTTGCCTCGAATGTGTCTGTGTGGGGTTTGCACATTCTCCCTTTCGCAGCATGGGTTTCCTCTGGGTGTTTCAATTCCCTCCCATATCCCAAAGACCTACAGATTTGTAAGTTAATTGGCTTCTGTAAATTGCCCCCAGTGTGTAGAAAATGGACGTGGAAGTGGGATAATAGAGTTGGTACGAAAGGGTGATCAATGGTTGGCATTGACTTGGTGGGCCAAGGCCTGGTTTCATATTGCATTTTTCAATCAATTCAAAGTCACCTTGTTCAGAAAGATTACATATATTTCAAGTATTTTTCTCTTAAAACATCAAATCAACACTTCAAGTGATGACTAGAGCCAGGATTTTGCCATGTGCCTTTTCATGCCTCTTTTGATGATTTCACCAAGATAATGCCCTTTTCACGATCAAGTGCCTAAATCAGCTTTTTTTGCCGTTTTGCTAAAAAGTCGTGCTATTTTCTCTAGTTGTACCGTGATTACAATGATGTTTTCTATGTAAACACGTTAATATTAATGTTATTATTAACGTGTTAACATAGTATAAGTTACAAGAACATTTCCACCGCCGGGGCAAAATCGGGAGCGCTACCGTCAGTCATTCATCCGTTCCTGTCGCTGCCCGCTTGTTCAGTCTTCTCCAAGATCTATTTAAGCAAGAACTGCAGATGCTGGAAAAATTGAAGGTAGATAGAAAATGCTGGAGAATCTCAGCGGGTGAGGCAGCATCTATGGAGAGAAGGAATAGGCGACGTTTCGGGTCGTGACCCTTCTTCAGACTGATGTGGGGGGGCTGGAAAAAGAAAGGAAGAGGCAGAGACAGTAGGACTAGAAGGAGAGCTGGGGAGGTGGAGGAGGGAGAAGACAAGGGCTATCTAAATTTAGAGAAGTCAATGTTGATACCGCTGGGGTGTCGACTACCCAAGCTTGTCTCCTCACTACATTTACTGCTGGCTCCAGTCACAAACCTGAGTTTGAGTGATCTGTGCAAGGCATTCATTGATGCTGGAATTCCACTGTGGAAATTGGAAAACAAATCTCTCGAAGGTTTTTTTAGAGAAATACACAGAGGAACATATACCAAGCGAGTCATCTTTATGGAAAAATTATGTTGACAGCAACTTCAACATTGTGTGCAGAAAATTAGAGATGAAGTTGCATGCAACAAAATATGGATCTCAATAGACGAGACAGCCGATGCTGTGTGAGATATGTTACCAATGTGGTCGTCGGTACTTGCTGTACTTTGGCCACAAGGTATAAAACACAAGAAAGTTCTTCTGTTTGTGACTGATGCAGCTCCATACATGAAAAAAGCTGTTCATGCTCTTAAAGTTTTATTCCCCAAAATGTTGCATTTGACATGCTTAGCTCAAGGACTTCATAGAATTGCCGAGCACATACGTAGCTTGTTTCCAAATGTCGATCATCTAGTTTCCAATGTCAAGAAAATCTTCTTCAAAGCACCGTCACGTGTGCAGTTGTTCAAGGAAATGGCACCCGAGATTCAGCTACCTCCTCAGCCGTTTTGACTAGGTGGGGTACATGGCTCTCTGCTGTACTCTACTATGCTGCAAATTTTGAAAAGATAAAATAAATCGTCAACTGTTTTGAAGAAGAATCTGCTGGAGTCAGGATAGTCAGTAAAATCATGCAGAAAAAGTCCCTCCTCCACGATCTTGTGTTTATTGCTTCGAATTTTGCAAACTTCCCACAAGCTATCACTTGAGAAACGTGGCGAATCATTAGTGAATAACTTGCAGGTTTTCAACAAAGTAACTGACGTTATTTGTAAAGTTCCTGGCGATGTAGGTAAAGACATACAAGGAAAATGTGAGAGTGATTTTAGCTAACAAAGATCTTGAAGAAATACAAAACATAACTAAAGTTCTCAAAGGTAGTTGTAATGCACAAGATATCGACATGAATAGAGTCTATAGCTTATTTTGGGTATGCACCAGTGACCTCAGCCGGGGTAGAAAGAAATTTTTCACAACTGAAGCAGATTCTGTCTGACAGATGGCATAGTTTAACAGCAGATAATTTGAAAAAAACTGCTAGTAATAAATGATCTGGCCGCCATTGCTGTCCGGTCGCCGCCTCGCCGCAACCGCTGAAAACCAACGCAGAATCACTCCCTGGAGCTGGAGTAACTTCCTGGAGTAACTCTTGCTTCTTGGTTTCCTGGTCCTCCAAAAATATTCCAAATGGAATTTAAACTGGAGTGGACCCTCCAACACCAAACTCTGAAAAATAACAGCCTATTGCACTTTATCTGTTTATTTATTGTGTATATATATGGTCTATGGTATATAGACACATTAAACTTTTATCTCCTGTTCTGTATTATGTTTACACATTCTGTTGCGCTGCAGCAAGCAAGAATATCATTGTCCTATCTGGGACACATGACAATAAAACTCTTGAATCTTGACTTGAACTTAAGCAAAAAAGGGTTCTTGGTAATAAAGAGCTACCTTAAATTTAGTTGTGTCTGGTTGGGTAACTATGGTAGGGTGAAGATTATTCCATGGTTTAATTGTGCGGGGGAACTCCATGGAGCAGCCAGCAACTCTGGATAGAAGAAATTGGGTGATGTTTCCGGTAGAGACCCTTCTTTAGATTTCCTCTGGCTTTAGTGCTTTTAGTTTAATTTAAAGATACAGCATGGAAACAGGCCCTTCGGCCCACAGAGTCCACGCCGAACACCTGTACACTAGTTCTATCTCACACATTAACGACGCAAGTCAAGAGTGTTTTATTCTCTCATGTCCCAGTTAGAACAATAAAATCCTTACTTGCAGCAGCACAACAGAATATGTTAATATAGTACTCTGTAAACAATGTTATGAATGAGAAAACAAAAGTGTGTGTGTGCGTGCGTGCGTGTGAGATACCCACACAATTTCCCTCCTGGGATTAATAACGTTCTATTGTATAGTATCGTGTGTGTAGGAAGGAACTGCAGATGCTGGTTTAAACCAAATATAGACACAAAAAGCTGGAGTCACTCAACAGGTCGGACAGAATCTCTGGACAAAAGGAAAATATAACGTTTTGGGTTGGGTCTGAAAAAGGTTCCTGCACACCTTTGCAATGCGGAAGGAAACAAGAGCACCCGGAGAAAACCCATGCGATCAAAGGGAAAAGGAGCAAACTCCATACAGACAGCACCCATATTCAGGATCAATTCCGGGTCTCTGGCAATTTTAGGCAGCAACTTTATGGCCAATGTACTGCCCCATAGTCTTGAACTGAATTAAAAACATACAGTATCTGTAAAGGGGGACATAGCGTCACTTAGAGATTTAAGACTGAAAATGGAGTTTCTTTTTTTTAGTAACCGAAGTTATCAACGTATATATGTTTGCGTTTTGGAAAACAAAATATAGCGGCACAACTGGTGGACTTGCTGCCTCGCACGCCAGAGATCTGTGTTCGATCCTGTCCTCGGACACTGTCTGTGTTCAATTTGCACATTCTCCCTGCAAGCCTTTGGGTTTCCTCCCACATCCCAAAGATGCATTGGCTTTGTAGGTTAACTTGTCTCTGTAAAATTGCCCCTAATGTGTAGGGAGTGGGTGAGGAAAGTGGGATAACAGAGCTTGTGTGAATGGTTAGACAAAAATGCTGGAGAAACTCAGCTGGTGAGGCAGCATCTATGGAGCGAAGGAAATAGGCTACGTTTCGGGTCGAGACCCTTCTTCAGACTGATGTGAGGGTTTGGGGGGGGGGGGGAGGGAAGAAGAAAGGAAGAGGCGGAGACAGTGGGCTGAGGGAGAGCTGAGAAGAGGAGCAGAAAGCAGGGACTACCTGAAATTGGAGAAGTCAATGTTCATACCGCTGGGGTGTAAACTTCCCAAGCGAAATATGAGGTGTTGCTTCTCCAATTTACAGTGGGCCTCACTCTGGCGAGGGAGGAGGCCCAGGACAGAACGGTCGGATTCGGAATGGAGTTCGGGGGAGTTGAAGTGCTGAGCCACCGGGAGATCAGGTTGGTTATTGTGAACCGAGCGGAGGTGTTGGGCGAAGCGATCGCCAAGCCTATGCTTGGTCTCACCGATGTAGAGCAGCTGATATGCTAGAGCAGTGGATGCAATAGATGAGCTTGGAGGAGGTGCAGGTGAACCTCTGCCGCACCTGGAAAGACTGCTTTGGGGGTGGGGGGGGAGAGATGAATTGACCAGGGAGTTACGGAGGGAGCGGTCTCTGCGGAAAGCCGACAGGGGAGGAGATAGGAAGACATGGCCAGTGGTGGGATCCCGTTGGTAGACAAAAAAGCTGGAGAAAATCAGCGGGTGAGGCAGCATTTATGGAGCGAAGGAATAGGCGACGTTTCGGGTCGAGACCCTTCTTCAGACTGATGTCGGGGGGGGCGGGAAAAAGAATGGAGAGGCTGAGACAGTAGGCTGTGGGAGAGCTGGGAATGGGAGCGGAAGGAGGGAGAAAGCAAGGACTACCTGAAATTGGAGAAGCCAATGTTCATACCGCTTGCGTTATAAACTACCCAAGCGAAATATGAGGTGCTGTTCCTACAATTTGCGGTGGGCCTCACTCTGGCCATGGAGGAGGCCCAGGACAGAGAGGTCGGATTCGGAATGGGAGGGGGAGTTGATGTGCTGAGCCACCGGGAGATCAGGTTGGTTATTGCGAACTGAGTGGAGGTGTTGTGCGAAGCGATCGCCAAGCCTGCGCTTGGTCTCACCGAGGTTGATCATGCATTGAATAATCCAATCACATTTTTGTTTGGAAGTGGAAAGAAATAATAGAAATTGCATTCATTGCAATGTGTAAAAAGAGTGAGATACTGTATATACTGTATTGTAATTTTGCTGCGTGTCATTGTGGTATATATCATTTCTTGATTGGTGAATGTTTAGTTTGTGACTTTATTTGAAGCAGAAATAATATGTGAATGATTCATTGAGCATAATTCCGACTGGTAACTACGCACTTCGTCCGAGCACAATATCGCACGCGTCACGCAAGCAGTCTTAAATGACCACCTAAACTGTCATTTGGCAACCTAAAAAATGGCCTAGGTTGCTCAGCTGGAAACAGAGAAAAAAAAAGTGAGAGCCCTGCTTTTTATGCCTTTTTGTCAATAAATGCCTTTTTTGTAATTTTACTATGCCTATTTCAGAGTTTTTAGTGCCTAAACATCCTGGCTCTAGTGATGACAATACAAACATTTGAATGCGCAAACATCTGAACTATTTCCGCAATAATAAAATCAAGCACGTTAGAAATAAATCAGACAACGATGAACAGTCAACAGGAGCTCAGACTCATTCTCAAACCTGTCAATTTGGAAGAATTACATTTCAAAAGATGTACAAAAACATTACATGATTGAGCTACAAGGGGAAAAATTGTGTACATTGCAGGCAGGGTTGTCCTTTTTTTTTTTTTAAGGGTCCTTTTCATCAGAAGATAAATTCATGTGGATAAGGTGGTATGTTTAAAAATCCAGTCCCTTCAGCACATTGAGTCCACACTAACCAACACTCACCCATACACTAGTTCTATCCTACACACCAGGAGCAATTTACAGAAGCCAATTCACCTACAAACCTGCACGCCTTTGGGACGGAAGCACCCGCAGTCAGGATTGAACCCAGGGTTACGGCACTGTAAGGCAGCAACTCTACTGCAACGCCACTGTGCCCCCCAAATTGATTTGCATCTGAAATTTTAAATTACAGTTTAAATAAAATATACCTTTTATTATAAGTGTCGATTAAGTTTTTCAATTTTTCAATTCACCAATCGAGGCTATCTAAAAATGAGTACTGCAGATGGCAAAATGGAGATATCCCCTGAACTCCAGCTTCCCTTTGATTTAGGTTTCCGATTAGTAATAAATAGCTCAATGTTGCACTAAATTATTCAAATAATTTGATTCTCTAGATATCTAATTTTCTTCTGATGTGGGAAATTTGAGATGTTCCAATTCAATCTTCATCTCCTTCACTCAAATTCCTGGTTTCACTCATTTTCTACTGGCTGAACAACCAGATCTTAGAAATCAAATACAAGTATCCCAAGAGGCCACATTAGAAAGCTATACGGATTTGCAAAATAATGGATTGTAATGGCCTCAAAAACAGAGCCAAGAAATCTCATACCAAATAGATTTTTGTTCCCAACAGTCACAAACATAAGGCGTTGTTTTACCCAAAGACACAAAATAGAAATAGCCCATTGTCGCCTCAAGCCTGCCAGCCATTCAGTATGATCATGGCTGATCTATCCCAACTTTTCCTCTATGCCAGATCCCCAAAACCTTCAATAGCCAACTCTTTCACAAATTTATTTTTCTCCAGTTTAGAAACATAGAAATTATGTGCAGGAGTAGGCCATTGGCCCTTCGAGCCTGCACCGCCATTCAATATGATCATGGCTGATCATCCAACTCGGTATCCTGTACCTGCCTTCTCTCCATACCCTCTGATCCCTTTAGCCACAAGAGCCACATCTAACTCCCTCTTAAATATAGCCAATGAACTGGCCTCGACTACCCTCTGTGGCAGAGGGGTACTGATGAATGCTACTGATGAAATTTTGTTTTTGTTACTGCAAAAATATGAACTACATTTACATTGCGCATATCAAGAGAGGCAATTGCTTGAGAGGTAAGAGAGGCAATTGCTTGTCAATTTCAATTACCACTTGTGGTGAAACCATCTGGGCCAGACTGTTGTTAAGCTTCAATGGTGCCCGATTTCTATGGGGAAGTTACATCAAGTGTTATTTTTTGCCTAGACTCTTTCTCTGAAGGCAGCTTTTTTTCTGCTTGTCAATTTCCAGTGGTTCTCCAATCCCAATCGAAATCGTGAAATAATTAATTTAGTCCGTATAATAAACATTGTATTCCCTAATTCAGTCGCATTGTGTCCAATTACCAATAGGGAAATATTCATTCTAGCACAACTGATTGCAGTACTGCAGCAAACAAATTGACAGAAAACGACACTTTATACAAAATCATACCAAGTTTGGCAATCTATTTCTGAAACGCATTTATAAAAATAAGGTTAATTCATCATGAAGGATTTAACAAGACATTTCAATATCCAATCTTAAAATATTGAAGGTTCATTGATTCCCTCACCAAAGATTCCCATACTGTTCAATATCAGTAGGCGGAAATTTTTGAGACAAAGTGTGCACATTAAGTCCTATAGGAAACAGCACTTCAATCTAGCCATCATGTGCTATTTACTGACCGCTATTGGTGTAAGATATCAGTTTCCTGTATTGTGCAAAAGTCTAAACTGTCCAAATATTTTCTTGCCATTTCACAGACTCAAACAGAACCTCTATACAATACTGAATTACCCAAGACAGATCGCCAGGCCCTGCCATTTAGGATCATGGCAGCACCTACCAGGAAGTCAATGACAGAAATCAGTTTTACCACATAAATCAGTATATAATGCTAGTTTGCTACTGATGTCATGATCTGACCCAAAGGATCATTCTGAAACTTCTGAATACAATTACTATCGCATATACAAGAACGCATGCAACCAAATTACCTACATAAACCTATCCTAGGCAGTCCCCTTGGGGGCAAGATCCACATGCTTCCACTGCAGTTTTACAGGTTCTGAAATGATTGAGGATGTCAATGCAAGACCCATAGATTCTTCCACACAAGGGAGATGCTGTTTGAAAAGATGGCATGCGAGTGATGTAGGAATTGGTGCTCTCCTCCTGTTGGTTATGCAGGATATCTGCATTCTCATAAAATAGGTCTTCGGGTTCTCATGGCTATCTGAATATTGCTCCATGTTAAACCCAGGGGTCATCAACCTACGGCCCCCTGGCCGAATGCGGCCCTTAATCCGAAATCGTCCGGCCCGCAGGCGCATTTTTTTTCCCTTAGTCATCCGGCCTGCAGACTGCCTTCATCTCCGGTACCTCCCGGGCCCGAGGCGTGGTGACGCAAGGACGCCTGCGCTGGCAGGCCGCAATTGCGGAGCCGCCGATAGTCCGAGCGCCAAGCTCTGGCTGTACCGCATCCTGCGCAAAGCCGCCGGCACGGCCACGCACCTTTCGTGTCTGGGCTTCACTGTCGAGATCAGGGTTGTCGAATAGGCCGGGAACAAGTGAGTGTGAGTATTTGACCCACCGCCTACAGGACAGAGCCAAGGCAATGGTCCGCAGGTGCGCCATGTTTGTGAGCGCCCGTAACTAGGGGCCAGTGCTCGAAGGGGCGTGATCTATGTGAACACGTGTGGATGTGGCCCACCATCCACTCACAGATATGCGTCCTGGCCCTGTGCAGAACAAGGTTACCGACCCAGTATTAAACTGTCTTGGGCCATGGTGGATTTATACTTTTTGCAAGGCGGCTCTGAGATCAGACATCCTTGCAATTCGCGCTCCTTGGTTGTTCCTTGTTGTGACGGGCCTTGAAAGAACGTCAGCTTCAGTTTAGCATCAGGCATGCAAATGATGATGGCCTGTAAATCGGAGCTGGTCGAACTGTAACTGGAGATTTAATGCTGTTGATGTTGGCTTGGACAGGGTGCTGACATTAGCTGTGATAGGTGAATGTAATCACCTACACTGATCTTTGCAAGAAGGTAGCCGATGAGATATAGAAAGTGGTCCACATTTTCCAGGTTCTCAGAGGCAGGTGTGGCAGGAGTAAAGGCTATCTCACGGTGTTGTGGACAATGGTGGCGGTGAAGCGCGGCGTCGCCAGAAGAGGGGACCGCATGTCAACCACGAGCGCGCCGCACGGATGCTGCACGGGGGCCGAGTGATCTCCGTACGGCCGGTTCCACGAGCTTGCGGCGTCGGGTGATGACATCACGCAACGCGACGACGTCATCGCGCAACGCGACGCGATGACGTCTTTCAGATCGCGGGGCTGTGGCGGCGGTAGTGGTGATCGCGGCGCTGTGGCGGCGGCCGTGCCGGCCACACGTGCCTCACTGGCGGCGGCTGTGGCGGTGCCCGTGTCGCACTCATGTCTCACTGGCGGCGGCTGTGCGGTAGGAAAATATTTGTCGACATTGTTGTTTTTTTGTGAGCACCGTGCGGTGTTGGGACCAACGCCGCACGGCCCCGGCAGTGTGCGTTTGACCAAACCCGCGGTCTCTGGCGGTCCATGGCGGTAGATACTTCCTGTTTCACCGCCAATGACCGCAAACTCGTGAGACAGGCCTTTAAGACTGACAGATGACATTAGCTTTGCAGAGTGGAAGGGCCTTTCTCGATATACTTCAGTGAACAAGTCACACAAACTGAAAATAAATGCATGCTCCATGATGCAACATAATCACAGCTGATCAGCTATTTAGTACCTCATTCCTATCTTTTCCAGCATTCCTCTGCATCAAGGAACAACTCAATGACTTGTAACTCAGTTTCCAAAGTTGCACATGCACTCATCAGTGAGAGACTTTAGACGTTAATAATACAACACGGAAACAGGCCCTTCAGCCCACCCGAGTCCGCGCCGACCACCCCGTACACTAGCACTATCCTACACGTTAGGGATAATTTACAATTTTATTTTATACAGAAGCCAATTAAAATACAAACCTGCACGCCTTTGGAGTGTGGGAGGAAACACCCAGAGATAACTCTTGTGGTCACAGGGAGAAAGTACAAACTCCATACAGGAAGGTAGACAAAATTGCTGGAAAAACTCAGCGGGTGAGGCAGCATCTATGGAGCGAAGCAATAGGCGACGTTTCGGGTCGACCAGAAATGTCGCCTATTCCTTCGCTCCATAGATGCTGCCTCACCAGCTGAGGTTTCTCCAGCATTTTTGTCTACCTTCAATTTTTCCCACATCTGCAGTTCTTTCTTAAAAAAACCTCCATACAGGAAGCACCTGTTGTCAGGATTCAATTTTTTCAATTCAATTTTTTATTTGTCTTTTGGACATAAGTTGTCATTTGGGACCCCTTGAGGTCCAAACGAAATGTCGTTTCTGCAGCCATACAATACAAAACGAAGAAGACCCGAGACACAACACAATTTACACATACATCCATCAGAACGCTGTGATGGAAGGCAAAAAAAAAACTTATCTCTCCACTGCACTCCCCCCCCCCCGATGTCAGAGTCAAAGTCAAAGCCCCCGGCGGGCGATGGTGATTATCCCGCGGCCATTAAAGCCACGCCAGGTGATGCAAGGTCGCGCACCGGGTCTTGGTGTTAGAGCCCCGGCGCGCGCCCAGCAAAGTTCGGCGGCCATTCCAAGCCGCGCGGGGGGATAAAGCCCCGCTCCAGGTGCTCTTCAACCCCGCAACTCGGGCGGGAGAAGTCGCCGCTGCGGAAGCCCCGAAAAGCGGTCTCCCACCAGGGGACCCGCGGGCTTCCAGTGTTGCCGTCCGCCAGACCCGCGGTTGTAGCCTCCGAATCTCCGGGGGTCGGGTAGCAGCAGCGATTGTCTCCACCACAGCTCCACCCGCTCCGGACTCGGCCAGCCCCGTGACGGTGAGTAGTCCGCAGCTCCACAACTGGAGCCCCAGGTCGCTCCTGCTGGAGGCCGCTCCACGTTGCCCAGCCCCAACGACAACGGAGACCCGACAAAGAAAAGGTCAGGTCTCCCATGCAGGGGAAAGATTTCAAAGTTTCCCCCCCCCCCACCCCCACCCCCCCACACACATACCCCGACAAAAAAATAATAAAAACTACACAAAAACGAGACAAAAATAATAAAAAGACAGACGGACTGCAGAGGCCGCTGCTGACGAGAGTCGCGCCGCCCACCAAGATTGGAGTAACCTTGGTCCTGAAGTAGAGGCGACAGATTCCCATTTATCCTGCAGGCCAATATGCTTCCCAACAGAGTTGAGTTACCAGGGGTGCTGCATTCACACAAGAAAGGTTAAGAATTTGCACAATGATGCAGCCTTGCATGATACCAAACTGTATTCCCATTGGACCTGCTACATTCCTGTAATTAAAATCACAACATGCATAAAATGTAATAATCACAGAATAAAAATTTGACTCTCAGGGCAGTCAAATAGAAGGGTATTCCAGCATTCCTGCTCAATTGTTGGGAGTGAATGGGTTTAAAGTGAAAAAAACTAACAAAAACTTGTTACACGATGAAAACGTCTTGTTTGTCTCAAAATAGAATCTTTGGCCACAGATAGGAGGGTCCTTAGGATGTCACGGCGTGAATGTAAGACAGTAAGAATCAGTGCAGACAAGATGACTCTGCCGCTACCACAATCTAATTCCTCGCATTTTGCGAAGATGTTCACAATTACAGCATCTGTTGACCCCTAGCATGTCCTCCTCTTCTCAGACATGGGAAAATGAGGACATGAACCCCTGTCCCCAATTTACCTTTTCCATTTCTTAGAACTTCAACATGGCCATTGTAGGCAGACTGCTTCCGTGACTGTTTTCAGCTGACATGGCCCTTTTAATCTTGTCAGCAAGTCAGGACTTATCTTTGATTCCATTCTCCAGCAAAATATCATCAAGAAAAAACTCACAATAGAAGAATTATTTGAACTGCTCCTTCCAGCAAGCATGAACTGGCCCTTTATTCCACATAGCACTGCTGTGTTCTTGGCTCTCAGCAGGAGTGACGCACAAGCATTTACGTCATAGATGATCATGAAAATTTTAAAGAATGTCCATGCCATAATTAGGAGTTGCTGGATTTTCTGCGCTTTTCCACTCACCAGCTGCTCTTCAGGTCAAGAGTTAGCCATCATCCACAATAATTCTCAACAATGGTGCCACACAAGGATGCCTTCTCAGCCCATTACTATGCTCCCTATACCCAGGACCTAAATTGGAAAGAGTTGCGGACAGCGTGGATGGCTGTCAAAGGAAACAACAGAGGATAGATCAGTGACAGAAATGGGCAGATGGAGTTTAATCCGAGCAAATGTGAGGTGTTGCACTTTGGGAAGCCGAACGCAAGGGGAACGTACAGAGTTAATAGCAAGAGACTTAAAAGCATTGATGTACAGAAAGATCCTGGAGTCTATGCCCATAGCTCACTGAAAGTGGCAACTCAAGTAGATTCACTGGTAATGCTTGCTTTTATTGGTCGGGACATTGAGTAGAAGAATCAGGAAGTCATGTTGCAGCTTTATAGGACTTTGTTAACCTGCATATGGACTACTACTCGCAGTGCTGTTCAGCCCATTACAGCTAGGATGTGGAGGCTATGGAAAGGGATCAAAAGTAAGTTATCAGAATGCTGCTTGGATTAGAGGGCATTATCTACAAGGAGGGGTTGGTAAAACCTGGACTATTTTCTCTGGAATGTTAGATGCGAAGGGGTGACCTGATAGAAAAATATAAAATCATCAGCATCTTGGTGGTTGGTTCTTGTTTCTTGGTCCTCCAAAATATTCCAAATGGAATTTAAACTGGAGGTGGCAGAATGTGCACTTAAGCAAAAAATCAATAGGATAGACAGTCAGATTCTTTCTGCCGGGTGGAAATTTCAAGGACCAGTGGGCATAGCTTTAAGGTAGGAGAGGGAAAGTTTAAAGGAGATGTGTAGAGATGCTTGGAATGCACTGGCAGGGGATGATGGTGGTAGAGGCAGAAATGGAAGTGGAATTTGAGACATTGGCTACTTTTCTGAGGCAGCATAAAATGTAGATAGAATCACTGGCGGAAGTCTGGCTGCGCAGTGGACAGGGCTACGACTACAACACCCTGCAATTTATTGGGGAGAGTTGTTCCCAAACAAGCTGTGATGCAACCCGACAATATGCTTTCTATGGTTCAATGGTTCGTTTATTATCATGTGCACCAAGGTACAATGAAATTCAATTTTTGCATACAAATCAGTAAGATTATCGCCATACACAAGCGCAATCCCCAGTTAAGTGCATAATGCCCAGAGTCAGCCCACTGAGTCTCCATGCAAGTTACCAGGTTTTGCCACCATTTCACAGTTCCAACTGCAGCTGGAGTTCCAATTGGCCCGTGACAATCATCACCTCCATCTGGCTGTCCTTTGAACCATTGTACCTTGTTGCCCAGCCATCTTCAACCTACATGCCTCAGGGCACCTCCTGCAGCCAACCATTTTGAGTGTGGAAGGAAATACTCCCGCCCTACAGTGTATCTGTAGGAGTTTGTCAGTCAGAGATGTGCTGAATTTCCTCAATCTTCTGAGGCGTTTTCACCACCCTGTCCACCTCTGACACCATCTTTAAGATACATGTATTTTTACCTCTGTCTCTAAGCTATGACCCCCTCCAGGGCCCTGCTACTTATTCTACATTCCTGTCCTTTAACTTCCCAAACTTGTCCAAGTTAAATTCCATCAGCCATTCCTCAGCCCACTTTCTCAGTTGATCTAGATGATTTTACATAATCCCCTTCACTGTGCCAGGGCATTTGTCTTAACAGAGGATGAGTTGGCTGGAATTGTCTTCCTTTATTCCCTAATCTATCTATATACTATTAAAACTCTGTGTGTGTGGATGGATGTGTGTGTGGATGTGTTTATTTATCTGTGGGTGTCACATTTGGCCTTTGATTCCTTGCTCCACCAAAACCACACGCGAAAACTCCGCGATTTTTTCCATTTCGCTAGACATTACAATTTTACATATCCTAACACACTCCTAATTAGATTTAGACATTTTTATGTACACTTTTTTAAATAAAATCCACCCCCCCCCCCCCACTCACTCATTTTGTCTCCTCCTGCTGGTGAGCCTCCATAACGGCTGCTGCCGCCCGGCTCTGCTCCAAAAACGGCGCCATTTTTTTTCTTTCGCTAGCACTGAAGCACGTTCAGGAAGCAGACCCCGGGGTCTGAAGCACCTTCGGGGTCCAGACCCAACGGGTCTGCTCTTGGTCTAGTATACTTTTAAAACTGTGTGTGTGGGTGTATGTTTTTTTGATTTTGCCTTCGATTTTGCCTTTGATTCGTTACTCTGCAAAAACCAGACGCAAAAACGCCGAGATTTTTACCATTTCGCTAGCGATTTTACTTTTACATTCGCATATCCACTCCTTGGTCAATTATTTCCCCAGATTGAGTAAAATTGATCACAAAACTCAAACAAAACTAAATTTTTAAAATCTAAACGGCTCTTACCAGCTGCTGACGTCACAATGCCCACATGCTGACCAATCCAAACCGCTTCTCTCTCTCTTCATTTGGCAGCCCGGCTCTCCTCCACTCCCCCCCCCCCACCCGCTCCAAGTACGGTCGCACCACGCCTCCCGGATCTGGACTCCTACGCCCGCCCGCTCCAACCCCCCGCTCGCTCAGAGCCGCCCACGCGCTCAGAGCTGCAAACCGAACTCACTGCCAGTCGTGCCGATCACAAGTCCTTTGAAAAAATGTTACGAGCAGGCAAGCGAGCTTTGAAATAAACCTTGCGACCCCTCCTCCCCTCTCTATCCCCCTCCTCTCCCTCCCCCCCCTCTTCTCTCCCCCCTCCCCATCCTCCCTCTCCCCCCTCCACCCCATCCCCTCCCTTCCCCCCCACCTCTCCCTCTTCCCCTCCCTTACCCCCACCTCTCCCACTCCCTTCTCACCCCATCTCCCCCCTTCCCTCCCTCTCAGCCCCTCTCTCTCCTCCCATCCCATCCTCCTCTCCTCCCATCCCATCCTCCTCCCCTCCCTCCCCCCATCTCCCTGTCTCTTGCCCTTCTGTCTCTGCCTCTCACTGTCTCTCCCCATTCTCTCTCTGCCCTCACTCTCTACCCCACTCCCTCTCTCGACGCGCCTGCGAGTTGGGGGCTATGCGTCAGTGGATTGGGCGGTTATGGGGTAAAAGGAGCTAATTAATAATATTAATATAATATCAAGGGGGTAGTTAGTGTGGGGGTGGTTAGTGTGTGTGACGGCACATGCTGCCCCCCCCCCCCCCCCGCAAACGCGCGTTGGGGGAACAGACCCAACGGGTCTGCACTTGGTCTAGTACTCTAATAAAGCTCTGAAACTCAAACCCCAATTTCAAACAGTAATGCGATGGAGTACAGGAGGGAAATAGAGCGCCAAACCAATGGCAAATGACAACAACCTCTCAATGCCAGCAAGATGAAGTAGCTAATTATTGACCTCAGGAAGCAAAATGGTGTACACAGCCCAATACATCGAGTGGAGGTGGTTGAGAACAGAGTTTCACACTTGATTAATGGTGCACTGACAGAATGTTCTCGTTTACCTGATTTAATCAAGGTACAGGAAAGAAACAAGTAAATTTGGAATTATGCCACAGAATTTGAAATTTGCCTTTTAACAAAGAATGATGTTGATTTAGAATCTGTTTTAAAGAATTTGCAACATTGTCCAGAAATAAGAATTAATGGGTTGCAAAGAAATATTAACGCAATACCACTTGGCACAAATTATACCTAATATTTTGAAATCAAGCAGTTTTAATAGCATTCTCTGACTCTCGACATGGTTTTCAATTAGGATGAAAGCCAAATGACAAACTTCCATTAAACCTTCAGACAATATTTTACTCTGCTAACATTGAGATTACAAGACAAAGTCAGTTCCATCTTCAGAAGACAGAAAGTTACAATTATTTGAAAATAGTAAGTCTTTTTCTGACAGTGTGGAGATATAGCCCATAGCTTAACTATCAGAGTAATCAAAATTATTAATATCAGACATTTCTACCTGTAAAGGTTATGGCTATTAAATCTGTCAGATTTTATGTAACATTTTTTGTATAACGTGTATAAATATAACTTGACTTAAGTAGAACATCTCATAAGTGACTTACTTCTAAAACAAAAACCTTTAGAGAACAGTAAATTAAGTACTTAACTAATCAGTAATAATGTGACAACTTCTTAATGATCAGCTAACCGAAGCACACCCACCAGCCTTCCAGTTCCCAACATTTAGAAAAACTAATAATCTAACCAAGTTGGGAAGCATTGAAAATCTTGCTCCGAATAAAAACAAGATCCAAGTGTCTTGCAAATAATTAGGTACTCAATAACAAATGCAATTTTGCACTCAAGTACAGTGAAATACACCATGAAAAAGGAACAATGATCGATCACATTTAATTTATAGAAAATTCTGTTATTTCAAAATGCACAAGTGACACAGTCATAAGATTATGCAAATCTATAGATCAGAAACAAGTTTTTTAATTTAAATATTAACACCAGCTCAAAATTTTCTCCCACTCAAACATCACTTCAAGTATTAGACAATAGGTGCAGGAATAGGCCATTCGGCCCTTCCAGCCAGCACCGCCATTCACTGTGATCATGGCTGATCATCCACAATCAGTGGATTGCCTTCTCCCCATATCCCTTGACTCTGCTATCATTAACAGTTTGGTAACCATTACAGGGAAAATACTTCGTTTTAGATTTCACTTAATAGAAGACTGAAAGATTTGCTAGGAAAAGATAGCATCCTTACTACACTGTTGCACTAAAGGCAGCATCTTGCTAAGGAAAACCAGGTTAGAATCTGGAGAGGACTAGTTAACTAAATTTGTCAGAATTCAACATATAGTGTGCCATCTAGTGTTTTTGCCTAACTGAAGTATTCAAGAGGGAAATGGATCAATTCTGGAGTTGAGAGAATAGTCACCAGAAATACAATAGTTTTCACATGAGATATAAACCAAAAGTTTTCCTAATAGCTCATTATATATTCAAGACATTTAAATACTATTCAAAGAGTAAAATCTCTCAATGGCATGCAGATTCATAATTTGCTGTGACTGAGACAATTGTGGCAATTCATAAGAACTGCGACTGAGATTAAGCAGTTTTCAAAATGGCTGCCCTATTTCTCTACATCACAGTCACAGCCCTTTAAAGTGATTAACAGCATGTGAAGTGCTTTATGGGAATATTATGCAGGATTTATTAAGCGATTCAATCAGGTTCCAAAACAAGCAGCGTGGATAATCTTTTCCCACAGCTACATTCTACAATGATAGGTGGATCAAAGTAAAGAGGCTTTGATTGGCAGATGAGTCAGTTAGTAGAGAGAAAGGTGGAGATATTAACCAAGGCTGGAGGAGATGTGGAGAAGATAAAGGAAGCAAATTCCGGAAACTGGTTAAAAACAGAAAGAGGGGAGTGAAATATGGAACCAAAGGGTATCAGGGAGGAGGGGCGGAATAGGTGATCCTGAGTAGATAGAGGCAGGTGATGAGCAGATGGAGGTAGAAAAAGAGGGAAAAGGAACTGGGTGACACGTCAAGGAAGTCGGAAGAAACCCGACACTGGAGAATCTAATGTTCAACCCATTGGGTTTTAGGCTGCTCAAAACAGAACACGGGGTGCTGTTCTACTAGTCTGTAGCGGAGGCAGCCATGGTCAGTGCAGGAATGGAAAGAGAGTTACAATGGCCAGCAACTGGCAGTTCCACAGATCCTGGCACACAAAAGAAAAGTGTTCGCCAAAGCAATCGTCCAATCTATGCTCATGAGGTTTATTTCTCAAGATTCTCGCATCTGTAGTCTTGTGTATTTAAATGGTCTGGTGGGTAAAACAACCAGCTGGTAGAATAGCAACCTCTGCACCCATGGGTGGTAGCAGCTAGCAAGAATGACCACACATCTGAGGAAATAAAATCTTGCTCGCCACACTTCTGAAGTGAGCTTTCAGGACTGCTTGGAAGAGATAGGATAAATTCAATTTTCTTTACTCCTCTGGCTTGCAAGTTCACCAAAAAGATTAATTTGGCGATTTGTGCAACTTTATCTTCCATGAACTTTATCTTCCATGAATTGACTGGGAGGAAATCGGTAGCAGTGGCTCACCTGGAAGAGTCTTATATTAAACATATTTGTGAGAAATAATTACATGATGCATTTAATTTGCAGCCAAATCTCTGGGAACAGTAAACTTTTTACATTGGAATGCCGTACGATGGAAAGCAAAATTCTTTGCACTTGAGTGTTTAATTTTACCTGTACCATTTTGGGGAGGAGCAGCAATGTAGATTAGGTTCCTTTCCAAAAACAGTTCTTAGACACATCTAACAGGTAGCTTATGACCAAGTTTGGCTGCAATGAAAGCCTATGCATGGTCAAGAATAAAATCAAATCAAAATTAATTTTCTCCTAATTTAACACCACTCTCGCCTCTAAACAAACCAAATTTGTCCTTGTATTTCTGCAGTGTCTTTGGCAGGTCCGTTTGGCTGCCATGTAAACCATCTATACAGCTATTGGAGGAGAACTGCATATCCAGTCATTTACAGTAGCTGCAAACAACTTAAACTCAAGACTATTCTGAAAAAAAATCCATTCTGGGATTTCCTGTCTGTTCACGCCTCTCAATATTTACCTCCAAAACTGCCATTTCCTGTCAGGCAGCAGTTATAGTTTCTTAATTATTGTTTAAGAAGGAACTGCAGATGCTGGAAAATCGAAGGTAGACAAAAATGCTGGTGAAACTCAGCAGGTGAGGCAGCATCGACAAAAATGCTGAAGAAACTCAGCGCTTGAGGCCTCACCCGCTGAGTTTCTCAAACATTTTTGTCTACCTTACTTTCTTAATTAAATCACTTTCACAAATATCTGAATGTTAATATAGGAAAGTAACCCCTTTCAAAAAATGAACCGGGGAATCTTTCCTCCAGTCATGTAATTTTGTTCCCATTGTACATGCAGTTTTCATTGGAGTATGTTGAGTCAATGGGGAAAGCCACAGCACATTATCAAATAGTTGTGGGAAAAATATTTTAAAATCACTGAACGATTTGGTTTCCAACATGACTAATGATGGCTAACAGCAGTTAGCATAATCCAGTTACCTGATGAACAGAAAATGTTGGCTGACTGCATTTTATGTTTACTGTTTCCACAAGTACATATATGTAGGCTCAAGGGATGGACTTTGTGATGACTTTCATGCAGTACAAGTTTGTCATATCAGTACATTGCATTTTGAAAATGTTTAAGAAACTATTTTTAACTCCACCAATTTTAAGTTGAAATTATATTATTAAATAATTATTGATAACTGGACGGACCAGGTGGCTACGTGAGGATTATGTTCTTTGACTTTTCAAGTGCGTTCAACACCATCCAACCTCTGATTCTGAAAGACAAGCTTAAGAAGAAGATGGGGGTGGCACCACCTTTATCTCCTGGATATACAACTACCTGACGGGTCAACCACAGTTTGTTAAGCTGGGGGACTGTTTTTCCGGGACAGTGGTGTGCAATGTTGGAGCCCCACAGGGAACGGTTCTGGCCCCGTTCCTCTTCACCCTGTATACTGCAGACTTCAATTATAAGCCTGACACATGCCACGTACAGAAATATTCAGATGACACAGCGATTGTGGCATGTGTAAGGAACGGGCAGGAGGAGGAATACAGGGACTTGACCAGTGCCTTCTGTGCCTGGAATAAAGAGAACCGTCTCATCCTGAATACAACCAAGACGAAAGAGATGGTGGTTAACTTTGGCAGGTCCAAGCTCCCCCTTCAGCCGGTCAACGCTGCAGGGGCTGACATTGCGGTGGTGCAGATATATAAATACCTTGGAGTGCATCTTGATAACAATCTGGGTCAACCCTGACGCCCTCTACAAAAAAGGCCAGAGCAGACTCTTTTTCCTCAGAAGGCTCAAATCCTTCAATGTGCGTAATGATATGCTGTACATGTTTTACAATACTGTGGTTGCAAGTGTCATTTTTTACGTTGTTGTTTGCTGGAGCAACAGCATCAGTGCGAAAAACAACAAGAAGCTGGACAAACGGGCTAGCTCAGTGCTGGAGGGGAGAGTGGACTCTGAGAAGGATGTGCTTGAGAGGCGTACGAGACGCAAGGTGCAGGTCATCCTGGAAAACCCCGGGTATCCCCTCCATGTAATTCTGGAGAATCAAAAGAGCACTCAGAACAACAACCGGCTCCTCTCCCTGCGCTGTAGAACGGAGCGGTTAAGGAGATCCTTCATCCCTGCAGCCATTAGATTTTATAATACCTAGGCTGTAGGGAGATGCATTTTTTTTAATTGTTAATTATTGGTCTTTTTAAGTATTTATTGCTCTCAGGTATTGTCCACATTGTATTTTATGTATTTTCTGTCTGCTTTTGTTTAGAATGTGTGGGTTTGTTGGTTGGGGACTTCTGGACATCTGAATTTCCCTGAGCAGATCAATAAAGTATTTATTATTATTAATATTATTATTAATAAAACTCACAACATAGATATTCTTCGAATGGAGAAAAATATATAAAACAGGGCTCTCACTTAACTTTTTTTCTCTGATGCCAGCCGGGCAACCTAGGCAACTTTTTCGGTTGCCAAATGACAGTTTAGGTGGTCATTTAAGACGGCTTGCATGACGCTTGCGATAATGTGCTCGGACGAAGTGCGTCATGTACCAGTCGGAATTATGCTCAATGAAGCATTCATATATTATCTCTGCTTCAAATAAAGTCACAAACTAAACATATTCACCAATCAAGACATGATATATACCACAATGACATGCAGCAAAATTACAATACAGTATCTCAACTCTTTTTACACGTTGCAATGAATGCAATATCTATTATTTCTTTCCACTTCCAAACAAAAATGTGGTTGGATTATTCAGCATATGATCAACCACGGTGAGACCAAACTCAGGCTTGGCGATCGCTTCGCACAACAACATGCTGATCTTCCGGTGGCTCAGCACTTCAACTCCCCCTCCCATTCCAAATCCGACCTTTCTGTCCTGGGCCTCCTCCATGGCCAGAGTGAGGCCCACCGTAAATTTGAGGAACAGCACCTCATATTTCGTTTGGCTAGTTTACACCCTAGCGATATGAACATTGGCTTCTCCAATTTCAGGTAGTCCTTGCTTTCTCCCTCCTTCCCCTCCCATTCCCAGCTCTGCCACAGCCTACTGTCTCAGCCTCTTCCTTTCTTTTTCCCACCCCGCCATCAGTCTGAAGAAGGGTCTCGACCCGAAACGTCGCCTATTCCTTTGCTCCATAGATGCTGCCTCACCCGCTGATGTTCTCCAGCTTTTTTGTCTACCACCATTCACACAACTTCTGTTATCCCACTATCCGCACCCACTCCCTAAACATTAGGGCCAATTTTACAGAGACAAGTTAACCAACAAAGCCAATGCGTCTTTGGGATGTGGGAGGAAACCCACCGCTTGCCGAGAGAATGTGCAAATTCAACACAGATAATGCCCGAGGACAGGATCGAACACAGATCTCTGGTGTGTAAAACAGCAAGTCTACCAGTTGTGTACTATATTTTGTTTTCCAACACACACAAAAATATACGTTGATAACTTTGGTTACTAAAAAAAACTATCCATTTTCAGTCTTAAATCTCTAAGTCACGCTATGTCCCCCTTTAAAGCGACTGTATATTTTAATTCAGTTCAAGACTATGTGGCAGTACATTGGACATAAAGTTGCTGCCTAAAAGTGCCAGAGACCCTGAATTGACCCTGAATATGGGTGCTGTCTGTATGGAGTTTGCTCCTTTTCCCTTTGATCGCATGGGTTTTCTCCGGGTGCTCTCGTTTCCTTCCACATTCCAAAGATGTGCAGGAACCATTTTCAGACCCAACATAAAACGTTATATTTTCCTTTTGTCCAGAGATTCTGTCTGACCTGCTCAGTTACTCCAGATTTTTGTGTCTATCTTTGGTTTAAACCATCATCTGCAGTTCCTACCTACACACACGATACTATACGATAGAACTTTATTAATCCCATGAGAGGGTGTGCGTGTGTATATACAGTGTCAGTGTCCAGGGAAGAGCGTACTGAAGAGGCTAATGAGAGGAAACGCGCAAAGTACCAGGAACTGGTCTCCACCATGTGCCAGGCCAGCGGCTGAGCCCATAGAGGTGGGCTGTACAGGCTTTGCAGGACGCTCACTCTGCAAAGTCCTCAACCAGTTGGGCATTACGGGGCTGGCAAAGAAGAGGGCCATTCAATCCACAAGCGAAGCCACAGAGAAAGCGACTAGGTGCCTTTGGATTAAGAGGGCTGATCCGTGAGCGGTTGCTGCTGGGACACAAGTCGGGGCTTGATCAACCACGGCTGGATGAGGGTGTCTGATGTTGTGAGACCCGAAACACCCAATGACCCCAGGTCACATCACTGATGCATCCCAGCGCATCGAAACGATGCATCTTATATATATATATATATATATATATATATATATATATGAAAGATACATCTTCTAGATGCATGTGTGTGTGTGTGTGTGAGATTGTGTATATATATATATATATACGCACACATATATATACACATACGCATATATGTATATACACACATATGTATACATATACACACAAACCTATATATATATATATATATTCATATATAAATATACACGGTTTTGTTTACTCGTTTATAACATTCTTTACAGAGTACTGTGTTTACATATTCTGTTGAGCTGCTCAAGTTATGATTTCATTGTTCTAACTGGGACGTGAGAGAATAAAACACTCTTGACTCACGTCGCTAATTTGTGGGATAGAACTAGTGTACGGGTGATCGGTGTGGAATCGGTGGGCCGAAGGGCCTGTTTCCGCGCTGTATCTTCAAATTAAACTAAAAACGCTAGAACCAGAGGGAGTCTAAAGGGTCTCTACCCAAAACGTCACACAATTTATTCTATCCAGAGATGCTGGCTGCTCCATGCAGTGCCCCCGCACAATTAAAGCATGGAATAGTCTTCGCCCTATCAGTTACCCAACCAGACGCAACTAAATTTAAGGTAGCTCGTTTTTCCCCCAAGAACCCTTTTTTGTTTAAGTCCACCCTCCACCACCTCCAGTTTAAATTCCATTTCGAATATTTTTGGAGGACTAGGAAACCAAGAAGCAAGAGTTACTCCAGGGAGTTACTTCAGCTCCAGGGAGCGATTCTGCGTTGGGTTTCAGCGGTCGCGGCAGCCAGATCTCCCACAATGCAAAGGGAAGGAGAAAGTGCCCGCCGCCGACCAGTGGTCGTGGCAGTGCGCATGTGAAGGGCGGCCGCTAATGTGCTGGCCGTGGTTGTGTGCATGTGCACAATGAGGGGGAGGATGTGCTGGCCGTGCTAGTGCGCATGTGCAGGGGGAGGATGTGCAGGCCGTGGCAGTGTGCACGTGCAGGGCAGCCGAGAATGTGCTGGCTGTGGCAGTGCGCATGTGCAAGGCGGCCTGCCATGCCAGCGGATGAGGAGCGGCCAGAGAGGGGAGACCCGGCGGCCCGGACACGGATGGCGGGCGGAGACAGAGATGGGCCAAGCCGGGCAAAATGACATGGTTGCCCCGCGGGACTTTAGGTGGCCATTGCCATCCGGGCAACCGTTAATTTTGAGCCCTGTAAAAGAGAATTGGTTCTAAACAATTTTAAAAATAGGATTAATTTCAAAAACCCATTCTGCAACAGATTCCCAAAACGAAACAGACGACTAAACTATTTAAAAAACCAGACACCAAATACTGCTCATTCTGAGCGTGCATAGGCATCACTAAAGTAAAAGATGAGAAAATAAAAAATATAAATTCAGAATTTTACCATAAACTAGGATTATAGTATCTCAAATTCACTAAGTGCCTCACTTCACTTATCATTGAACTAGGACATTTCAATGCACAACATTAATTAAAATTAACATTTTGTTGAATTGTAAAATGAAAGTTACTCTAGACAGTACTACAAAACTGTTAACATTTAACTATTAGAAAGATTGTAAAATCATTTTCAATTAAGAAACTTTTTGAAGACAGTGAGAAGTTAACACATGCCTAAACCAGAGGACCATCTTTGTCACACCAATAACCTGCACCAAAATAAGAAATCCCACATGCAGAAGAAAATAACGGTCAGAAAACATCTGTCCTACCGGCATATGACTTTCTATTGATTTTGAATTAAGCTGCATGCATGTCCACACCTTTCCTGCTTCGTTGAGATTCAAATGTGTTTTAGACAATAGACAATAGGTGCAGGAGTAGGCCATTTGGCATCTCGAGCCAGCACCACCACTCATAGTGATCATCCACCTTCAGTACCCCATTCCTGCCTTCTCACCATATCCCCTGGCTCTGCTATCTTTAAGTGCTCTATCTAACTCTCTCTTGAAAGCATCCAGATAATTGGCCTCCACTGCCTTCTGAGGCAGAGAATTCCACAGATTCACAACTCTCTGTTTTTGCCACCATAGTGGATAACCTCACATTTATTCACATTAAACTGCATCTGCCCATTCGCCTGTCCAAGTCACCCTGCATCCTCATAGCATCCTCTTCACAGTTCACACTGCCACCCAGCTTTGTGTCATCTGCAAATTTGCTAATGTTACTTTTAATCCCTTCATCTAGATAATTAATGTATATTGTAAATAGCTCTGCCAAGGAGGAGTTTTTACCCCAGTGACGAATGGGGTAGCCTTGCGCTACTCTATTCGTCACTGCCTTCCATTCTAAAAGGGACCCGTTAATCCCTACTCTTTGTTTCCTGTCTGCCAACCAATTTTCTATCCATGTCAGAACCCTTCCCCCAATATGATATGCTCTAGTTTTGCCCACTAATCTCCTCCGTTGGACCTTATCAAATGTTTTCTGAAAGTCCAGGTACACTACATCCACTGGCTCTCCCTTGTCCATTTTCCTAGTTACACCCTCAAAAAAAATCCAGAAGATTAGTCGAGCATGATTTCCCCCTCGTAAATCCATGCTGACTCGAACTGATCCTGATACTGCTATCCAAATGTGCCGTTGTTTCATCTTTTATAAATGACCAGCATCTTCCCCACCACCGATGTCCGGCTAACTCGTCTATAATTCCGTTTTCTCTCTCCCACCTTTCTTAAAATGTGGGATAACATTAGCTCCAATCCACAGGAACTGATCCTGAATCTACAGAACATTGGAAAATGATCACCAATGCATCCACAATTTCTAGCGCCAATTCCTTAAGTACCCTGGGATGCAGACCATCAGGCCCTGGGGATTTACCAGCCTTCACTCACGGGGAGAACATACAAACTCTGTACAGTCAGCACCCGTAGTCATGATCGAACCCGTATCTCTGGTGCTGTACGGCAGCAACTCAACCGCTGTGCCACCGTGCCATTAATGAACACAGCAAGAAAGCTGTCAAATAACAATTTTAAGCCTTTGCCGGATATTTAAAAAAAAATTATATTCTTCCTGTTAAAGTGCATCATCCCTCATTTTCTCAAACAATAATTTACCTGCCATTTCTCACTTTCACTTTGTCAATACATTTCTGCAAACCATGCACCTTCTTCATAGGTTGCTTCCTTAGACTTTATGGTCAGAGATACTATCCTCGGGATGGCATCACTAATGATCTGTGACACGGTTCACTGATGGGCAGATTTATTTTTAATCATTCAAAGCACTTTAAGGAGTTATTACTTACAACATTACTTTCATGAGCAGAATTGATTGTTTGACTGAATAGTTTCCATATTCATTCATATAGCAACAATAGCTACTCTTCCAAACAATGACATTACGAGGATGGACACCGCATAAAACAAAATGTAATCTCTTAAAATAATTCTAAATTTGGTATGAGCTAATGTAATTATTACCATCCTGTGCACACTAAGATCCAAGTTAAATTCAATGCACAGTCATTTCTCTTGCCAATCACAAACCAACACACCATAACAAGCAAGCACCTCGTGCGCCAGAAAACACAATTCTCATTTTGTTGCCTTTGTGTCTTTGATGGGTAGTGTATGATTTGGTAGCAACAACACAAATATTTGGCCAATGTGCCATGGGACAAGGAGTGGTTGAAGTTCTGCTTCAGTAGAATTTCGCCAGATTCAATTTATTAACAGATTTTAATATATTAAAAACAACAAATTTGCTTGAAATCTGAAACAGAAAATGCTCGAAATATTCAACAGGTCCATTGAGAGAGAAGAACTGCCTCGACCCGAAACGTCACCCATTCCTTCTCTCCAGAGATGCTGCCTGTCCCGCTGAGTCACTCCAGCTTTTTGTGCCTATCTTCAACCTAATTAACATTACAGGTTGCATAGGAACCGACTAGTTCTGGTACAAACTGGAAAGATAGCCTATTCAATGGCCTTTCTTACATCATGAAAGCTGAATTCTAATGGAGATACAAGGAACTGCATTTGTGGCTTAAAACCCCCCACAAAATGCTGATGTAACTCAGTGGATCAGGCAACGTCTGGAAAACATGGACAGGCAACATTTTGGGTCGGGACCCTTATTCAATTTGGTTCTAATGCAAGGTCATCAACCTGTAACGTTAAATCAATTTCCTTCCCCCACTGATGCTGCCTGATTTGCTGAGCATTTCCAGTACTTGTTAGATTTTCATTCACTACTGTGTTCTGAAATGTTCAGTGTTCCAACATCCCTTTGTTCACATTCATCTCCATTTATATTTTTTCCAGAGACCACCTGCAATCAATATACTTCATGTCTTCACCAATGCATCTAAAATGGCACCAATAGCATTTATGTCACTCAAGAACCCACTCTATTACCGTTGTGACCTCTAGTGTCTTCAACCCTCCCTCTTCTCAGCACGAGAAACTTGCTTTGACTTTTAACTCTTCATGGATCCAATAGAACATCACCACTGGCTGTATTTCCAGAATTTTCTGCTACTATTGCAAAGCTTTTCTTATAAACAGCATCTAACACAACAGTAAAAAAATTACAGAAACAGCCAAATATTTAATGTTGCCATTAAAGTTCTAACATTCAAGTCCAATGATATTTGTGTAACGGTAAAATATTAATGAAACAGGTCACAACGTTAAAATAAGTATTTAGCATTATATAAAATTACAACTAGTTGTGGCAATACAACTAACATATTTTAATTAGAACAAACCACTGAAAATCAAATTCAGTTAAGTCTATACTGCAAAACAGCATTAGAAACAGTAATAAACAAGAGGAGCCCATTGTGCCTACTTAAAAAAGGTTCAATGATATACAAAGCTAACCAAATCTCAAAGAACAAAGGCATTGGATTAAGTAGTTATTTATGATTAACAGATGCACAAGTAACTCATTGTTTGGAAAACAGATACCAAAAAGGTACAGTATATCATAAATGGATTTGAGTTTTCAACCAATTATGAGAGGGCATTTTTCTTTCTTAGGGGTGTTCATTTCTTAAAACAACTCACCAAATCATGCTCTGAACATTCAAGTGAAAGTATTAGATGTCAGGAAAATATTCACTACAGCAGATTGCATTTGTGCAATGTGGTTTTTGCAGGCACCACTAATGCTTTAATTTTATTTTTGCATCAAGACGATCAATGACTGTTGTTTAAAATACAAAGATTAAACCTTTTCAAAGCATATTCAACTTTTTTTTATTAAAAACGGTAATGTTCCTCATAAAGTTTTAGGCAACAATATCTCCCAAACATTCAAGAACATTGCAGTATTCCAAGAACTAAAATTGACATTTTGTCATCCAAATAAAGCCAAGAGAAGCTACCCATTCTAGTTATTCCTCCCACGGTATTGGAAAAATAAAATAAGAAGCTTCTCAATAGTTTAAGTCCTAACAAGAAGCCAAAGAGGTTACTCTGGAGACAATTTTATAAAACTAGCAAAGAGAAGGTATAACAAATTAATTTGATAGGAAGTTTCAGGCAAGGTAAAACAGAGCTGGTAACTGAATAAGCTATTAAATGACGACATAAAAAGAGCATTATTTGAAAGCAGGTAAAGGAGCGAACAAGTTCTCTTTATGGCATAAAAGTGCTAAATGCCATGAAACGCAAGATTGGAAGAGACCAATTGCTAAGTATGGAATGTAGCACAAAAAATCCACCACGAGGTGCAGTGCCTTCCATAATATTTGGGACAAAGACCCGTCATTTATTTATTTGCCTCTGTACTCCACAATTTGAGATTTGTAATAGATAATGTCAGATTTTAATAAAGGCCATTATTATACATTTTGGTTTCACCGTGTAGAAATTACAGCAGTGTTTATACATAGTCCCCCCATTTCAGGGCACCATAATGTTTGGGACACATGGCTTTACGAGTGTTTGTAATTGCTCATGTGTGTTTAATTGCCTCCTTCATGCAGGTATAAGAGAGCTCTCAGCACCTAGTCTTTCCATCATCTTTGGAAACTTTTATTGCTGTTTATCAGCATGAGGACCAAAGATGTGCCAATGAGTCAAAGAAGCCATTATGAGACTGAGAAATTAGAATAAAACTGTTGGAGACATCAGCCAAACCTTAGGCTTACCAAAATCAACTGTTTGGAACCATTAAGAAGAGAGCACTGGTGAGCTTACTAATTGCAAAACGACTGGCATGCCAAGGAAGACATCCACAAGTGATAATAGAAGAATTCTCTCTATAATAAAGAAAATCCCCAAACACCTGTCCAACAGATCAGAACCACTCTTCAGGAGTCAGGTGTGGATTTGTCAATGACCACTGTCTGCAGAAGACTTCATGAACAAAAATATAGAAGCTACACTGCAAGATACAAACCACTGGTTCGCCGCAAAAATAGGATGGCCAGGTTACAGTTTGCCAAGAAGTACTTAAAAGAGCAATCACAGTTCTGGAAAAAGGTCTTGTGGACAGATGAGATGAAGATTAACTTATATCAGAGTGATGGCAAGAGCAAAGTATAGAGGAGAGAAGGAACAGCCCAGGATCCAAAGCATACCACCTCATCGGTGAAACACGGTGGTGGGGGTGTTATGGGCTGGGCATGTATGGCTGCTGAAGGTACTGGCTCACTGATCTTCATTGACGATACAACTGCTGATGGTAGTAGCATAATGAATTCTCAAGTGTATAGACACATCCGATCTGCTCAAGTTCAAACAAATGCCTCAAAACTCATTGGCGGCAGTTCATTCTACTGCAAGACAATGATCCCAAACATACTGATGGAGCAACAAAGGAGTTTTTCAAAGCTAAAATATGGTCAATTCATGAGTGGCCATCAATCACCCGATCTGAACACAATTGAGCATGCCTTTTATATGCTGAAGAGAAAACTGAAGGGGACTAGCCCCCAAAACAAGCATAAGCTAAAGATGGCTGCAATACAGCCTTGGCAGAGCATCACCAGAGAAGACACCCAGCAACTGTCCATGAATCAGACTCCAAGCAGTCATTGTATGCAAAGGATATGCAACAAAATATTAAACATGCCTACTTTCATTTACATGGCATTGCTATATCCCAAACATTGTGGTGCCCTGAAATGGGGGGGGGAACTATGTTTAAACACTGCTGTAATTTCTTCGTGGTGAAACCAAAATGTATAAAAATGGCCTTTATTAAAATCTGACAATGTGCACTTTAAACACATGTGATTTTTTTCTATTACAAATCTCAAATTGTGGAGTAGAGGCAAATAAATAAATGATGGGTCTTTGTCCTAAACATTACGGAGGGCACTGTAAGTTCTGCACAGATTGCACCTTCTTATTCAGCCAAACTCCTCCTGCTGACAGTTCACTCGACACCAAGGCAATAAGCCTTAGACTATTGCAAGTTAGTAAAAAAGATACAAATACAACCCTTGAGGTATCTTGAGTAATAATGTGATTCTTATGCTGCATCATGTATTAGATGAAGAAGCTGCAGATTATTGAAACAACCAGTTTGTTGAAGGGATAGGGCAAATTAAAATGAGAATGACTGGGCATGGGAAAAATAATGTCATTGATGACATTGACAAATGGAACATTGGTGATACAAACCCAAACTGATGGAATAGGTGGGATAATCTAACAGAAGGTCATTGAACCCTACTCATGGGTTATGATGCTCAGAAATGTTTCAAAGGAAAGGGAATATTGGAATGGGAGTAATTATCAATCTATTTCTGGGGAAAATAAGCACCAAAGATACCGACAAGAATAATGAAATTGAAGTACAACCAGAAACCGAGATGGGAAAGAAATTAAGGGAACAAATAACAGGCTCTGTAGCAAAATAGAAATAAATTTCAGAATTGGTTGAGTAAGGGATAATTGCCAGGAAAGCTAAAAATGAAGTTCAGTAAAGAGGATTCAACAGTCAATTAGTAAAGCATCTATTATGAACAACTACAATTTTAAGCATTAAAAGGCTTGCTTTACTTCTGGCCATAAAAAAGACATGAGCAATGAGACAATTGCATGAATACAAATACAGACCAAGACTATTGTTGAATACTGCTGCAGGTGAAGCCAACTTCCTTATTGTCTGTCCTAATTAATGGAGCATTGGATTGACCTGGGATTTCCAGGCAGAAATAAATATTCTCCATTTCAACAAAATATTAACGTTGAGTTTCTTTAATAGTTCTTAAACACATGAATGCCAACAGCATGGGAAAAGAAAATCTCAAGCAGAAAAGTTGGAAATTGTGTTCATTCATTATAAATTCCATGCCATTACATCCATGGAAATGTTGATAAGCTACTGTACTTAATCAGCAAGGAGCATATTTTGGTCACTCAAAACCATTGTAATTAATTAGAACACTCACCTGTTGGGCAGACACTTGCTGCGAAGCGGACTTCGGTGATGAATGCTGTGACTGTGCCCATGGCTGATGCTGATGAGGTGAAGGAGAAGTTTGATGATGCACCGTTGGATGCTGTTTCACAGGTGGACAAGTTGGCAACTGAGGCTGAAAAGGCTGATTTGGGTGCTGTTGGCCAGACATAATGCGTTCTTGCATCACTTGATCTGCATGATTCCCACTGGGAACCAGTGCGCCGACTGGTCTTGGAAGACTCCCAATATCCCTTGGCACAGAAGGGTTCATGTACTGTGGTGTCTGCATGCTTCTGGGACCCATGCTCCTCTGTCCAAGTCCCATGGTACCTGGGGATTGATGTGGCTGTTGCGGCAGGGGCATGTTAGGATAGCTTCCAACTTCAAGCTGCATTCCAGCACTGCCTGGCCTAACCTGGGGTGGAGGGGTACCTGCTGGGTTATTCATAGCTTTCATGGGTGACATTGGAGATGGAGAAGCATATGTTCCCTGAGACTGCGTTGGGTGCATAGTTTGTGCATTAATTTGGTTAAGTGGACCACTTGGATGTATAGGCTGCTGGTGCATTAATCCTTGGCTAGTTCCAGCTGGGAATCCCACAGTATTTGGATAGCGGGGTATTGCCTGATTCACAGATGGGTTATTATTAAGGCCTAGGTTTTGATTGATCCCTGTATTACTGTTAACTAATCCCTGATTAATGTTACTATAAGGATATTGTGAATACTGCCCTGAGCTACTTACAGACTGTGAAGGTACTGCCTGGCTACGTGAAGTAAAATTTAAGTTTTGCTGCCTGCTACTGGCTTGCGGAGAAGGACTGGGGGAGAATCTAGGACTGTGAGCAATGGAATCTCCATGGAGAGTATTAGGCAGAGGGGGGTGGGGATGGTATTGCTGTGATGGAGTGTGACGTAAAGAAGGGCCCATGTTGGGGGTTTGCTGTGGCATGCGGGATAAGTGACCTGGCCCTGAAGTACCCATGAAAGGATTTCCCTGACTGAGGGCCTCTTGTGCCTGAGTGAATTGGTTCACCCTCTGCTGTTGAGACTGGTTGTGCTGTTGCAAAGAGTAATCACTACGTGTCAGGTAATTCCCCATCTGTTGCATATGCTGAGCATGCCCCTGAGGTGGTGGCTGTTGTTGCTGCTGTTGCTGGAAGGCAGGTCGGGTCTGGTCTGGCACCTGGACTGCACGTGGTCCCCACATGGAGCTGCTGTCCACAAACTGCTGTCCACATCTTTCATTCTGCATAGCTGGGTATACACCCATCTGAGCTCCACTGTGAGGGACTGGTGGAACGGAGGGATTATGGTATTGTGAATGAGGCGATGCCATGCCATTCCCAGGAGTATTACCAATCATTCGGTTAGGCTGATCTACCAGATGAATTTTCTGTTGTTCAAACGGACCAAAATGATCATAATGAGTCAGCTTAGTTTGCGTCTGAGTAGGTGGGGGGTGATGGAGGGGAGACTGCATGGAGCCAAATCCTTGATCCATGGGTAGTTGTTGCCCAAGGGCATTCACTGGATTCTCTGAAAAACCACATTCGCCCAGACCTTCAAGCCCTTCACTGAAAATGTTCCCATCATCACCAAACAAACTCAGCATACCAGGATCTGCCATCTTCCTCGAGTCAGTAGCTCTCCTACTGGCAAAAAAAGTGTACTATTCTCTGTTTCACCTCACTCGCTTCCCTTCGAGGTGTACGTCTTGAAATCCTTAAATCCTATGTCTAATCTCCTGCATGTCACTCCATATTTCCTTAATTCTTTTGGGCAATTCAGTGTCAGGCAAAGTCTGGATAGAGGTCCTAGGGAGAAAATGAAAATAAAATAAAATTGGGGACAAATGGAATGAATAACGTGATACAAACATAGACAATCATTAAAGCAGTGTTTAAAATGATCCTTTCCTCAGTATGGCCTGACATAAAGCAGCACTAAAAATGGAAAACTTTCTAAAATGATAACTAGAGTACCAAGCAGCTTTCATTCTTTTGCATACAAACTCCCAAGCTCATACTACACAATATATTATTCAAAACCAATGAAAACTCTAACCTGGCCCATTAATTAATTCTTCATTATACTCAGTTCTACATTCTTGGTTGCAAAACAACAAAAGAACAGAAATTGCAGCAACAGCAGCTGCCACCACACCAGGCAAGCAGCTGTATGAATACAGCAGAGGCCTCCATCTGCTACAGTAATGCCTACAAAATGTCCCAACCTCTTCCAGTGTCTTTAACCTTATCGTCCCCAAGAGCAACATGTTCAGATATTCAAGCAGAATTATAGGTGATAAAATTCATTTTCTTTACAGTAATACACTTTTGATAAATGTTTAAAGAATATATGCCATACGTATGAAAACAGGGACAGCATTTATCCATAATCCACACCAAGTTTAGAAAGCTAACCATACCAAAATATTTATCTAAATTAATCCTTGGTTAAATTCTTATACTTAGTTATAATTGAGTTTATTTAAACACAACTGCTGCTAACACCACAATTAGATTTAGCACATTTCATTTGTAGACATTTGACAGGAATACCTGAAGTTATACAAGTATAAGGAACAAGCAATTTTGCCTTTCCATACAGACAATTTAATAACTTCAATACAATACAAATTCCAGGCCATATTTTTGAAGTGATCCTGACAAAGGAAGCACAGCCACAGGGTTCATCACTCACCTCGAGGCAAACAGATTACCAGTGATGTAACAAGCTCCATTTGTGACTAAGTGCAAGCGTACTCCATCTGGAGTCTCTAGCCGATTATTCTTTAACTACTACTTTACCATTCAGATAAATGCAAACAGGATGTAAACAGGTTAAATTAGTGAATGCTAACCTCCATGGAGTCAGAACTGTAATTGACCACGCTGAACTAGCAAGAATTGAAAACGGCGTTCGAATTACTCTTAGTTTTGTTTTTACAAAACATTCACAGCCTCATAGCCTTCAATGAATCTCAAATAAACAATTTCTTGAGCAGAACCAAATATTTATTCTACACTTCACTAATTATTATTACCCCCCCCCCCTCACCCCTTAAAAAAAAAATCCAGAATGGGGTTGAATAACACTCTGGTTTTCTACTTTACCAATAGTTTGAACAAATAGCAATCTTTCAATTTGACACTGTACATTGCTCAACATCATTTCAGAATATTCTGGTCCTCTCTGACATTCACAAGTACAATTACACAGCATGAAACAAAACAGCTTCAGAACCATCTGCCCCTACTGACCCATTTCTTTATATTCAAGTGCAATTATCCTTAATCACTTATACTGAATGGGAATGCCGACGCATAAAAAAAATGAGCACAAATCTGGAAAAAACACATTTTTGGAACACTCCAATTAAAAGGGGAAGAACTAACTAAAAAACAAAATGTCTTTCAACTTATTATTTAGCCACCAACCTAATTACAATGTATTTTAATGTCAGTGCAATACATGAAGTGGATAGAGGGAAGGGTGGAAGAGGCAATTTAACTACCAATATTCTAGTGACAGCACTGAACCAAGTGATCTCTAGGCAATTATATTTGCTTAAACCAGAGACTAAATTCCTAGGGCACCAAGGGGTGGATCCCAACATCTATAGGCTGAGGCACAGTGGAAATATCCACAATTGACAATTAATATTTTTTCCAAGTTTGTGCAACAGATAAAACAATCCTTTCAGTGTACCAACAGGATGTTTCGAGGCGTTTTAATTTACGTGAAAGGGCCATTTCACCATATCATGGGGCCAAACTCAAATATGATTCCCTTAAACTCATCAACACAATCCACTTTATTTCCTCTCAAAGTGCCAACTGCAGTTGAAAATAAATTATCTGCTTACTTTCCCGAAGAATACAGCTTACATGACAGAGCGCTACACTTATCCGCCATGAATAAATGGCAGTACAAAGACCAGCTGAGTGCCAAATGACACAGGTGGACAAAGGTCATCACAGTAAACTGGCTTTGCATTCGCCTGGCTTATGAGCATATGGCAGCCTGTTTCTGGCCAGTTATGTTGTAACAGATCAAAAAACAAGTGTAATCTATCTCTATATTACTAAAACTCTCATCTTGTCTCTAGTCTCTAGATTACTAAAACTCTCATCTTGTTTGTTTGCCTTGTGTGTATTTGCGCAAAAACGGTACACGATAGCGCTACAACTTTAGGCCCACCTTACTCACTTTTATCCTGTGATGTAAATTAAACAAGTTTCATTCAGATTAATGGTATATTTTACATTATTTGCCATCTTTACTTGACAGGCGTCGCAAAGGACACCCCAGGGGTCCTCAGCGCGCCTTGACAAGTGTCACAAAGGACACCCCACGGGCCCTCAACGCTGCCTTTACACAATTTCAGACCGCCATCTTTTTTTCCCCGTCATAACGGCGGCCCGATTGCTCCAGGGGTGAGTTCCCTGGGCTGAGATTGGAGCTGGTGAGGGACCGGGGAGGGGGAGAGGCTGCGCGGGTACCCTCGGCCTCTTCCCCCTCCACCCCCCCAGCCGGCTCCAGGGCGCTCATGCCCCCCCCCCACGACAGCCCCTGCCTCAAGCCCTCCCCTTCCTGACTCCAGGACGCTCACAACCACCCCCCCCCATCCGACAAGCCCAACCCCTCCCCGGCTCCAGGATACTCGCCCACCCCCCCCCGACAGCCCCCGCCTCAAGTACAACTTCATCGTCGGCAGTTTACATCAGGATCTTGCGGAGGGGGGTGGAGGGTGGAGGGAGAGCGGGGGGGGGGGGGGGTTGGAATAGAGAGAAAGGAGGGGGGTATGGAGCGGAGAGGAGTTAGAGGGAGGGAGGGACTGAGGGTAGGGGAAAGGAAAGTAAGGGAGAGGTGAGGAAGGGAGTGGGGAGGGGATGAGGACAGGGGAAAGAAGAGGTGGGGAGGGAGTTCTGGGGGTCGAGTGGGAATGGAGGATAGGGATAGGAATAAGGATGGCGAGGTGTAGTTGTGGGGGGTTGCCGTGATGACGAGACGCAGTTGGGAGACTCATGGCACAACGGGGATTTCTGGCGTCACAACGGGAACCCATCAGCTGCGCCCGCGCAGTTGGGTGCTCTGGGTGAGTGGTGGAATATTGCGTTGGGGAACGGGACCGGGTCCCACTTGATCTTATATCTCTGTACTTATCAAACTCTGATTGTGTCTGTGACTGTCTGTATCTGTGATGTTCGTGTGCGTATCACATCTCCTCGAAAACACGACGCGCTAACGGTGAAATATTTACATATTCTAATAGATTTATCCCGCGATGTCAAAATTCGCCTTATCTGAAAATGTCATGCATTATTTCTTGAGCTATTTATGAAAATATTCACAAATCTCAAATAACTTAGAAAATAAACGAGATGGTCTCGCTGATGATGTCACAATGGATCCGACTGCCTGCCTCTGCTCGCACTGCGAGTGACGTCACCCCTGTTCTGTCTTCTGTACTTCTTGGCTTAATTTTCACTTCTTGAAATATGTCACTTAGCGTTTTTAAATTGCTGCTCAGGTCTTGCTGTGCGCTCCGCTGGGCTCCTTGAAGTTCTAGAACATGGTGTCAGTCATTATCAGCACGCGGGCGCGGGCCAGCGCGGTGGGAAGGTGGCCCGGGCGGCCATTAGTCCCTCAGGGAGAGGCAGTCTACAGCGACCTGCGATTCCTCCGTCGATCGCAGGGACTCGGGGAATCATGATGCCCTTTCCTCGCTGGTGACCCCGATCTCACCTGGCGATCTCTGGCCGTCACGGGGACGACCTCCTGTCCGTCTCCCTGGCCCGATCGTCTGTCACGCGGGTGGGTGGGTGGGCTTCCCCTCGCGAAAGCCACGATCGTCTGGCTCTCCGCTGCTTTTGACCGTCCTTAGATCGCTCCAGGCCTCGCTCGAGTCCACGCCGGCCGCAGTCTCGCTCGGGCCCGGCGTCTGGTGGGGAGGCTGCTGTTCTAACACCTGGGTAGGTGCTGCCTCTACCCCCTCGCACTCCCACTCTAACCCCTCCCTCCCTCTCTGCCCCCCCTCTGCCTCTCTAGGGTGAATATTCACCACTCTTAGTGGTGAATATTCGGACCTATGGGGGAATGGTGGAGTATTGTGTTCGGGAACCAGCCCTCCCCTTTGACGTGTGTGCGCGCGCGTGTGTGTGTGTGAAGTCCCCCCCCCCCCCCCGCAACTGTGCGTTGAGAGGACTTGGTCTAGTAAATTACTAAAATTCTCATCTTGTTTGCGTTACTATGTGCGTGTATCCGTGCGTGATCATGGAACTACGCCAAAACAGTACAAGATAGTGCTACAATGTTTGCACCACTTTACTCACAATTGTCCTGTGGTGTGGTGTCTCAAGTTTTGTTCAGATTGATGTTATATTTTACAAGTTATTCACATTTTTAAATTTACAAAATCCCAATTTGAGAAAAATTTCGTCCCTGTGCACTGGCACTTACAATTATGACGTCACAATGGGATTGCAGCCACCCTCGCTACAATGTTGCTATCCCAGGACACCGAGTCCTGCCAGCCTTAGCAAGCATTTTTTAAAAAGTTTAAAATGAGGGAGGGTGAATAAAGGGAAATGAGTTGCCCCTGCGCAGTTGGGTGCTATGCGTGAATGGTGGAATATTGCGTTGGGGGAAAACGGGTTGCATTGGGGGACCAGGTCTCCCGAGTGACATGGACCCAACGGGTCCCACTTGGTCTAGTCTACCTTAAAACTCAACTGGATACTGGGATGCCTTTTTGACCGTTAATTGTATATAAAATGCAGTGATTACATTGTGGAATTTACACAACTACATTCTCTTCATCATCCCCAAGCCCCCCTGTCCCCTCTTATTACTCAACTAATCCTGGGCCTCAGCTTCTATCACAGGATAAAGCATTCAACAAGTTCAGACAATGGAGCTTTCTTGGAAATCTCAATCCTTCCCATTTTCTGCCTGATACCTACCAGAAATATCCAAGTACTAAAACGTATGCAGCCTTGGCTCACAACATTAAAACTCACTCACCCACTTCAAGAAATGTCATAAATATCATTTAATGTTGTCCTTGAACCAACCCAATAAAAACAAATGGAAACTACATACAGCCCATTAATACACAGACAAAAATATCAGTACCCGTAACAAACGGTAGTCAACATTCCTGTCGCTGAGTAGAAATCTTTTTTTTTTAAATCATACATTGAAAACTTACTTTCAATGTCATCAACAGTTTCATATGAAAAGTATATTCTAGAAGCTTCAAGCTTAAAATATTGTAAATGTCAAATTCATATAAATCTATCAAACAAGACTATGACAAATCACATGATACCCAATGTTCATATTACAAACTATTACATGAATATATACTCACATAGAATGTTTTTTTAAACATTTCCAAAATGAGCTGTGTAAATCTTAAGTGCCGAAGGAACTCAGTGGGTCAGGCAACTGATGCTACCTGACCCACTGAATTCCTCCAGAACTTTGTGTATTGCTCAAGACTCTAGCATCTGCAGTTCATGTATCACCTTGTCAACATTTGTGGGAAAATAAGCCAACAAAGAGTATGCAATTTCAGGAACCAAGACGGAGCAATGTTAAGTTACCACAATGATGTATTTGGTTTAAATTCTGCAGAAAATAGAATATTTACATTTGACATTTGCCAGTCTGATCAACCTTTTTTGTTCACACACTCAAATCAAGTCAGCGAATAGGTTAACAGATGAACCTTTTTTAAACTCAAATTAAATATTTTCAGTGCAATGATTCATCACAATTGAAATGCAACCAATTCAAAAAATCGGAATCTATTTCTTAAAACTAAAAAAAACCATACATTTTTAATTGATTACACTGCTGACACCAAATCCCCCCCCCCCCCAAAAATGTGGGGAGTTCATTTGCAAGTGCAGCTAAATATGAAAAGCCCACATCAATTTATTAACTGATGACCGAAGCCTAGAACTTCAAATTCATTATTTCTTCTCATTTAATGTCACGTTCTTCTTTTCTGAGTGTAGATATACAGCCTGAAAATAGGCTCTTTGACCCACCGAGTACACGCCAACCATCAATCACTTGTACTCTAGTTCTACATTATTCCATTTTCGCATCCTACACATCAGGGGAAATTTACAGGTCAATTTCCCTACAAACCCCCTCTCTTCATACTGATATGGCCTTCTGGGCAAGGCAATGTTTTAAAAAAAACAATTCCTTCGTTACATGCAATTTTTCCAGTAGTCAAATCAAGATCTTTAGAACAGTGGTGACTGGTAATGTTCTCACCAACTTCTTTTAAAATGCAAGGGTAGAAACCATCAGGCCTTGGGGATTCGTCCTTTTTTTGCACCAACATAGTTTTGCCCCTTATTCAGAAGTAGATTCTATGGGCTACCAGTCATTCTTTACTATTGAGAACACAGGTGCAACCTAACTATTCAATATGTTTGCCATTTTACTATTTACCTATTCTTGAGTATAGAAGGAAAAAGAAAGCAATGGAAATACATCACATAGCCCACCATCTGTCATCAGGTGTTTATTTAGGCCTATAATTAAAGATGAAATGACTGAACGCTTTTAAGTAGTTTCAACAAAACAAAGACACCCAGAGTAGATTTGGAGAGGATAGGGCATGCATAAAACTAATTAAATTTTGAAGAACTGTCTAAAGTGCTAGACAATGGCAGAACAACAAATGTTTATGGAACTTAAAAGGAATTCCGAAGGACATTAGATACGTTCTTTATCAACGAGTCAACTTATTTAACGTACCATCATTAAGTCCTTTTAATGATGGTACGTTATTGCCTTGTTTAGGAAATTAGCTGAATAACAGGAGGTAGAATAAAGATAACAGGCAGCAACTCAAGATATCAGAATATGACACATGGTGGCTTGCAAGAATTTGCATTGCTCTCTCAAATTCTGACTAGTTATAAACAAGATAGGCACTGTGGAACTCTGTATGCTTCCTGAGGGAGAAATCAGGAGATTTGATATTTATGAACATAGATTAAAATGTCATGGACAGATACAAAGGAAAAGGGCAGTGATGATAAGAGTTATACAATGCAAACCCTAGGTTTAGCGATTCATTCGAGTGACCACACCAGATGATACAATTGGCCTTGGAAAGTATGCAATATAGATTTATCAGACACCTGGACTCTTGAGAGTTAAATTATGAGGAGATTAAAAAGATTGTTTAATATCCAGGTATTAAGAGAAACTGTCGATGAAAAGACAACATGCCCTTGGGGCAAGAGTGAAACTCAGAAATACTCATTGAAAGGAAATTTATACATGGTCAATTATTAAATTTAATAATGAGGTTGGAAGGTTGGCTATAGTTTTACAAATTTCTGATTAGGATTATCTAGACCAGTATTCAGACAAAATTAGAGGTAGTCGATTTAGAGGTGATGCTAGGAACAGCTCTTCACACACACAAATGTATAATCTCACACTTAGTAAATTTGGTGGAAAAGATTCATGTAAAGGGCCTGTCCCACTTTCCCGAACGGCTCACGAATTCTCCCGAGTTTTCCCCTTGATTGAAATTCGGAGAATGTTCGTAACGGGTCCGTAGATATATCGTAGCGGCTCGTTATGTCGGCCGTAGGTACTCGGGGCATTAAATGTCGCAATTTTTCTCCTCCCGACTATCTTTTTACTCGTGGGCATTTTTTGTCATGCTGGAAAAAACATCCCAACTTACCTGATGCCCCGAGTACATATGTCTGACATAACGAGCCGCTACGATATATCTACAGGCTCCTACGGACCCGTTACGAACATTCTCCGAGTTTGAATCAAGGGGAAAACTCGGGAGAATTCGTGAGCAGCTCGGGAAAGTGGGACAGGCCCTTAAGTATTATGGAACCATGGCAGATAGAATGGAGAGATCAACTACAATCCAATTGGACGACAGAGCAAAGTCATGGGACCAACTGATTAGGAACTGAGGGGGAATGAATAGGTTAATAAGTTTAGAGATAACAAAGACTCCTTAGTTTAAATAGTGTATACTGTACATCTCTCTAACCATTCAAGTTTTCTTCAAAACCATTTGCCAGTTATTTTCTTCAACAGTTGTGGCATCATGATGTGGGGACTCACGACTCTCCTTCATATGCTGCAGTAAGTTTAAGTTTCTAAATCTGCTGCAACCCTGATAGAGCACCCTAAAAGATTTCCCCCAAAATCATGTTACGCAGGTAGTAAGCTAAATGTTTACGGAACAATCCCCTCCTGCAACACAAACTAATGGGAACTTATCAGTTTAAATGTATGTTTAAGCAGGTAGGCTCAAAATAGATTTTGAAATCTGCAGACATGACAAATAGAAGCAGGGAGCTCAATGCAGGCCAATAGACGTGAAATAGTATTTTAGGCAGTGTCAGGTATGCAACGGGTGCAACAGCAGAGTTCAAATTGGTGCACAGGGAAATGCTGATCAAGTACATCTGACTGATCAGCTGAAGCTGCTTCAACCAATCCTATTGGCAAGACAACTATGCTTTCACAAAAATTCTAATAACCCGTTCCCAATTATTGTAATTTATGGGGTTGCGGATGTCACTGGAAAAGCTAACATTTATAACTAATTCCAAAATTTCCTCAGTGATTTGACAGGCCTTTTTAATTAAGTGTTCACCATATTTATTTTTCTGGAGTCACAGAGATCAGATGCAAGGACAAAATATCCTTCCCCAAAAATATGGAATTCAATCAATCTGCAAAGGGTTAAATTTATCTTTATGCTGTGGAGCTTGCTTTTCAACATGGGTGAAAGTACTGGCTGTTACCTGTTTTTCCAGTTAAGACCACTAACTGCTCTAGACACCTTATAGAAAACGCTCCATTTTGTTATCCTTCTTAAAAAGAAATATTTCGAAGACAACAATGGTCACTAGCTTTTTGTTCCAATTTAACTCAATTTTAATTCCCCCCCCCCCCAAAGGATGGGATTTAAACTGTTTCCAGACCACTAGTCCTGGTCTCAATTAACTAGCTCACTAATTTAAATACTAGAATAAGAAATTACTTAATATTTGGTGAGGAAGACAAGTGCATTGTGATAGGTTAATAATTTAATTTTACACAATTTGCAAGAAATGGCAAATTTGAAGTTTTAGAGAAATCACCTTTTAAACATCTTTTGTTCATTCTACATCAACATGATTGTAATGCAGAAACTGAAGATAGCAACATTTAATATTAACTGACATATCAATTTGACGTAATTCACCAAGTTATAAAACAACCAAATTTCTGGTGTAGTATCAGATATTGACTTTGTTTTAATACTTGCTCTGATCCATGTACAGAAATTGGAATGAACTTTTCAGGCAGGCTAGTTTGATACTGCTAATTTTTGCAGATGATAGCATCAGGCATTGCCACAGAATAAACAAACCTTGCAAGTTGCACTGGGGTGGTGGCATTGAGTAAAAGAGTAAGGAAGTCATATAGCAACTTTCAGTAGGCTGAATTTGTATGCAGTTCTGGTCACCCCGTGTTGCCTGCAGTAGAGGGTATTAGCTGGCTATAAGTATAGTATGGACAAACGTGGATCGTTTCCTCTGGAACAGAGATTGAGGGGAGACCCAACCAAAGTATATAAAATGAGTGGCAATGATATGGTAAACAGTCAGAACCATTTTTTCCAAGGGTGAAAATGTCAAAGACTAGAAGGCATGGCTTTAAGGTCGGGAGTCAGGAGGCAGATAAGATTGTGGCGTTTAAGCGGCTTTAAGATGGGCACATGGATATGCATGGAATGGAAGGCTATGGATCAAATGCAGGCAGAGGAGATTAGTGTAACTTCCCATCACGTCGGACCAGACATTGTGGGCCAAAGTGCCTGTTCTTCTGCTGTACAGTTCTGTGTTCTATATGCATTTTAATGGAAAACTGATATTTAGTGGTAAATATGACAGGATTCAGTTTATGCTAATATCAATTGCACTTTATTCCAAATCTATAAAAGTACAAATTTTCCCTCTTATTTGTTGAAGTCATAGATGTAATAAAACATACACAGCTTTGGAAATGAAAGTACACGGGAACAATAAAATTTTAAAAATGGGGCAAAGAGATGGAGCAGCCAGCTTTAGCAGCACAAAAGGCAAACCTCAAGTGTCAGCAACATTTAGTTTAAAGATACTGCGAGGAAACAGGTCCCTCGGCCCACCGAGTCCGCATCGACCAGTCATCCCCGCACACTAACCTACACACACTAGCGACAATTTACATTTACATCAAGCCAATTAACCTACCTACCTGTACGTCTTGAGTGTGGGGGGAAACCGAAGATCTCAGAGAAAACCCATGCGGTCATGGGGAGAACGTACAAACTCCATACAGACAGCACCGGTAGTCAGGATCGAACCCGGGTCTCCAGACCTGCAAGCGGTGTTAGGCAGCAACTCTACCCAGGCACGGAAATCACTATCAAAACATGGGGGGGGAGGGGGACATAATTTCTTGGCGGCCGCATGCGCACACACGCACGGCTTCGGCCGTGGGCCCTGTGGACGGTAACATCGGAAGCTGACCTGGTTGGTGACCGACTCCGAACTCCAGCAACAGCAGCTTCGTCCGCCCCGAATCGCGGGGCTTGAATCGGCCCATTCGCGGGCCTTTCATCGGCGGAGGCTTCAACATCGGGAGCCTCGATCGTCTCGATGCAGCAGTGTGATTTTAAGCCGCGCCGGGTGCTGAAAGGCCCCGCGAACGCCTTAGAAAGTGTCTGATAAAGTCCCGATTACAAAACAGAGGGGGGGGGGGACTTGCCCCCCGTCCCCCCCCAGGATTTCTGCCCATGGCTCTACCACTGCACCATTGTGCTGTGGGAGGAAACCGAAGATCTTGGCGAAAACCCACACAAGTCACGGGGAGAACATACAAAGCTCTCTCAAACACATGAGAAAACACCTTTCTGTTCTAATCTACCTGAACAAAGCAAGATTTATTTTTGCTAATTAAGTGCTTCAGACCCTACCAAATTTCCTTTGTTCTCTCTGCACTTTCAGCCCTGTAAGCAAGAACAGGCTAACCAGTAATTTTAGACATTCACCGTCCCCGAGAATTGACTGGTCATAGCTTCTTCCTCAGTCCTGCCCCCAAAACCTAGTGGTGGGCATTCACCTTCAAGAGGAAGAAAAAATAAATGCATTGACACACCGTTAAAACCAGACTTGGTATTTTAAACTTGTGTCAATCCTTAATATTTGTAAATAGAAATTTATAAAATGTCTCGACTTCAATTTACTTAAAAGGATGTTGAACCACAGATGGAAATGGAGACTAAAGTTCAATTCAAAACATTTTAAGGTAAAGATGGAAAATGGTACTAGTTGGCTGATGGAAGCAAGGATAAAATGTACAGATGCAGCTCTTGCACACCTGGCAAAAAGTGCGGATTGATTTTGGTGAAAGATAGAGGAGCTGCTCACTTGGCCTCAGGTAAGCTGCTGAGATACTACAGAGCAAGCAGAATTTATTTTCAAAGGACGTGTCTTTTAAGAAATGTTTTTCATTTACATATTTTCTTTTGTTCAAAATACAACAGTTTTTAGTACCTCCACAAAGCTAGATGAAATATAAAGCAATAAATTAATTAACATTCCTCATTATAGAATATCACAGCTTTTAGAATCAGAAAATATACAACATAAAAAAGGCTACGTTAGCAAAATCAGGTTTGTATTTTGAGATTATAGCTAGTCAAAACCCACTTCTGGCACTTGATCTTCAATTGTCAAAGTCTTTTCATAGCAGGCTTGTCAGGAAGTTTAGATTATATGGAATGCAAAAGTGAGCTAGCAATATGGATACAAGAGTCAAGGGTGTTTTATTGTCATATCCCCAAATGGAACAATGAAATTCTTACTTGCAGCAGCACATAGATATGTAAACATAATATTGTGTAAACACAATAGTAAACAAAATAAGTATATAAAAAACACAATAATAGTGCAGACAAAAACAACACCCCTAAGTCTAAGTACTTCAGAGCTTATTTGGAGGGTGTTCTGTTTAATAGCCTAATGGTGATAGGGAGGAGGCTGCTCCTGAACCTGGACTTTACAGTTTTCAGGCTCCTATACCTTCCGATGGCAGGAGTGAAATGAGTGTGTGGCCAGGGTGGTGTAAGTCTCTGATGATGCTGGCTGCTTTTTGTGGCAATTCTTGTCATTCACGTCGATGGTGGGGAAGTCAGTACCCACGATGGACTGGCAGTGTTCACTATTCTTTGCAATCTTCTTCGTTCCTGGGCTACAAAATTGGGATGACGAAGAGTCAGAGGGGGCTAGTGGATACAAAATTGGTTTGGTGGAAATAGGCAGAGGGTGGAAGTGGAGAATAGTTATTCACTTTGGAGGCCCATGACCATGTGCAGGGTTCGGTGCTGGTTCCACTGTTGCTTGTCATCCGGATGACAACAAGTTAGCCTCTTTGATAAATTTGTGACTTCATGGATGGTGAAACGGTTACCTTGGATCATAAATGAACTGGGAAAGTGGCTAAGGAATGTCAGATGGAATTAACTTGGACAAATGCAAGGTGTTTTACACAAAACTAATTTAATTTACATTTCAAGCACAGGGCAGGCCAAACAACTCATTTAATTTCCATTTCCATTTCAATTTCAAGCACAGGGCAGGACAAACAGCTCATTTTATTTTCATTCATTTCCATTGCAGTTTCAAGCACAGGGCAGGCCAAACAGCTCATTGCATTTTCATTTCATTTCCATTTCCATTGCAGTTTCAAGCACAGGGCAGGCCAAACAGCTCATTGCATTTTCATTTCATTTCCATTGCAGTTTCAAGCACAGGGCAGGCCAAACAACTCATTTCATTTTCATTAAGGGCTAACAAATCATTTATTGCAAGTACATTGCAGACTCACAGTTCAGTTGATTCACACCTTAGAATCACAGTTGTGACCTCTCCCTCGCGATCTTCCAGAGTGACTGACTCATGTCCAGGCATCCGGGGTTTTATAGTCCTGCCCCCCCGCCCCCGGAAGGGGTTACCTTCATCATGGTGATTGACAGACGAGAGGACCAATCAGCTGATCTCAAAAAAAAATTTAAAACCCATAACTTTTTTATTTTTCATCGGTCGAAAAAATCCTTGGGGCTACCTCAGCGGAGGAGGACTGTGTAAGATGGCCAAAAAATCATAGCGATACAGGGTAGTGTTTTTTCTAAAATCAATATACAGCACAGACAGCATGTGGTCAAGATGAGACTTTTAGTTATATAGATTTTAGCTAACATGTTACAGAACAAAACTGGTTACCGAAACCAAAGTGCAATCAAACAGATGCAAAGTAAGGGTAAGGTTAGTTCAGCTGACACCACAAATAGAAAATGCTGTTAGAAATAAAGCTACCAATTAGTGAAGTGATTAAGAAAATGATGAAAGTGCAAGGGAGGACAAAAGCAGAAGAAAATATTTCAAAATTGGAAGCACCAGAGGATTAAAGTTATTTACACGAGTTACTTGATTCTTTAGAACTCACTGCCTTGGGAAAGCAGCCAACATAATCAAGGACTACTCACACCAATAGCAGTCATCCTCTTTCCCCCTACCCCATCAAGCAAGAGATACAAAAGCTTGAAAGCACATACCACCAGATTCAAGAGCTTCTCGATGGCTGTTAACAGACTACTGAAACACTAAAGATGCATTCCTACTCTTCCAGACAACCTCGTGGCACCCCTTGCAGTTTCTTTTCTTAAATCTGCACGTTTTGTTTGTGTGCATTGTCTCCTTTCTCATTTTGCACTTCCTGGTGTACGGAATAAATCGCCAGGATAACACACAAAACAAATGTTTTCACTGTGTCTCAGTACACATGACAATAGTTAAACCTATACCAAATCACTTTCACAGCCAAACAATTACTTGAGAAATGCAATGTCCATTCGGTGGGAAATTACAGCAATATTTATGTAGGATGATAACCATTGAAGTATAAATCAGTAATTGCTTTGGGAGTTATGGTTCAGGATGAAGGTCATACTTCTTTACAAATATGATTTTGATATGAACCTGAATAGACAGATGCCTTGATGGCATCCTGCTTAAACTAAAAATGGTCTATGAAATGGCAAAAGGGATCTTTTTATGCCAATGTGAACCATTATGACCCGATGACTCTCAGGCAAGGTAGTTGTGGATTCACACCTTAAGAGGTCATACATACATCATTCTCACCTGGAAATAGTTTACCATTCCTTTACTGCTGCCAAATCCAAATTTGAAACACTATCCAATGGCTTTGAGGGAGCAGCGTAACCAAAGACCAAGGCAGTTCAAGATTGTGGCTCACTACCACTAATGAAGACAATGAGAGGCTGGCCTTGCCACAAAAAAATGAATATTAATTAAAATAATCTATACTTGCTTGCAACATCAGCACAATGCTGACAGAGCACAATACTAACACAAAAGTAAATTTCTCAGTTGTCCCATTACAAAGAAAGGAATGTAATTTAATGATAAAGCTCAGCCCTAGGGCCTCCAGTCCATCCATCGGCCAAGCAGTCCAAAACAGCCACAAAACCTGTACCCTCTATTTGCCATAAATGACAAAAAAACAATCAAATTTGCCACCTCTATATTACTCCAAGCGATTCAGTATCTAACTTGCATCGCTAGCAGGTACTCTAGTGCAAATGAAGAACATCACTGCTTGACAAAGAATGCCTGTACACGAGATAGTTTTAAAGTCAGCAGGCACCATAAATTTTGGCCGTCCACATATTATGCACGAGAACTAGGCCATTTGATCACAAGAACATGGCTATTCTTCCACTTAGCAGCACCAACCAAATTTATCTCCATTGCCTTAATATTTCAATATATATTAACGTTAAATAAACTCAGCAACCAGACTTCAACCGCCCTCCAGGGTAGAGAATCCCCCTGCCTCAATGTTTCTTCGGGTGACAAAACATCACATTGTCCTAAATAGCTGATCCTTTATTTTGATATTGTGATCCTTAGTTCCAGACTCCAAGCAGTGTAAACAAATTCTACATTCATCTTGTCAAATCCTTAAAGAATTGTGTGTGCCACTATAATACCATTTCTCATTCTTCTAAACTCAAGTATAGGCCCAGTTCAATCTCTCCTCATACAATATACCTGTTAACTCAGGAATCAATCTGGTAAACATCCACAGGTAGAATGACATAATTAGATTATATTGCAAATATATATTTCCTTGGGTAGGTTAACCAGCTCTGTACACAATACCACAGAGGCAGCCTCAACAGGTCTTTACATAACTGGAGCATGATTGCTCTTTTCTTGCATTCAGTAGAGGCCATTCAGTTGTTTTCTAACTGATTGCTAAAACCTGCACAATAACAACCAGTGATTCCAGTCTAAGAAAAAAAACTCCTTTCTAAACTTTTGAAAATAGTTACGGAGGTGCCTCATGGCATATCATACACATGTAAATTATAATATTTTAATACTGTTCATCAAAAAAAATCTATGGGACCATGCACCAATATGTCTAACTGCTCTGGGAGATAGGAAACAGACAGGTATGAATAATACTGCCAGTCACAAGAGAGAACACATAATTCATATTACAGCTCAAGTCACTATGTTTGGGAGCCAGATGATAATGAAGGACAAAGTATGATAATTAAAAGGAAATAAAAGGAAATATCTAAGGATAATGATTTTATCTACATAGTAGGAAAAATATTTAAAACTGAATATTACCTATTGATTGTTAGAAATCACGCATATTTTAATACACAAGTTTGCTACATTAAACAGCATGGAGGAAATCCTGTTTTTTAAGTTAATGACGAATAAGATGCTCAGATCACCTTGCACCAACAAGCCAATAAGATTTTTTGGAATGGAACAGTCATTGTGAATTTCATGCCTTTAAAGGTTGAGGTTTTGACATTTGCTTTTGAATATGTATACTGGATTTACTATCCTGAAGGTGGCAGTATAAATGGACATATTATGCTGATATTCATTTGGGTTTTCTGCAATGAAATGAACTACGCAGCACTTTAATATGCTTGGCAAAAACTAAGTGTTCATCTCCAATTTTCCTCTTCTCTTCAGTCCTTTCCTATGGTGTTAAGTGACAGTGGACAGGGCAAACTAAAGCCACAAAGCTAACCTTTGTCATCATGATTAAACAACAATGAAGAAACAGCAGAAAACTTTGTCCTTTAAAAACAGCAACTGAAGACTGTAATCAAATATATTGCAGTACCTTTCGGAAAGGAATCAAGAATGAAGTGAAGGAAAAATTGAGATGAATACACATTTAGCTCTTGCCAACCATTTTAATGAGCTTTGTACGTCTCTTTATTCCAAAGAGCCCAAACACGCATTGTGAAAATCAGCACAATATGTCCATTTATACTGCCACCTTCAGGGTAGTAAATCCAGCATACACATTCAGATGCAAATTTCAAAGCCTTAACCCTCAAGAGAATGAAATGTTTACCAATATTGCTGATCCAATCCAAGTAAATTCAGATTGAACCTTCCTGTAAAATGTCACGATCAGCACTTTCTGAATTAATGTAATTGCAATTAATTAATTCATACTTTGTGGAAAATTTCTGCTGTTGGGTTACACACCTGAATGTAAACGTGGTACTTGCTTATTTTCCATAATTAACCTTTCTGGTGGCAGAAGCACTAAAGAGGACCGCTCATATTTTCAGCATTTAACAATATATCCTTTTCTGCAACAAACATTCTAGAAACTGTCTATCCCATATTTTTATTAAAATTAAAATACACAATTACCTTTAAGGCTTTCTACATTTTCTCACATCTACAAATTTAGTATTTTACTGAACCCAGAAATATTCTATTTGTAACTTTTTATAATGACACAAAGATCAGGAACTGCTGAGATTTGCTGGAGGATGTCATGGTAAACATCCATTAAGCATTTTGCTGACAGGTCTCAATATAAAAAGTTAACTTTTCCCAGAGATACAGCCAGCAGTTTATTTTAAATTATCCATTACACCATGTGCTCCTGCTGCTACACAGCCATATTTTCACACAACTTGGTACACAATTCGTCTAAGATCAAGAAAGTAATCATATTCAGACACCCAAGTTGGTGCCAAAATTCTTACATTAGATCACATCCAATAACTTAATGGAGACATACTTCCAGATATCATTGCAGGAACAGTACCAAGCTTGCTAGTATTGTTATCTCTCACCCTTCCCAATGTCAAATGACCTGCCACTTCCAATGTTTAAAGTGGGAATTATTTGTTATCCCAAATTGGAATACAATAATATCTTGCGTTAAATAATACTAAGTATAAAACAAAGCTCAAATTCATTAACTGTCAACACAAACAATTTATTTAGATACCTGGTTGAAACAGGAATAGTCGAGAGTAGGGAGGAGCTGTCACCTGCCTCCAATAAACGGTTTGTTTAAACTACAAAATATTAAAATCTTTCCTAGTGTTGCAGTGCTTAGTGAAAACTAGTGGTTTAATAAAAATTAAACAACTTTAAAGTCAGATATTTAATCGTTATATGACAAATCCTACTCCCCATCTTTTTCCATATCCCTGTAAACGACTTCACATCATCTTCATCTAGGTATGCAAGTCTGAGGATTATCATTTCAACCAGTGAATTAAGTAATATGTTAAACACTACACCACACATGTCAAAACCACTCTCGCTAACTTACTGCCAATTGACTGATGCCAAGGGAAACTGTTCCAAACAACCTGCCTGATTAATTCTTCCTCGTGGTCTTGTATTCCACATCATAAACAAAGCACAAGGTGCAGCCCAACCCACCCAAACAAGCCTATTGCACCCTGTGGGCTCCAGGAGGGCACCTGTCTCCAGGTTTAATTAACAGCAGTCTTAAACCTCTTGACAATCTCATTAAGCTGAAACCACATCTAGCAAAATTGTCTCTAGGTTTTAGAGTTTACACAAGACTTTGATAACTTGCACAGGGATGCAGGATCAGAAAGAGTTCACATGACTGATAACAAATGGACCAAGGACAATCCAAAGAGAGGACCTGCAGAAACATCTCCCAGGCAAAACAAACAATGCACTTACCAATTGAGGACATAGAATATTTCTGTAGAAGTATTATCAGAGCAGGGGTCTGCCCAAAGAATTGGTTGAGGTGGGGGGGGGGGGGGGGGGGATGTGCGAAAGCTACAAAGCAAAGATAGTATCCTATTACTGATGAACAAGCAGCAAAGTATTGTGTGCCGCTTTGGTCCCCTAATTTGAGGAAGGACATTCTTGCTATTGAGGGAGCTGGGCTTGTACTCTGGAGTTTAGAAGGATGAGAGGGTATCTCATTGAAACATATAAGATTGTTAAGGGCTTGGACACGCTAGAGGCAGGAAACATGTTCCCGATGTTGGGGGAGTTCAGAACCAGGGGCCACAGTTTAAGAATAAGGGGTAAGCCATTTAGAACGGAGACGAGGAAACACTTTTTCTCACAGAGAGTTGTGAGTCTGTGGAATTCTCTGCCTCAGAGGGCAGTGGAGGCCTGTTCTCTGGATACTTTCAAGAGAGCTCGATGGGGCTCTTAAAGATATACTGATTGGGGATGCTCAGCCGTGATCACATTGAATGGCGGTGTTGGCTCGAAGGGCCTACTCCTGCACCTATTGTCTATTGTCAAAGACATCCAATTTGCATGTACTAGTAGTAGGTATGTTACAAAACGTACCTTCAGCGGCGCTGCAGTTCTGCCACTGGCCGTGTGCGCGACTTTGGCGCCTTTGAAAGGGGGGGCGGGATTAAAATGCCGTTTTCTCCTGTCGGAGTCGATCTTTCTCAGGCTGTTCAGCTGCTGCAGAAAAATCGCTCTGACATCCGTTCTCTGAAGGTTATGAAAAACATCGCTGGACAACTTAATTGCAGGTGTAAAATAAAAATCTACATCTAACGTCGTCAATGGGACGGATCTCCCGTGCGGGACAAAACATAAGGTAAGCCGTTTATTTTACATATAAACGTGCTTCTTAGGATTACTTTAATCCAAAATTTCATCGGCGAAAAGGTGATTTAGGCCCCATACGAACCGGTGGTATTTTTCCTGCCGATATGGGGTTTAAATTCACCGCAAACCGCAACGTTCCAAACGATCGAGTTCCACAAAATCCCACTCGCAAGATGATTTAAATGGCCATTAATTTACGGGAATTAAACATTAAATTCCTTCCATTTGGCCTATAAATTCATAATGAGATTTTAAAAATCATGTTATATTGTGAATTCTTGTGTGAATGTTATTTGGACACTTGGGCTATTTAAAAATGTTAATCTTTTCTTAAGAAATGGATAAATGTTTAGATCTAGTAATTGAATTTTGTAGTTAGCTACAATTAGGTAACTAACTAATTATATGCTTTAATTTCAGGTCATCCAAGTAAGATTGTTTCATATTTGTTTCAGAATGCTTCAATCTATAATAACTGAACATTTCTTTCCGTTCTCTTAATTTTTAAGAAAGTTATGGGCTTTTGACCGTCCTCGATCACAGCTTTTGTGTTAAGTCAATGGAAAAGCAATAGGGAACAAGATGCTAATTTCCGAGTATGAAAATGGCCATAACCTTTTTTTAATACTGAAGATATGAAAGTGAATTAGGTGTTAAATTAAACTTCTTTTTATGCTTTATCTGATGGGATAAATTGCAGACTTGATTTTTTAATTCACAAAATTTAGTAACATTGCTACGTAGCAAAATAGACAATCTAAAAAATTATGATCTCTTGATTAATATACAAATGAATATTAGCATGCTTTAAACAGATTAAGGAGAAAAGAGGTGAAAGGTTTAAGTGGAAAGAAGCATCATTTCCTAAACAATGTCACCAGAACATTAGTCAAAGGATAGGGACTGATGCCCAATTTGGAATGGAGGAACATCGTAATTGAAATGATTCAGAGTTACTCTGGTTCAGTCCTGAATTGGGTTGGGTTGTGGAATGGAGGGCACAGGACCACAAAGAAATCCTGAGGAGATAGTATTAACATTTTTGAACAAATGAAACAGTTGGTTCAATTTGATTGAACAATTTCCCCAACCAAAAACATAAGGATGGAAAGCAACAACAAAAACAGGTGAGAGACCTAACAAAATAAAAAACAGAAATATACTAACTAAACAGAAGGGCCAATTGGAGAGTGCGTCCCACCCCCCAAAAAAATAATTAGTCACACAATGGGAAGCAGGGTAGCGCCCTTACACACTAGAGACCCTGGCTCAATGCGATTTGTACGGAGTTTGTATGTTCTCCCTGTAACCGTGTGGGTTTTTCCAGGTACTCCAGCTTTCTCCCACAATTGTGCAGGTTTGAGGGTTAATCGGCTTCTGTAAATGGTCCTTAGCGTGTAGGATAGAACAGGTGCACGCTGGTTGGTGTGGACTCAGTGGGACGAATGACTGCTTCCATGCTGTATCTTTGTACTTAAAAGTATAAGGAACAAACTAAATTGCAAGCACAAATTCAACCAAGGCAGCCGCATTCTGACAGCTACACCTGGGACCATAGGAAGTCGATCACGACCGAGGCTCAAATATACCTAGTTATAAAGTCCACAGGATAAAAGGAAAACGGTTGGGGCCGGGTGCCTGTAAAGACAGCTAGTAAGAATTTCATTGTTCTGGTCCTGGTACATATAACAATTAAACACTCTCGACTCTTAAGTTCCTTCAACAACAATAGATGACATTTTAAGCAATATACAGGAAATGAAGACCATGGGTAGAATGGATTAAGAAATTAGACAAGCACATAGCTAAGGGTAGATAATAATTGAGATAAGCAGACCAACTTATCTCTGAAAGTTGACCCCCCCATATAAACGGGACTGAGGTGGAGCGCGTCTCCAACTACAAATTTCTCGGAGGATTTGTCCTGGTCCCTCAATACCTCCAAACTGATCAAGAAGGCGCAGCAGCGCCTTTACTTCCTGAGGAGGCTCAAGAAAGCTCACCTGTCCCCCCAGATCCTGACCAACTTTTACCGCTGTACCATCGAAAGCATCCTGACCACTTGCATCACGGTATGGTACAGTAGTTGCACGGTAGCTGACAGGAAGGCACTACAACGGGTGGTGAAGACCGCTCAGTACATCATCGGTGCCCCGTTCCCTGCAATGGATGCCCTCCACCGAAAACGGTGTCTGAGACGGGCCGGGAAGATCATCAAGGACCCCTCCCACCCTAACCATGGACTGTTTGCCCTCCTCCCATCAGGGAGGCGGTACAGAAGCCTCAGGTCTCGTACAAGCAGGATGAGGAACAGCTTCTTTAACAACACTATCACATTGCTGAACTCGGAGTCCCGCCGATAGATTTCTCCAGTCTCTCCGTCCACATTGTTTGCTTATTCTGTATTTTATTCTGTATATTGTTCTTGTTCTGTGTTTTTATTTCTATATTGCAATATTGCTACGAGCAGACGCTAAACTGCATTTCGTTGTACCCATACTTGTTTCTGTGCAATGACAATTAAAGTTGAATTGAATTGAATTGAAAGACAGTGTGTGCTGCAGTTTTCTGCAACAATATGCCGTAGAATAATACGCAGAATAGTCACAATGCATCTTGGATTGTAATTATCCATATTTTGTTAACACAACAGTACACAACCATTTCGCTAATGGAGACAATGGGAATGTCTTTTTAAAAGAATCTCAAAATCTTTACAAAGATTCAATATTTGGGTTTGGTCGACTTCATGGGAAAGGTACTGGCAAATTTACTTGCAGGCAAAAAACCAAGAGTAGATACAGAACCAGCGTGTGCCAAAAATGGCAAATACTCAACATACCATAATAGAGAAAATATGGGGCAAAATTTTGTACAAACACTGATGATTGGGCAAGATACCAAAAGGAATCAAAATGGAGACCAAAGACTAGAAAGAAACTTGCAAAACTCGAATATCAAAATGTTTACCAAAGCAAAGGGGCAATACACTTTGGACCTGCAATAAATGATTAGTCATGTTGTAAATGAAATAAGGAAATGACAAATGTTGAATAATGGCTTTGCTTCATCACTTACAGCAAAAGGGTGAGAACTGCATCACAGACATTGAAAAATACTGAAAAAGGAACTGTGATAAGACAATAGGTGCAGGAATAGGCCATTCGGCCATTCAATGTGATCGTGGCTGATCATCCACAATCAGTACCACGTTCTTGCCTTCTCCACATATCCCCTGACTCCGCTATCTTTAAGAGCCCTGTCAATCTCTCTCTTGAAAGTATCCAGAGAACCGACCTCCACCGCCCTCCTAGGCAGAGAATTCGACAGACTCACAACTGTGTGAAAAAGTGTTTCCTCATCTCCGTTCTAAATGCCTTACCCCTTATTCTTAAACTATGGCCCCTGGTTCTGGACTCCCCCAACATTGGGAACATGTTTCCTGCCTCTAGCGTGCCCAAACCCTTAATAATCGTATGTCTCAATAAGATTCCCTCTCATCCTTCTAAATTCCAGAGTATACAAGCCCAGTCGCTCCATTCTCTCACCAAATGAGAGTTCTGCCATCCCGGGGATTAACCTTGAGAACCTACGCTGCACTCCCTCAATAGCAAGAATGTCCTTCCTCAAATTAGGGGACCAAAACTGCACACAATACTCCAGGTGTGGTCTCACTAGGGCCCTGTACAGCTGCAGAAGGACCTCTTTGCTCCTATACTCAACTCCTCTTGTTATGAAGGACAACATGCCATTCGCTTTCTTCACTTCCTGCTGTACCTACATGCTTACTTTCATTGACTGATGAACAAGGACCCCCCAGATCCCATTGTACTTCCCCTTTTCCCAACTTGACACCATTTAGATAATAATCTGCCTTCCTACATTTTGCTACCAAAGTGGATAACCTCACATTTATCCACATTAAACTGCATCTGCCCATTCACCCAAGTCACCCTGCATTCTCATAGCATCCTCCTCACAGTTCACACTGCCACCCAGCTCTGTGATTCATCAAGTCAATAAAGGGACAGAATGGTTCATACTCAATGGCAGACTTTCATCCTAGCATTTTAAGATGGGCAAAAACAAATGTAAATTTTCAAGATTTTAATTCAACAAGACTGGTCAATTTAGAACTATTAAGAGAGGAGAGAAGGGTAAATAGAGGAATTAGTCCATAATTTAGTTTAGTTTAGAGATTCAGCATGGAAACCAGGCACATGCCGTCAGGGTAGGCAAGGTAGGCAGTGCCTACCCTGACAAATTATAAAATAGTAATTATTAAATATAAATAGTAAAGGCACGGGAGAATTATGCCTACCTAAGAGATCGATCTCTTAGGTAGGCATAATTCTCCCGTGCCTTTCTTCCGCAGTACATGTAACACACGAAAGTATGTGCAACTCACGTGCCGTCAACGTTGCTTCAAGCCTTCAATGAAGCCTTCGAAAAAGGCAGCTGAAATTCTGCCTTTACACCGTGGACTGCGCGCACGTACTGCGCATGCGCAGCGCAAGTTTCTTGCCGGGTTTTTCAAACATGGATTGTCATTATCTTAAGAGCATCTTAAGAAACAAAGAGAGAAGAATGGAGTTCGTGTACAAATAATGTGGTAAGTAAATTTCTTTGAGCTATACATTTTTAAATACTTTATTGAGAGATAAGGCTTGAAGACAAAATACTTTATAAAAGTCGACCGATTGCCTACCGGAGAGAACAATCTGCGCATGCGCGTTTTTAAAGATTTTTAAAAACCGACTGACTGCCTACCCCGAGTAATTACTCGCGGCACGTGCCTGGTGGAAACAGGCCCTTTGGCCCATTGAGTCCGCGCCGAACTATTAACTTACAAACCTGCAAGTCTTGAATGTGGGAGGAAACCAACGATCTCAGAGAAAACCCAGGCGGTCACATGGAGAACGTACAAACTCTGTACAGACAACACCCGTAGTCGGGATCGAACTCGGGTCTCTGGCGCTGCAAGGCAGCAACTCTACCGATGAGCCACCGTGCTGCTCCAATTACTTGATGTAATAATTATTACAAACACCTTAATTTTCAGTTGATCAGAGAGTCACATGAAATCACTGGATGATATACATAGATTTCCAGAAGGCCTTCAGGAAATCCAAATTTAAAACCTATGCCATGAGGACACATTATTGACCATATCTGCACAAAGAATGGAATTGCAATCAGAATTTGGAATTGTTAATCAACTTCCTACAAGTCCTAGTTGCCTACATGGCACTCGATTGAGTCAATCCCCAATTATAGTTCAGAAAATTATGATAGTTAGGAGGAATTGCCTCTTCCTGTTCCAAGGTTCAGACAAGACGAGATTGATTTAAGAGTCTATCATTATTGTATCTCCATTAGATATCAACACCATCTTTTATAGTGCACAAAAAAATCCCCAAATGTACCAAATTCAGGTCTAGTCATTTTCTATTGTATTTCAAATTCCAACCAACCAACAAATTAAAGATTAATGTACCATAAAGACTGCACATATAAACACTGGTGCCAAAGTTATACTGCACAAATCTTAACTAATCCTGCATTAAATACCTATGGAGCTTGAAGTATCTATTTTGACTTTTACCAATTAAAACACAAACATCTCCAGTATAACTTAAAACCTACTTAAATTATTCCCTAAAACAATCACACTTATAAAAAGCATAAAAAAATATTAAAAAATGACCCCAAGTCCCTCACAGGTCCTGAAAAAATCAATAGCAGCAAGTGGAAGCAAAAGACAGCATCTTTCCCCAACTGAAGGCTACACAAAACATTTTAATCACCAATGAAGCACAATCATTGTCGTAATCGAGGAAATGCAACGATCAATTTGTGAACAGTAAGCTCCAGCAAACAGCAATGTGATAATGACAAGACAATCTATTTTAGTGATGTTGATTGAAGGATAATTATTGGTTAGGATACAAAGGACAACTTCCAGCTCTTCGATGCAGTACCATGTGGTCATTTGCATCCAGTTGAGAAAGCAGATGTGGGCTTGGTTTCACATCTCAGCTAAAATTCCACATTGCCAACTATGCTGCATTCCCCTAATATATATTACTAGTATCATCCTACATTTTTGTGCTTCGATCTTTGGAGCAGAGATTGAACTCAGACGAGAATGTCTACAAATAAGCCACAGCCAATGTTGACCAGGAGCAATAGGAAATCAAGTGGAATTGGCAGAGCTTGTAACAATCAAATGCTGTAGCAGAAAAACAAATGGTGTAAAAAAAAGGGGGGGGGTGTGATGGCCAGATAGGGGACAACAATTTTACAACTGTATTAACTGAAAGTGATCCTGCAAAGCTTTTAGGAGAATGTAGTAATGGAGCAAGCTACAAGTATGCATAACTTACCAAGTGGCAAAACAAAAAGATGAATAGATGCAAAAAAGGTCATAGACTTATGGGCCTGTCCCACTTAGGCGACTTTTTAGGCTACTGCAGGAGACCATGCCATCGTCACATGTTCGCAGGTGGTTGCGGGGCGGTCGCCTTTATGGTCGTGAAGAGTTCCCGCATTCCGGAAACTAGTCGCGGCCTTATTATGGTCGCCGCGAATTTTTCAACATGTTGAAAAATTAGCGGCGACTAGAATGAAGTCGCCAGGGAGAGTAGCGAGAATTCTCGTGCCGTAGGTGGGTCGCCAGGAAGTTCTAGTGGGTAGCCAGGTCTTAAAATAGGAAAGCAATACAAAATCTCCTAAGTACCTTTACTTGATTAGGTTCTCCAATACTTGAATTTTATTTGAATTCAGCACATTCTGCAACTGATTAACAAGTGCACATGTCACCGATTATTTTTAGTTCAAAAGCAAATCCGAATAACTTCACAAGTAGCTTTATACTCCAGTTTTAATCCACGTTAACAGAGATCAGATATGCCAACATTTCTACTCTATACAAATAACCCACCCCCAACCAATTTTCTGAATGTATTCCTTCCTGTCACTTCTATACATTTCGCTGACTTCTGCTGTGCAACCTTGAAGTGGAGATCAGAAAAGAGAAGTTTGAATGATGAAGTAAGACGAGGACCTTATCTTCTTCTTTTGTCCAATACCTTAATCATTGCCATTCATATTTCTGAAACATCAGCCATAATAGAACACCCACCTCAGAAGATAATGCATCTGCTCTACTTCAGAAACACGAGCACTAAACCCACGACATTACAATATAGTCCAAACCAAGTCTGCAAAGGCTAGGTCTTTTTATGAGAGATTATAGACAATAAGGCTGTTTATGAGAATTATAGACATAGGTGAGGAGTAGGCCATTCAGCCCTTCAATGTGATCATGGCTGATCATCCCCAATCAGTACCCCATTCCTGCCTTCTCCCCATATCCCGACTCCGCTATCTTTAAGATTGGTGTGTGCAAAATGAAATTTTCTAAATCACAATGTTTACTGCACTTGGAAATAGTAGTATTACTATTTAATGCTACGATATCCCACGACTCTGAATGGCACTACACAAATAAGACGTTCAGTATAAAAAAGAAAATAATTTGAGATTTTAATTGACACGGTATATAAAATATTATGATTAATTACACAAAAAAATACAACAATTAATCCTCTTTTTCTGGTACCGATGCTTCAAGTGTAATGCAGATTGACCAATGCATCAATAACATCAGTCATAAACTAGTTAACAAAAAATGTCACATGCAATCCACGTAAACTATAATCGACCCAAATATAATCCATTAACCCTACAAATCTTTAATAACTCCTTAAACCATGATTTGCCTGGATCACTCAACCTCAGTTTAAATATTAGTCTCGATGGATACAGCGGGACTTTGGCAGAGATTTCATTTGATTACAAAGATTTTGCATAGACAAAAAATATAATCAAATCTCCCGTAACAGGTAACATTTTTATGGTGCTTTAACTTTGATACCCAGCATGAATAATACTAAACTCTAAATAGAATGGGTATATCACAGAGTCTTTCGAGAAATTGTTCATTAAATTCATTTCTTAAAAACGATGCTTCTAATGACATCCTATTTAAAATTTATCTTGTCAATCAGAACATGTAAACCAAGGTTTATACACAGCTAACAAAAATGGACTTAAGTTCCCAAACCGTTATACCACACCAGAAGACTGAAATCAAATTCTAAATGTAGATCACCAATACATGACAAACATTGCTCACTTAATACTTCACAAACACCAAGGACATTTATAAAACACCAGTCACACTCCCAATGTCAGTTGCCTGTAACTAATACAATTCTTGTAGTATCACTTTAAACACCAAAGCTTTTCAGAAAGATTAATATTTTGAATTATATATATCAACATCCAATTTATCATTTGGTAACTTATTCTAAAGCATGACCCATGATTTACCAAGATTAATACAACAGTTTCCAAATCTGTTATGGATAAAACATTCATAGTGAATCATTTGCAGATTACTTAAAGTAATTTATTATACAGGTTTCTACACATCCAACACTATGCTACATATCTGTATTTCTAAATATTGAGTACAAACTTGAAATACAAAGTAACAAGCAAGACAACAACATTTTCAAATCTTAAATCTAGACATTGTCTACAAAAAATCCAAAAGGTCTTCTTTTAAAAACTTTAAACTACAAACATTCCCTATCAGGACCACTAAATATTGAGGATTTTCCACAAATGCTCATTCTTTATACACATGGATCCATCTAGTTGTCAGATAATAAATTCCACTTGGTCAAGTTTATCTAACCCAGCATAACCATTTCACAATTCGGATATTACAATATTCTCAACTTCCATAGATGGAAGCGAGGCACCTACAGCTTTGCACAGTAGCTAGTTAGGCAGGTAGATTTCTCCAAGAATGCCACTCATTCAATACGTTAATAGATTATTTCCAGTTCACAAAATCACTTTCATAAAACAAAGGATGTTTTTTTTTAATTCGCTGATTATAACACCGCTATAAGAAAAATGACGCCCCCCTCCCAAAAATATCATCCAGTCTTAAATTCACCAGGACGGTGGGGGCTTGACGGAACCTATGGACGGGATAGCTTCAGTCTTTCTTATAATTACTGTCAATGACCGGAGTCAAATTAAGCTGCCATCTTAGGTTAAGAGCGATTCTTTGTGTACAGCCTGTCCGGAGAGAAAACGCTGACCAAACAAACGACTGGAGAGCTCCCATCCTCCTCATGGTAAAAAGTTAGCTTGCTGAGAAAGCTATGGGAATAGTTTGATAAATCATTTAACATAGTGGATGAAAAAATCTGAAACCTAACCTGCAAGTTTTTTTAAATTTTAAGTCTGCGCGCATGTTTGTGCCCCCCCGTCCCGAACAAAGAGGTTTTACAATGTGTGAATGTGTGTGTCCTTGCCGCCGAAGACAACGACAAACATGGATGATTAAGCCTTGATGATTGTGAAATGTTGTGCGAGTGCTCGAGTGCCCAGTGGGATCTACCCCTCCCCTTACAATCCCTATTGCCCCCTTCCTCTTGATTTTTCTCCTCCTCACGCTTTCACAAATGCACGTGTTTTCAGTTCTCCTGAACTCAGTTTTGAAATATACACAAACACACGCGCACACTGAAGGATTTTAAAAGAAACAATCGGCTTATATCGAACACGGTGCAAGTGAATGAATGAAAAAAGTCCATCTACAGTTTCACGCCTGGCTTGGGCTTACAGTAGCGCAAAGTGTCTTTCAATCCCAACACACCGACAACACGCACTCGATTCTGCTGCTAAAGACCCGAGGTCTTCTTTCAGACCACATTCTTCTTCAGACAAATCACAGGCTGGTCCAAGAGACAGCGACAACTAACCAGGACTGAAACCGACCACAAAGAGAAGCGCCTTTTTAATCTCAGCCTTTTGGTGGTTGTTACTCAAATACGACTGGCAAAGGAAACAGTAACGGAAACATTAAAGACGCCGTTTGAGCTTGAAGTTGAACAGTTCACTCTCCACCAAAAAAAAGCTAGAATTATTTTTAAAGCCTCTTCTGACCTTATCACAACGCTGCCAAGCCCCATTATCTCGCAGTCTCTGGCCCTCTCGGTGGCCAGCGTCTCCCCCACCCCGACCTTCAGTGGCGGCAGCGGTGAGTATGTGTGAGAAACTAGTTCAAACCATTCGCGTCCACTACGGTGACCTGTGGGAACCACGAGCGCCCAAACCACACACACACAGCGAGAGAAAGAGAGAGAAACTTAAACTAACCCCACAATCAGAGCACACAGAACAGGACGGGACACCGACACTCAGTCATTACAAGAAAGAGAAAGAGGGACAGTAAACTCACTGCTGGCTGTGATGAGGACAGCGCTGCTCTATTAATGAAATGTTAATGGCTGCTTTTGCCAGCGGCAACGCACTCTCTCCAGTAGTGGTAGTTAGTAATCTCGCTGACCGCCTGCCCTCACCTCCTCCTCCCCGTCCTTTCATGTTTATTTACAGTCAAATTTCCTCTAACTCGACCCAACCGCCGACTCTCACACTTACTCTCCGTACTTACTTTGTTGGTGTTCCTTTTTTTTTAAACAAACAATTAAATTGTTTTTTCCACACTCTTCTTTCGCTCGTGCCTTTTTTTCAAATGAAATCGTTAATTAAAATTGTTTTTATTTTTTAAATTTTTTTTCAAGCAGTTTATTATAGTCTTTTCCCCAGCGGCGCTTCACTCGTGTTTTATAGTTGTGATAATCTTCTCGCTCGCCGCCTGTCCTCACTCACTCACTCCTTTGTGTTATTTCTCTCTCACCAGAAGTTGGAGCCCCGGCTTCCCCCGCGCGTTCTCGTCGCTCTTCTCCTCCTCCTCCTCCTCCTCTTCTCCCCAGCAACGCGCTCCACGCTCTGCGTGCGCGCCCCCGACGCCACGTTCACGTGCTCAACGCCGTCGCGTCAACGAATTTTATTTGCATATTTCTCTCCCGCCTCCCGATTGGACGGCCACCTCCCCATCCCCCCCCACTCCAGCACGCGGCCGTCAAACGGGGGAAAACGGCCCGAGACTAAACTAATTCAAACGTCAAAGGTTTGGACTTTTAACGGCTCCGCTCAGCCGCCCAACGTGGAAAGTGCTTTCGCTTCTTTCCATCTCTGGGCCTCGGAGCTTGAGACTTTTGTTTACAAAGATCTTTCGCTCTTCAAAGGGTAGGAGAAGGGGGGAGATACAACATAGAAATGTGTAGGAAGGAACTGCAGATGCTGGTTTACACTGAAGATAGACACGAAAATGCTGGAGTAACTCAGCGGGACAGGCAGCATCTCTGGAGGGAAGGAGTGGGTGACGTTTTGGGTTTTGGACCCTTCAGACTCCGTCGGAGTCACTCCAGCATTAATGTCTATATTGGTGTAACCCAGCATCTGCAATTCCAGCCTCAACATCACCCATTCTGTCTGTCCAGAAAGAAATGTGTCTTGTGCGACGTTTGCTGACGGGGCGGATGGTGAGTGAGGTGAAGGGAGGGCGGACGGTGTGTGGGGAAGGGAGGGCGGACGGACGGACGGACGATCAGTGAGGTGACTGGAGGGCGGATGGTATGTGAGGAAGAGAGGGCGGACCAAAGATACTAGAGCTCCTCTAGTATCTTTGGGGCGGACGGTGTGTGAGGGCGGATGGTGTAAGGGGAAGGGAGGGCGGACGGTGTGTGAAGGGACGGACGAGCTGACGCGAGCCCCCGATGGCTTTGAGCCAATCGGCCCTGACGTATGTCCACGCGCGCATCAAGGGCCCGGATCTGCCCCCGTTATGTTACGTAGATGAGTGCGAGGGGATCCTGAGGTGCAGCCCTCGCTCCCCCGTGTTACGCAAACCATCCGGGCGTCCATTACAGCCTCACCCCCGCGCTTACGCGAAACAACAAAAACAGCACAGCAGCAGTGCCGTCAAGGTCGTGCACGTCGCTTTATGTCACACAAGAATCCGGTGTTTGAAAGCGCTCCCACTTTGTGTTGTGTGACCAATATTGTTTGTTTCGGCTACTGACTGACGCAAGTGAACAATAAAATGGATCCGCTCCCTCCCCCCGTCGCTCCGCACAGGGAGCCGGAGGCGCGCCTTGTGCGGTGCCGCCACCACCATCCCTCCTCCTCAACATCCTCCTCAGCTGCACTTTAATCCGAGCTGGTTGATTTATTTGCGCGCAGTCAAGTGCGTTTGTATTAAACTGTACGAGTTGAATGTGGAAGGCAAAAAAAAAGTGTTGTCTTTCTCGACAGATGCGGAGCACTCCTTCGCCGCCTCCTGCTGCCGCTTTCTCCCAAGGACAGTCCAACAAGAGACGCGGCATCCGTTTTAATCCCACTTTTTTTTTATTTGACGTAAGTTAACGTGGCACAAGGTGCAATAACCTTTCGTGCAGCAGGTGCATGGTACGCCTTGGGGCAGCCATTTCCAAATGTGCGCAGTACAAAATATTCTTAAACGACACTTACTCGGTTTTATTTACAGACTAAACAATAATTTTTTTTAGCTGCTATAATTTATAAGTAGGAATCTGTAAACTTGCGCTTAAAATGAATTTAAGTAGAAAGTTACGGTAAATGTTTCACTGTTCAAGCAGCTTCTGTGGAGAAAGAAAATTAGTTTCGAGAAGAATGATATTCACAAAAATCCAGCCAAAAAGTTATTATTTCCAGCATTTTCGGGTTTTATTTTTGACTTTCAAACGCTGCGGTATATTTGATGGGGTTTTTAAACTTTATCAAAACTGCTGTAGAATCAGAATGTATTCTGGTGAAAGTGTGTGTATGATCGTAAAATAAATTTCCAAAACGAATAAGCTTTATATCTTTTATTTGGCTTTGTGATAATATTTACATTAATGTGAATGGAGCAGATGAATGGGTAGTTGGAGATTGTTGGTAATTGGTATTGGGAGGGCTACAAATTTCTGAACATTGAGAGCAATGTGTGAAACATTCCCCTTGGTTGATGGCATCCTACATTTTATTCTGAGGCATTAGGACTGTTTCTGGAGTAAGTATACACAGAACACTTGTATGGGATAGCATACCAGTGGATGGGAATTCCAAAAGGAATGCTGATAGGACAGAAACAAAGAGGGAATTAACCTACAAGTGAACATTGATTTCTCCAACTTTAGGTAACTAACCTACAAAACAGGTAGGATGTCAGATTTATAGGAATATCGTGGGTGGCAAATTTATGGGATGATTTTGTGCTCATCGAAAGAGGACCAAGAAAGGCAAGAGAGAATATGAGTTTAAAAGTCAAGAAAGATAAAATAGTCATTTAGATTTGCTATAGCTGAGTATTAAGGAAAAGAGAAAAAAAATGTGGTTACCCTGCAAACTGACAGCAGAAAGAAAATGAGAGTGGAATTTAGCAAGTACTTTGTGTATGTCTTCATGCTAAAAAGCATGAAAAACTTCCACAATTAATTGAGAACCAAGGGCCTGATAAGAATGGGGAATTGAAGGAAAGAAATACGTGGGAAAAAGAGGTTGGTGCCAGAAGCTGATGAAATCTAGTGAGAAATTTTGAAAGATTTGCCAAAGGAATTGGTGAATATTCTGGGTATCATTTTACAAAATGTTATAGATTCTGAAATTATTCTTGTGGATTGAAGGATAGAAACTGTGAGCCAGCTATTTAAGAAGAGAGAGAAAAAATGAAGTTACAGCTAGCCTACTGCCAGTAGGAAAGGTGTCCGTCCATAGTGAAGCATGTATAATACACCATGAACAGATTAAAAAAATTGAACAGAATCAACATGGGTTTATGAAAGAAGAATTATTTATGACTAATCTACTGGTGTTCTTTGAGACAAGGGGGAATGAGTGGATGTGGCGTATGCTGATACCCCACTTAGTGCCTTCTCTAAAAAGTAATTTGTTCTAATGTTGTTAGACCTTAGTCTGAACTCTCACCAGTACTTACTCGACTGAATGCATCTCCTTGGGTTATACTCCACTGAGCCAGGAATCTGGAGCAATTTTCCCTGCTGCTCTGCGATTTAAAAAAAAAAAAAAGTCTGTTGAGAAAGGTTGAACTGCCAAAGAAATGGTGAGATAGCCACTATAATCACATCCAAGAAATTCCCCCACTTGTCATATTGGCCCGATGCAGCTCTGAGCTGCACATTCCAGTTCTAATTGGCTGCTCTGTTTGCTTCATCTTTGCCATTGCCCACTCCCACAGACACCTTCTTACCTTGGTGGTTCACTTCACACTGAGCCATGTGGAGATTAGAACACTTTCTCTGTATTCTATAAGAACACCAGTAGAGTGTTCGTATAGAGGGATCCTTGCGGATTGATGCAAGGATCCCAGCATAACAACACTCATTCACCTCTACAGTTATAATGACCATTTGTATTCCACTAGCATTCTAATTCCTGGGAATGCATCCTGAAAGCCAGGCAGGGTGTACAATATACTTGTATTTTCACACAAGATAGAACACATGGAATTCAGTGTAATATACTGCCAAGGATCGGGAATTCTTCATATATCAGGGTGTTCATCGACTGGGTCTCTGCTCATCCCTATGCAATTGGATCTTTGACTTTAACCTCAATTAGTCCAAATTGGCAGCAACACTTCCTTCTCAATGACCATCAACACAGGATCACCTCAAGGCTGTGTGCTCAGTATCCAGCTCTACTCTATATGTATGACTAGTCAGACATGACCCAACACCATCTTTAAATTTGCCTACAATATCTTTGTTATTGGAGGAATAACAGGTAATAATGAGTCGAGTACAAGAGGGAGATCGATAATATGATTGAATGGTGCTATAACAACAATTTTGCTCTCAATGTTAAAACCAAGGAGGTGGTTGTTGACTTCATTACAGGCAATCCAAGGATCCTTGAACCTGTCTTCATCAACAGGACATCGAAGAAGAGAGTTAACAGCTTCAAGTTCTCGATGTTCATTTCTCTGAAGATCTGTCCTGGGCAAGCATGTTGATGCAATCACAAAGTTCACTTATGCCTCCACTTCCTTGGAAAAGTGAAGAGATTCGTTGTGTTGCTGAACACTCTACCAAATTTCTACAGGTTTACAATAGAGAGCATACTGACTGGTTTCATAACAGCCTGGTTTAGTAACTCGAACACACCGGAGCAAAAGAGACTGCAGAAAACAGTAGACGTTGCCTGGTCCATCATGGGTATTGACCTTCCAACCAGCAAAGGAATCTACAGGAGGCTCTGCCTCAAAAAAGCAGCTAATAACATCAAAGACCCGCACCACCCTGTCACTCATCCCGCTGCTGCCATCTGGAAGAAGATACGGGAACTTGAGAAACATGCCCACCAGGTGCAACAACAGTTTCTTCCCAGCAATCATCAGATTCATGAACCACATTGCACAACCATTACCACGATCCTACCTCAGAAATGATCTGCTATGGACTTTATTTTGGTTGCACTGCGTTCTGCGGGGTCACATTGTTGTGGCCAGTTTAACTTGTATTGCTGATTATTAATATATTGTAACATTTATTTGTAGTTTATTTTCTTAATATGCTGTCCTGAGAATTTTCACCATTTGCAGTTACATTTTCAGCATTTGTAGTTTTCTTAATTTGATTTTCATGGATTGAGTATTGGAATTGTTTAGAAAGTGTTAAAACAAATAAATCATCCTCGGGTGGACGAGCTGAGTCCTGATAGGTTCAGTACCTGGACCCCAGCTATTTGCAATCTATATAAATTATTTGACTATGGGGACAAATAATATATTTTCAAAACTAGATGCGATTGAGAGTAGGAGGCAAATGTAAAGACATTTCAAGAGGATACATATGCTGAGTAAGTGGGAAAGAATTGCAGATGTACACAGACGCTACAGAAATGTGTTTTTAGAAACATAGAAAATAGGTGCAGGAGGAGGCCATTCGGCCCTTCGAGCCAGCACCGCCATTCATTGTGATCATGGCTGATCGTCCCTTATCAATAATCCGTGCCTGCCTTCTAACCATATCCCTTGACTCCACTAGCCTCTAGAGCTCTATCTAACTCTCTCTTAAATCCATCCAGTGACTTGGCCTCCACTGCCCTCTGTGGCAGGGAATTCCATAAATTCACAACTCTCTGGGTGAAAACGTTTTTTCTCACCTCAGTCTTAAATGACCTTTTTCCATTATCGGACACAACATAAAAATGTTGTGTCCGACAACACAACATAAAAACAGAATATTTTTAATAATAGAGAGCGATTGCATATCATTGATATTCAAAGATCCCTTTGTCCTTACACTCCTGTAACTCAAAACTAGCATGCAGACACAACAATCAAATAAGAAATGAAATGGTGCTCTGGTCTTTATTACAAGATGATATATGTACAGGAATAAAGATATTTTACTACAATTATACCAAGGCGGCATGAGACTAGATACTGGAATCTTGAGAAAAATAGGTCTGAAGAAAGGCCCGAATTAAAACATCATCCATGACACTCCACAGATGTTGCCTGACTCGCTGTGTTCATCCAGCTGTTTATTTTTTTTGCAATTATACAAACCCTTGGCGAGATTGCACTGAGAGTATTGTGTATAATTTGTTTGTCTCTATAACTGAAATAATGTACTTATAGTGCAGTGGAGGTAGACTGGACTAGTTGTAAGGATGGTGGCTTTACTCGGCAATGAGAAATCAAACATACAAGGTCTATATTCTCAAGGTCCAAGAGAAACTAGATGCGATCGGGTGGCGCCGCGCGCAGCAGCCTCGCCAGCAGTCTGTTCGTCCTTTCACCCTTTTTGTTATTTTTAGTCTGTTCAAAGTATGTTCCTGGAGGTTTCTTAGTCTTTTTTAAGTGGGAGGTGAGCAGGGGAAAGGGGAAACCATTTCCCAGTCACTTCCTGGTCAGGATGCATCTATTCCCGAGTTGCATCTTCCCGAGTGGCGCGGCCTTTTCTGCCAGAGCTTCAGCGGCGGCGCAGCACTGGATTACCATTGCGGAGCGGGGCAATGCCTTACCGGGGATCGCCCTGTGGAGCACCAGAGTGTTGGGCTTGCTGATTAACACCATGGAGCTGTGGTTTGCGGAGCTTCCACCCGCGGGTGGCGCTGACTTTAACATCACGGAGCCTGGGATCTTTGCCGGGGATCGCCAGAGTTGGAGCTCCGTCCAGCTCGGCCTGTGGACTTCGGGAGCCGCAGTCTCCGGTAGGAAGTGACCAATTCCGAGCTCCAAGCCGCTGAGAGTGTTCTTCCGTTCCGACGCCGGAGCTCCGACCACCCTGCCGAGAGGGCCTGAAACATTGGGCTGCCATGGCGGCAAACGCAGAGGGCCTAAAGGCCCCGACCACGGGTGAACAAAGAGGAAGAGGACTGAACTTTATTGCCTTCCCTCACAGTGCAAAACGTTGATTCTGCTGTGGGGATGTCCATGTTAAATTCTATTGTGTATTGTGTTCTTTTTATTCGTATGTCTATGGTAATTCAAATCTCACTGTACCAATTGGTGCATGTGATAATAAATGTCTCTTGAACTCTTGAGAATATCTCTGAAATATAGAAAGTTCTTACATGGTTCACAAGAAACTTAGTTTAGAACCAGTCACAGTATAAGGACGTAGTCTCAGTATAAGGAATAGACCATTTAGGATGGAGATGAGGACAATTTTCTTCACGCGGTAACTAGTGAATCTTGCAATTTTCTGCCATGGAGAGCCATGGAGTCTCAATTATTGAATGCATTTTCATATGTTAAGGGAATCAAATAAGATGGGGAGAATGCAGAAAAAAAATGGTATTGAATAGAAAATCAATCATGATTTTGATAAAAACTGAAGCAGGCTCCAAAGCAAATTTGCTGCCATTATTTGTTTTAATCATATGTTCTAAAATGTTAGATGCAGTACCCAGCATATATTCTCCAAGAACAGAAATAGTTCAACATCTCAAAAGGAATTATGGATGAATATTAAATGTAAATCTTGCTACTAATGCCCAAATTCCACCTGGGAATTTAAAGCAAAATGATTTAAAAAAAAATTCACTCT
>CM075977.1:58542800-58633309 GCA_038087875.1 Malacoraja senta
ATGCGTACGGTGTAATCCATCCGTCACCAGGGACACAATCGGTGGTGAAATAGGTGTTGGAGATTGAAACAACATTCCCGGGGACAAAACAAGAGACTTTGGCACAGGTGGAGGTGGCGTAGCCATTGACAAAGTAACCGTATCTGAAACAGGTTGTGCTGGTACAGGCGGGCCGATGCCGCTGGATATGGATGGAAGTACACTTCTGCGGTCAGGATAGTACGGAGATACGCATTGCTGAAATGACAGATTCTCACACCAAATCTTTGGGGCATTGTCCCCATTCTGCCTATGGTGTTAATGTTGCCAGCACGGTTTGTCAGGCCCAAAACCAGTTGTCACATGTGCCCGGCAGATCTGATGTTAAGTTCATTAATAATTGTGTGAACTGTGGAGGTTGGCATGCTGGCATTCGTGAACGTTGCCCAGCTTATGGAAAACTTTGCCAATGGTAAATTGACTGTCATTATCAGATGGTAGTTGACATGGAGCTCCATGGTCGGAGAAATGGTGTGCCAGCGTCTGAACTACCCCGTGAGAAGTGGGGCTACTAAGAAGATCGATATCAAACCAACCAGAATATGAGTCAACAAGAACCAAGTATTGTTTGCCATGCCACTCAGATATGTCAGTTGCCACTATGGACCATGGAAGGGCATGGACCGGATGTAAGATAAGTGGTTGCATTTGTTGATGTGGTGCCAAACTGTTGCACACTAGATCATGCACCACCTCATGTAGGACATGCACCTAGCTGACACCCTCCTCGCATGCTCCTCGAAAGACCTGCGAGGGTTCACCCTCACCAGATGATGGTTTTGTGGTAATGACTTTTCTTTATTCCCTCGCCTTGCTTGGAGGACCTGGTAGCCCACACTGCTGCTGATGATACCCTACGATCGCTCTCCTCCATCATTAAGCGCAGTTGGCCTGACAAGCAATACAATCTACACACTTTCAGTTCGGCCCTTCTTTGCCGTCCATGATGAACTAAGACGACAAGATGGTATTATCGTAAAAGGCCACAAAGCTGTAGTTCCTGCCTCTACACAGCAAGTATTTTGATGCTGTCGATGCAGGACACCCAGGCGTCGAAGCAACTGGCCTGCGAGCAAAAAACATGTTCTTCTGGCCTGGCATGACTGATTACATTCACGAGAATGTGGAATCCTGTGCAGTGTGCAACAGTTTGGCACCACATCAACAAAAACAACCACTTCTCTCACATCCGGTCCCTGCCCTTCCATGGTCCACAGTGGCAACTGACATATTTGAGTGGCATGGCAAACAATACCTGGATCATGTTGACTCGTATTCTGGTTGGTTTGATATCGATCTTCTTAGTAGTCCCACTTCTCACGGGGTAGTTCAGAAGCTGGCATGCCATTTCTCTGACCACGGAGCTCCATGTCAACTACTATCTGATAATGGCAGTCAATTTACCAGCCAGTACTTCAAAGACTTGCTGCACGCTGGGGTTTTCGTCACATCACCAGCAGCCCTGAATATCCTCAGTCAAATGGGCTGGCTGAACGTGCCGTCAGGAGTGCCAAACAATTAATGGAACGATCCCACATCTGACACCATGTTCGAAATGATCAGACTCGCACGTAATGATTAGAATACATAGTCTTTTATTAGTAGAGGAAACACAAGGTGCTATAATCTCTACACGCATACTACTAGTCTGCCAGGGAGAGAGAGCTCTCTAATAAGCCTGTGGGCGGAGCAATAGTATGAGTGACAATCTCTACACTCTCCCTCTACCCCCCTCCCTCTCTACCCCCTCCATCTCTACCCCCTCTCTATCCCCTCCCTCACTCTCTACCCCCTCCCCCCCTCTCTACCTCCCTCCCTCTCTGCCCCCCCCTCCCTCTCTAACACCACTCCCTCACTACCCCCCTCCCTCTAGGGAATGGTGAGTATAGGTGAGTGGTGGAGTATTGCATTCGGGGACCAGCCCTCCCCTCTGACACCGCGTGCTCCACCTATCCCTCCATCTCTACCCCTACCCCTTCCTCTCTACCCCCTCCCTCTATACCCCTCCCCCTGTACTGCTCTATCCCCCCTCCCTCTCTACCCCCTCCCTCTCTACCCCCCTCCCCCTCCATCTCTACCACCTCCCTCTACCCCCCTCCCTCTCTACCATCTCCCTCTCTATCCCCCTCCCTCTCTACCCCCTCCTCTCTATCCCCCCTCCCTCTCTGCCCACCCTCCCTCTCTGCCCCCCTCCCTCTCTACCACCACTCTCTCACTACCCCCCCTTCCCTCTCTAGGGAGTGGTGAGTATTGGGACGTATAGGTGAGTGGTGGAGTATTGCGTTCGGGGACCAGTCCTCCAATCTGACCACGCGCGTCTCCCCCTACCCCTCCCTCTCTACACCCCTACCCCTCCCTCTCTACCCCCCTACCCCTCCTTCTCTACCCCCTCTCCATCCCCCCCTCTCTAACACCCCCCCTCTACCCCCCCTCCCTCTCTACCACCACTCCCTCTCTACCCCCCTCTCCCTCTCTTGGGAGTGGTGAGTATTGGGACCTATGGGTGAGTGGTGGAGTATTGCGTTCAGGGACCAGCCCTCCCCTGTAACCACGCATTGATGGGACGGGATCCAACGGGTCCCACTTGGTCTACTATATTTTAAAATTTTAAACTGTACTCTGACTATCATATCACAGGTGATTTTCAAAGATGTGTCAAAACTTCCACTTTTATACTCCATACCCTGTGCAATGGTCAACATTCCATGTTGAACCTACATGCTAACCTTATGTTTCATATATTTGGACCTGTAGGTCCAATTGTACCACAACATTTTATACTTATTGTTCAAATAATATTTGCTTTGTTAGTGGGCAACCTCACATTTTCCTACATTATACTTCTTGCCTATCTGTCTCTTTGCTGGCATTTTGTGTCCCCCTCAACTTGCTAACACAACCATCTTTGTATTATCAACAACTTTGCTAACAATGCACTCCACTCTTCAACCTAGTTATCAATATAGATTGTAAATAGTTGAAGCCCCAGCATTGATCCCTGTAGTTAAACTACTACAGTTAAACTCTGATAATCCAATTGCTCAGAAACCTTGATGGATCAGCATTAACTTCACCAAATTCCTGTGCTGCCTAGACATTTAGTGGGGCCATGTTTCCCACACTCCCTTAAAACATACCGGGTTTGCTGGAACATCTATAAGACTGTGTGATAGCTTAAAAAAACCCTGAATTGGAAGTATGCTGGAGAATTAGTTGTCAATAACATCCAAGAGTCCAGAAACTGGAGTCCTGCACTGCCAAAGTCCCAAACATGTGAGCTTAACCATATACAGAATCTATCCTTGCCAATACAATATCCCACCAATTATATCCAAACAAGAATCAGCCATTCAGTTCTATTAGTGTGTTCCACATTCACATAATAGTTCTGTACATTACTTTTATTTCTGATAATCTTATATTAAAATCTTAGCATTCGTTCTTGAAATTTTTGATTGATCCAATAATTACAATTTTAATATGTTTATTATGTGTCATTTTATTTTAAATAAAGCTATTTTTGAAAAAACGCACTTTAAAAAGCGGACATATTCATCTCCAATTTTAAGAATATGTCCACTTGTTCTGGACTTTTCTGGTAGAGAAATATAGTTGATCTGTAATAGGATTGTGCCCTCTCTGAAGTCAATTTGTCTCTCCAGAGGGTATGATGCCAAAACACAACACAACAACATAGAATTTGGCCAGCCCAGCATTCCACAACAATAAAAGATGTGTTCGAGTTGAATTGTAGCCTTTGAGACTTTAATTTTTTTATTCTTGTTGGATAGGTTTTAGTGATTTGTACACGTTAGTGTTTAAATCAATTCCTCTCTCACAGCTCTGGTCCCACCTTCAATCAATTATTGAGATTGGTATTACCTGGATCTGGAGTGGATGACATCTCTTAACATGGCAGTGAACTGGCATGTTCACTATGACTCTCTTACAGTATATCAATGCACTATAGGAAGTTTTCTGACTGGATACATCTCAGCCTGGTATGGCAGCTGCCCTGTTCTTGACCATTACGGACTCAACCCGAAACGTCACCCATTCCTTTTCTCCAGAGATGCAGCCTGTCCCGCTGAGTTACTCCAGCACTTTGTGTCTATCTTCGGTTTAAATCAGCATCTGCAGTTCCTTCCTACACATGGACTATCATAATCCATCTTCACAGTGCATTTCAACTGGAAGGCTGGAAATATCATCAAGGATGCCTCCCACTTTGGTCGTTCCCTTTTCTCTTTTCTGCCTTCTGGAAGAAGATACAGGAGTTTGAAAGTCCAGACATACAGACAAAAACAAATTTTCCTTACTTCTATCAGACTCCTGAACTAACCCCATCTTTCACGCTGCCATGTACCCTTATTCTTAATTCTATTTCATTCATTTATTGCATTATTCCACGAGATTTTTTTGCACTACTTCAGCTTGCACTGCAATCTTTCTGCTGTTTTGCATTGCATGTGTTGTTGTATTTGACAGTACCATGTGTACAGTTTACTCTGAGCTTCATGAGGAATAATGCACGAAGATCTTTAATGCCCACATGAGAGTATATTGGTTTAATACATGAAACTTAAGATCTAAAATCTCATAATGAAACACATTCCCTCAATTGCAAACATCCATGATTATGTACCCAAGTCTCAGGGGAACAGCTTAAACCCATGATCAAACTCAAGGTTAACTTGTTAAGTCACAAATTACACCCATTTTCTTCAGTGCTGAGTTTGGATATTGAAACTAATTATAAATCTGTTTTTCAAGCAACTCTCTTGTTTAGTGGATATTACTAAGACTTAAAATAACAGTTTCATTTCTGAAAATTAATCTATTTTGTTACTAATTAATAATGACCAATGGAACAGAAAGTAAAATACAAAATACAATTGTCTGGAATACAAAAACAGAGATGTAATGTTGAGGCGCTATAAGGCCCTGGTCAGGCTGCATTTGGAGTACTGGGAGCAAATCTGGGCCCCATATCTGAGGAAGGGTGTGCTGGCTCTGGAGTGGGTCGAGAGGAGGTTTACAAGATTGATTCCAGGAATGAGTGGGTAAGCATATGATGAGCGTTTGACAGAACTGGGCCTCTACTCGCCGTAGTTTAGAAGGTTGAGGGGAACCTCATTGAAACTTACAGAAGAATGATAGGTAGAGTGGATGTGAAAAGGATGTTTCCACTGGTGGGAGAGTCTAGGACCAGAGGTCATTGCCTCAGAATTAAAGGACGTTCTTTAAGAAAGGAGGTGAGGAGGAACTTCTTTAGTCAGAGGGTAGTTAATCTGTGGAGCTCATTGCCACAGAGGGTTGTGGAGACCAAGTCAGTGGATATTTTTAAGGCAGAGATAGACAAATTCTTGATTAGTACGGGTTATGGGGGGAAGGCAGGAAAATGGGATTAGGAAGTAGAGATCAGCCATGATTGAATGGCGGAGTAGACTCGATGGGTCGAATGGTCTAATTCAACTCCTATAACCTGTGAACTTGTAAAATGTATTAGTAAGGACAGACTTGATATTGGTTTATTATTATCACGTGTACCTTTGCTTTGTTTGCGTCAAGCAAATCATGCCATACATGAGTACATCAGATATTGCAAAAGTGAAAACTACTGCGTAGAATATAGTATAATAGCTACAGACAAAGTGCAGATTATTTATTTATTTATTTATTTTTGTTAGAAGTACAATAATGTGGTACCACAGTACCTAATACTTGTTGACATATTACATTTCATATACAACTTCTTATTTTTAATTTAATAATAAAGCAAGAGTAAGGAAGAAAGGGAGAAAAGAAGAGTGTTGCGTGAAATAGAAAGATAGCCCGAGAGAAGAAAGAAGAAAGAAGAAGAAGTAAAAAGAGAAAGAGAAAGACGAAATAGAGAAGGAAAAAAAAAAGGGAAAAAGGAGATTGAAAGCAATTTAATGTTCCTGGCCACCCGTCACCTGATTCTGAACCATTTTATTTCTATGGCTGTGTTGCACCATATGCTTGTAAGAAGTCGATAAAGGGAGACCAAATCAATAAGAATTGGTCTACTTTACCTGCTAGAAGGAATTGCATTTCTTCAAGATATGCCATTTCCGACATATTTGAAATCCACATTTTGAGTGTTGGTGTTGGCGCATTTTTCCAAAATTTAAGTATGAGTTTTTTTGCCGTTATTAAACCGTAATTAAGTAGAGATTTTTGAAACGTATTTAGCTTATTCCCATCTTCCATTGATCCAAAGATAATCCTTTCTGTATTAGGTTCAATTCTTCTATTAAATAGTTTTGTCAAAATTTCATTCCAGAATTTATGAAGTTTTATACAGGAGCCAAAAGAGTGTGTTATAGTGGCATTCCCAGATAAGCATTTATCACAGATGGGAGAGATATTTGGATAGATTTTGTTCAGTCTAGTTTTCGAGTAGTATAATCTATGTAAAATTTTAAATTGAATTAAATTATGTTTTGCATTAATCGAACATTTATGTATGTATATCAGGTATTCCCATGTTTCTCTTGAAATTTGTATCTTTAATTCTCGTTCCCAATCTGCTCTGATTGCCTCTGTCGATGGTGATTCTATATTTAAAATGATATTATATAAGTATGATATTAAATTGCTTGAGTGCCTTAATATTCATTGCTTCATCTAATGAATCTAGAGTTAGAATTTGATATCCTTGTATGTGTTTTTTCAAATAATCTCTAATTTGAAGGTATTTAAAGTATTGGTTATTTTTCAAGTTGTATTTTAATTGTAATTGTTGAAATGATAAAAAAAAATCCCATTTCATACAAGTCTCCAATCCTTTTAATTCCTAATCTTTCCCAATAGGTATACGTTTTGTCAGTGAGAGATGGTTTAAATGCGGGATTATTTACTATTGGAGTTAAAAGCGATAAGTTTCTTAATTTCAAAGTTAGTTTTATTTGTTTCCAAATTCGAATTGTGTTGTGGATAATTGGGTCTTCTTATATATTGTGTTATTTAATTTTATTGGGGAGAAAAGTGCAGATATTTTTAAATGTGCAAGGGCCACAATGTGATTGATCAGGAATTTATTCTTAGTATATGAGAGATCCATTCAAGGGTCTGATAGCAGCAGAAAAAAGGTGTTTTGAATTTGGTGGCACGTATTCAAGCTTTTATATCTTTTGCCTAGCAGGAGAGGGGAGAAGAGAATGACTGGGTTCAGAGTTGTCCTTGATTATGTTGTCTGCTTTGCCAAGGCATTGTGTCATATAGATGGAGTCAATGGGAATGAGGCTGGTTTGTGTGAAGGGTACTTCAGTTGTAAGAAAGATAAATTATAACAGACCCTTTAAAATATTTTGGGAGTAACTGGAGGTTCGGTGAATATATACATTTGGATTTTTAGAAGGTATCGCAATAGGTTATTACGCAACAGTGAAATTCATGCGATGTGTTTGATGAGCAAGAAACAAGGAAGAAGCAAGTCATTTTCAGGATGACAGGGTATCTTTTATACTAAGATCACTTGTATTCAAAGCCATCAAACAGGTGATTTGTTTGATGGCTTTGAATACGTGATCTAAGTATAAAAGTAAGGAGGAATTGCTGTAATTATATTGAACCAGTGTGATGACACCTTGAGTACCCTCGACATTCCTCATCTCTTTACGTAAAGGTCAGCAAAAGCTTGCAACATTGACTCCTAGGATGAGAAGTTTGTCTTAAGATGGAGATTTAGTAAACAAGCTTCATATTCCAGCAGAATTAAAAACATGAGAGGTGACTAACAAAAAAAATAATCTTTAAGGGCTGGTGAGACTAGAACTCGTGGCTATAATCTGAGAAGAGGACTAAATTTAGGACTGAGATTAGATTTTTTTTTTCCATTCAAAGGATTGCTTTTCTGGAATTTCCTGTCCCAGAGGAATTTCAGTTAAAGTGAAGTTCAGTTAAAGACAAATTGATTATTTGCATACAAAAAGGAATCAAACCCAGAGAAATGTACTTTCCTCTTTCACCATAAACCTATGGTCTCCAGTTTTAGAATCTTTTACCCTGAGAAACATACTATGAGCATTAACTTTATCCATGCCCCTCACGATCTTGTGTATCTCATTAAGATCACCCCTCAGCCTCCTACGCCATAGAAGAATAGTCCCAACCTCTGCCTATAACTCAAGCCCAGATAACATCCTAGTGAATCGCTTTTGCACTTTTCATAGTTAATATTGTTTTTCCTACAACTAGGCGACCAGGACTGCACACTACTCTAGGCTTGGATAGAACAGTGGCGTAACGGTAGAGTTGCAGACTTACAGCGCCAGAGACCCGGGTTCGATCTTGACTATGGGTTCTGTCCGTATGGAGTTTGTACTTTCTAGCCGAGACCATGTATGTTTTCTCCTGGTGCACCATTGGTCGGCATGGACTCGGTGGGCTGCAGGGGCTGTTTCCATGCTGTATTTCCAAACTAAATTGACCTAAAGATGTGGTGTTACCAATGATCTGTACAGCTGCATTATCATATCTGCTTTGGTACTCAATAGATTTCCCAATGAAGGCAAGCGTGCCAATTACATTGACCACAGTGTCCATCTGTCACTTAAAGGAAACCATGCACCTGTACTCCCAGTTCTCTTTGTTCTGACACTCTCCAGGGTTCTACCATTGAAAGCTCATTTGTCCTGATTTGGCGTACCGAAGTGCAACACCTCACACTTACATTCCATATAGACAATGTCCATTGCCCTGCCTCATCATTCCTCTTGGCGATCTCTGCAAAGTTCTATGACATATGTGAGCTATGATTTCCCACACACAAAGCCACACTGACTATCCCTGATCAGTCTGTGCCTATCCCTTTCAACAACTTTCCCACCACTGATCACAAGGATGTAGTTCCTGGCTTTTCCTTGCTGCCATTCTCAAATAACAGTAAAGCATTAGCCCTAGCCCCCTGCCACCCCAGTTTGATACACTGCGCATGATAAACATCTAAATATCTGGTACTATGAAGCCAGTAGATTAATACAATGAAGAGTTGTAGCTAGTTGTGAGCTGGTCACATGCTGGTGTCTACCCAGCCAGGTGGAACATTGGTTGGCCATGTTTAATACAGTATGGCTGGGCAAATCAGTTGTAGATCATGGTTAGGAGACTTTTCATCAGCTCCAGAAGGGGGGAGTGCAAGTGGTTGCGACGTCATCAGAAATGGAATTCTAAGGACAGGAGTTCGCTTTGTGGCCAGAAATGTCCTGGGTGGTCACAGTCAGAGTTTGGACAATTAGATGACCTTATAATTTTTTAGCTTGGTTTGAATGCTAGGTTTTCCTTGGTAGGTTAAGGATTGTTAACAGATTGCCAAGAATACCATTTATTGGAATTGGATTGTGTCCCAGCCTGAGGCTGTGGGCTTTCAGACATGCACAGGCTGTCCTGACGATCAGAAGCTTTATTATTATTTTGTGGAAGCCTCTATTTCCTATCGTAGGATTCCAAATATAGATCTTCTCATGAATTTTATTGCAGTATCCTATGGCTCTTTAGCCTTGTAAGCCAGGGCTAAATCATCAGCATATAAAGAGGCATGAGTTTATCGAAGAGAAGTTGCTGCAGTACATACTGAAGAGCATTGGTGCCAGTTCTGATCCACAAGGAGCCCATTAATGATGATGAATGTACAGCAGTTGCATTAATACCAATGTGCTAAAGGAATTGTTAGTTTCTGAGTAAGAGAGTTGGACATTTTCACATATCAATAAATTGAGTGTTGCACAGCACACATTTATACAACATTATAATATCACATAACAGATCAAAAACTGGCTTCAGATTTCCATTCAATTATGCTTCATTAGTCATGAAACATCAGCAAAGTCAAATGTTATCAAGTAGTACTTAATCATTGATAATTTATTGATCAATTTCCAAGACAACTACTATATTCTAAACTTCATTGCAACTTTTGTCCAAATATGGACAGATGAATTGAATTCAGATGTGAGTCACGAATCACTGATGGCGATGAGTCAGAGTATAGAAGTGAGATCGACCGATTGACCAAATGGTGCCAGCACAACAACCTGGCTCTCAACACCAGCAAAACCAAGGAACTGATTGTGGACTTTGGAAGGGGTAAGGGCCTGTCCCACTTGGGCGACATTTAGGCGACAGCCTAAAAAGAGGTTGTCGCGTCGTGGTCGGGTCGCGATGTGGGCGTGACGCGTGGTGACGTATGCAGTGACGCGCTTCCCTGTCGCCCCAGGATTTTGGAATGTTCAAAATCCAGGGGTGACATTTGGGTGTCTCATCATTTTGTGCGCCCTGTCACACGTTGACATATGCTGTCCTGTGGGTGACGCCCAGTTAGGGTTAGGGTTGGAGTTAGGGATCACAGATGGGCGTAAAATATTCTTCCTTCAATGCATGGATTTTAAACATTAATATATTAAAAGCCCGCTGCCTCTGGGGGTTTGGAGAGACCATTGGAAGAGATCTGCCTCTGGGACAACTCGAGGCCAACAGTTTGGTTCTGATGAGGAGCAGGCAGAACATTGGGGGTTCGAGTCCAACCCCTGGGGCCCCTGTGTCACATTTAGTTCAGAGATACAGTGCCCTTCGGCCCACCGAGTCCGCACTGACCAGCGATCCCCCTCACACTATCCCACACACGCTAGGGACAATTTGTACTTATACCAAGCCTATCAACCCAGAGTTAGGGTTGGGTTACGGTTCGGGTAAGGGCTAGGGTTAGGGCTAGGGTTTGGGGTTCCTCCCGCACTCTAAAGGCGCACAGGTTTGTATAAATTGTCCCAAGCGTGTGTGGGATAGTATAGTGTGCGGGGGATCGCTGGTCACAGGCTGGGTCCACAAATGGGAGGGGCGTCGGGGAAAGTGGGAGGGGGGTGGAGAATGGTTGAAGGGGATGTAAGGGGAGGGGGTAGTGATAAGGGGAGAAGAGTGGAACGGGGAAAGGGAGGAAGGGGGGAAGGGAATAAGGGGGGAGAGGGGAGGGGAGAAGGGTAGGGGGAGTGGAGGTGGGATGGGGGCGGGAGGGGGCAAGAGGGGAGTTCAGTCTACACTCACTGAATCCATCCCTGTGAAAGGTTATAGAGAATGTGATTGGATCTGGAAGTGGACCAATACATCTATAAATAAAACTGAACGACTCAGACATCTTTTCACTTGCACAATTGATTTTATTGTATTAATTTTAATATATTCATGTTTAAAATCCTTGCATTGAAGGAATAATATTTTACAGCCTCAACCCTAACCGGACGTCACCCGCATGACAGCATACGTCAGCATGTATGTCGTGCAACTTGACGGTTTTATAGGCGTCAGTCACTGACGCTCCACAGTCGCCCAAATGTCGCCCAAGTGGGACAGGCCCTGGAGGATAGGGACCCACAATCTCGTTTATATCAACGAAGGTGGAAAGGGTTAAAAACTTCAAATTCCTGGGCATGCATATGTCCGGAGATCTTTCCTGGTCCCAGCACACTGATGCAATTATAAAGTAGGCACATCAGCGCCTCTACTTCCTGAGAAGATTACGGAAAGTCGGTATGTCAAGGAGGACTCTCTCGAACTTCTACAGGTGCACAGTAGAGAGCATACTGACCGGCTGCATCGTGACTTGGTTCGGCAACTTGAACGTCCAGGAGTGGAAAAAAATGCAGAAAGTTGTGACCACTGCCCAGTCCATCATCGGCTTTGACCTCCCCACCATCGAAGGGATCTATCGCAGTCTGCCTCAAAAAGGCTGCCAACATCATCAAAGACCCACACCATCCTGGTCACACACTCATCTCTCCGTTGCCATTGGGAAGAAGGCACAGGAGCTTGAAATCGGGAACATCCAGGTTCAGGAACTGTTCTTTCCCCACAGCCATCAGGCTATTAAACATCAAACAAGCTCTGAACAATAACAGTCTATTATTACTATTGCACTTTATCTGTTTATTTATTGTGTATATATATATGGTCTATAGTATATAGAGACACTGAACTGTTATCTCCTGTTCTGTATTATGTTTACATATTCTGTTGTGCTGCAGCAAGCAAGAATTTCATCGTCCTATCTGGAACACATGACAATAAAACTCTCTTGACTCTTGAATAACTCCCCATCACATTATAGAAGTAACACAGCCTGCTGTTATAGTTTTTAAAACATTAATTTTTACAAGGCTCCCTATGAAGAAAGTTAGGCTAATTAATATCTATTGAGCTGATATGAATACCGGGGATGATAAAAGATGGGATTTATGCAAGACCAGTGTTAATAGGCGATTCATGGTTGGTGCAGTCTCTGGGCCAAAAGATACATTTCTGGCTTTATGATATGTTTGCAGCTCATAAGCTAACGAATCAGTTTGTTTCAGCAAGCAGCATCTCTAACAAACATTGATGCTTGGGCAAATGTAATAAGTAACAATTAACCTACATTTCACCCATCTGCCAGGTACCTTTTATCCCTAACAGTCACTTCCCCATAACTTTTAATTCTATTATCACCGAATCTCCTATTATCTTAACACAATGTGGAAATTAAATTGTAGAAAGAAAACCCAGAGTGGTTTTCATTATTTGGAGACAAAACTGAAACAATGCTTCCATATCTGCCAGGTCAGAGTGAAAGTTTTAGGGTTAAGACATTTCTTCCCTCTAGACTCTGTCATTGACCATCCCTTTACAATCACGGATGCTGCTTGATCTGATGACTTCTTCAAGTTTATCTGTTGTCTTTTAGTCTTGTATGTAATCTGCGTTTGAAAATATTTTACATTTGTTTTCTCTGATTGCCAATTCTCCTGACAAAAGAAAGAACTATTTGGAAAATAAATCGATTTTTGAACACAATCTTAACCGAGGGAAATAAAAACTTGCCTCGCCTTCATCCCCTTTCCAAACATATCCCTCTGGAAGCTGGCTCACAGCCAAATACCAGAAAATATTTTCAGTTGGAAATATAAACACCAGAGCAAACCTTGAAGAATGATAAAACTGAACCAAAGTCTTAAATCTCTGTATTATAGAAACTGATTCTTATAAAGATTACAAATATTTAAATTAGCTTTAAAGGTAATCTTACACACACATTGTGTGCTCACTATAAGTGTAATTTATTCTGAACTGATTAAAATTTAAAAAAAAACACAATTCACTGTCGAGGACTGCATCAGAAAAGTGCTGGAAGTTTAGTTCACCATTGCTGTGTCCCACATATCCTTTGAGTACTACATGGAAAAATAAAATCACAAATCATAAAAATATTCTCTTAATTGAATTTGCACCATCTTTTATTCACTATGGTGAAATTTGCTGTGCATTTTAAAATATACAATTGAGCATTGTTATTGCAATATAGTTGATGTTTTGTAAAACATGCACAATCCAATATGTTTAATCACTTATTTCTCCCCACCATAGAGGACATGTAATGATTCAGCATTTGCAAAACTTGAATAATTCATTTGTGGAACCTCCCACCATTGTCAACATGGGTTGAATTAATGGATAATTGTTGATCACATACAATTTCATTAATGCAGAAATATTTTCATTTTCCTGCCTGGTCTAAGGCACACTTTAGCAATTAAATAAAAGCATCTTCAGAAATATTAAACTAAACGTAATGAGCAAGGATCCCTGGGCAAAAGTGTAGACAATAGACAATAGGTGCAGGAGTAGGCCATTCGGCCCTTCGAGCCAGCACCGCCATTCAATGTGATCATCCCCAATCAGTACCCCGTTCCTGCCGTCTCCCCATATCCCCTGATTCCGCTATTTTTAAGAGCCCTATCTAGCTCTCTCTTGAAAGCATCCAGAGAAACTGCCTCCCTCTGAGGCAGAGAATTCCACAGACCCACCACACTCTGTGAGAAAAAGTGTTTCCTCGTCTCCGTTCTAAATGGCTTACTCCTTATTCTTAAACTGTGGCCCCTGGTTCTGGACTCCCCCAACATCGGAATGTGCTGAATGTGGAAATCATCAAAGTATGTAATATTACAAATATCCAGTTCACTGTTTGTCATTTGTTTTTAATTTGGACAGTAAGTGATAAAATGTTTGTATTAACTCATTACTTCCTTAAGCTTAGTAAATTTAGGACGTCTCCGACTCTTCCCAATTTCTACAAATGCACCATAGAAATCATTCTTTCTGGATGCATGGCAGCTTGGCATGGCAACTGCTCTGCCTAAGTCTGCAAACAATTGGAGAGTTGAAAATGCAACCCAATCCATCACATAAACCAGCCTCGCTCCCCACTGACTCCATCCAGACTTGATGCTCCCGCAGGAAAGCAGTCATAGTCAAGGACCACCCACACCCCGGTCCATTCTCTCTTCACCCTTCTTCTGTAGGGCATAAGATACAAAAGCACCTACCACCAACTTAAAGAATTGTTTCTTCCCCACTCAATTGTTGAACAGACCTCTTGTATGTTAGGGATTGACATCCAATCTTCCAAAAGGGACAGATAGGATAAGCATGCAGGCAAGAAAATGGCAGAAGGAATATTACATTGGAAAAGTGAGATTATTCAGCTTTGGAGGAAGAATAGAATATATTTTAAATAGTAAATCTCATTAGTACAGAGGAATCAGGTTTAGCAATTTATGAAAATCCCCATGTTAAAATGAAGTTATAATGAGCAATTCGCAGTCTGTGCTAAACATGATGTCAAGATAAACTAATCTCATCTGCCTGCACTGGATCCATATGCCTCCATCGTCTCCATATCCACGTGTCTATCTAAAAGCCTCTTATCGTATCTGCCTCCATCACAGACACCTACCCCTGTAGATATGATCCGCACATCTCCTTTAAACTTTGCCTTCTCATCTTAAAACAATGTCCCCTAATCTTTGACATTTCTACCCTGGGATAATAGGTTCTGACTACCTATCTTATCCATGTCTCTCAGATTTATACTCCTAATAGATCTCCCTTCAAACTCTGGTATTCCAGAAAAAACTACTTAAGTTTGACCAACCTCTCTTTGTAGCTAATACTTCCTAATCGGGCAGCATTCTGGTAAACCTCTTCTATTGCAGCAATATGTAATTTTTCATAGGTAATTCCCAAGATCAAAGATGACTTGCTCAGTGATTTCTAAGTTGAATAATGAAGTAACAAGGTGGGACCAACAGACTCTTCCTTAGATGGACCAGGAGTTATCTGGCTAGGCAGATGGCTGGGTAGTTCAAAATGTGGTGCATTATGCTGCCCAGGAATATACTGTAAATGCAGTCCCAGGAATATATATGTTATCCCGAATACTTATGCACTTGAAGCATTCTTGGGCCAGGAATGCCTGGGACTCAGTAGAAATTATGCAAACATTTTGGAAAGCCCATTTCAAGCACATCCTTGAATGAACTACTTGACATCTTCCCAGGAACGAGATCAGAACAGTGGATGTGTTTCCCAGAATCAGGTGTTGGGCATGCAAACACCATGGCCTGCTCAGCAGAGGCAGAGTCAATTGTGTAACATCCTCTATGCTGGGGATAGTTTGTTCATCCAGTGAATATTTTGCAGATTTAGCATTGGTGTGATCTTTCCTGTCTGAGTCTAGATCTCAGAGAATATAGGACATGAATCATTGTTGTCCAGTTGATCCTGAGATTTGAACCAGATTATACACTTCAATTGACCAAAAGCTATGCTAGCAAATTGAAAGCATAAGGGAATTTGGGATCTCTTGACCAGGAGGTTGAAAGGCCATATTCCAACTACACCATAACAAGGCCTCAGGAGCTTACGATTTGAATCTCTGTGATGAAAGGTTTGGGGTCATAAATCCACAATCTCATTGCTCACATCTGGTAAGGGGATATACCAGGAGACCTCATCGTGATCTCTAATTGTAGGAAACAAACACAAGTCTTGACGGTGCTAACTACAGAGAGGTCTGACATAGAGAAAGTCATTGCTGGGGTATTTCTGAACCATTTCCTCCCTGTGGTCAAAGAGCTTCTCTCATTCTAAAGGCATAGTGGACAAAATCTCCATGTCATAGGAGTAGAATTAGTCCATTTGTTTTGTTTTCAGTGCACAAGCAGCTTCAACTGATCTAAATACAGTTTGTGCAGTCATCATGATGGATTTCCCAAGAACGCAGTCGAGTAGATGACAAAGTGCGGCCCTGCAGAACACTCAATTTTTAGTGCTCTAGATTGTGGAGACCAGACACTCAAAGCATGCCTACCATTTGGTCCATCGCGTCTACTCTGCCATTCAATCATGGCTGATCTCTCTTTATCTCTGACCCCCATTCCTCTGCCTTCTCCCCAAATCAGAAATGTGGGAACCAGCCTTAACTGTTACCCATGAAATTTCTCAACCTCATGTCAAAATTCAACTGAGATACACCAAGAAGCACTCTCCTCAAATTTTACCAACCTGCAGAAGCTCATCGTCTCCTTGTGATTTCCTCATAATGGCCTGTAAGCCATAATTGCAACGAAGGGAATATTGATCAATATCAATGAAGACCAGTGCCAAACAAGATTGCCCAAGATTGGAACATGTTTGGGCCTCTCACCCAAAGAATAGACACACCTTGGATGCAGTGGTGTATAGATTCACTCTATTATTTCCTCAGATTTAGGGGTCATCTTGAGATAAAAGATTAAGGATTATATTCACTGGATCTTAGAAGAGTCCATAACACTTTGAAAGAGTATATGCTAACAAGCTGCCTACTAAGACTAGAGAATATGAAACACACCAAATTATTGTGACAATTGTCTAGGACCAAGAATTAACACTGTAAATCATTTGAAGTTACTGTTCGAGGGCCACATCCACAAACTCTCTTCTCCACAGAGCCACACCTGTAAGGCATATCCAAGACTGATCAATAAATTGCTGGAGACAGCAGAAATCAAGTAGCTTGGACATTGGGTGAGAAATTGATTGTAGGTACTAGATCATATATCATTGCATGAATAATTTGTGCAGTTAGTGGAGCCAGATGTTCCATCATCTCACTAAGTTGCCATGGATAGAATTCATCAGCAGGCTATTTGGCATGAAAGGGACCATAATTGCATTCAACTCATCTTCACCCAATATTTATCCAGCAATGAGAGCGCACCACAATTAGAGACAGGAATCCCATTTACTGGTTTTTGCCACTAATTGAAGATCATAGTCAATTGCAGAACACCCTCACCCAAACCTTCCAGCTCACTGGCAACTCCATTGTACAATCGTGGTACATTCAAAATCATTTACAGTGCCCTCCATAATGTTTGGGACAAAGAACGATCAATTATTTATTTGCCTCTGTACTCCACAATGAGATCTGTAATAGAAAAAAAATCACATGTGGTTAAAGTGCACATTGTCAGATTTTAATAAAGGCTACTTTTATACATTTTGGTTTCACCATGTAGAAATTACAGAAATTATTGATAAAGCAATAAAAGTTTCCAAAGGTGATGGAAAGACGGGAGGAAAGACTAGATGCTGAGAGCTCTCTTATACCTGCATTAAGGAGGCAATTAAACACATCTGAGCAATTATGGTTATAAACATTATGGTGCCCTGAAATGGGGGGACTATGTATAAACACAGCTGTAATTTCTACATGGTGAAACCAAAATGTGTAAAAATGGCCTTTAATAAAATCTGACAATGTGATTTTTCCTATCACAAATCTCAAATTGTGGAGTACAGAGGCATATAAATAAATGATGGGTCTTTGTCCCAAACATTATGGAGGGCACTGTAACTCAGTGTGACTAAACAAATAATTTTCTTGCACTCAATTTCACCCCCAAAAGAATTTGTTCTTCAAACCACTTAGTTTTCTCAACTTTCAGAAATGTAACAAGTGGGAATAATGAAAGTGAACCCAACTAATATTGGTGCTACTTTTGAAAGTTAATTATGAACACATAATTCTGAAAACCCTGGAACTGTTCTAACGTTTAAACAATTTTGCAAATTCTTGCAGTGCCATCATCTCCCCAAACTACATATGAACTGTTTTTTACCCATGCTTTCCAAAAATATAACCTGATGCAATCTTCAAATGTGATTAGTTATTTGCTACTTCAATTCTTAATGATAGAAACATTGCCCATATACCGCCTACACTCTATTCAAGTTAATTGCAACAGATGCATTAGAGTTGAATAATTGGCTTTGTATATCACTACATTAATATTCATTAAAGACAAATTACATTTTTTTCCTTAATATTTCTGGGTGTGAAAATGGACGATACAAAATTAATTATTGACTAACCATTGGAACAAAAGTTAAATGTAATAAGATTCAGCAGGTGTGGAACTGGTTTTAATGCAAATAAGAAACCAAAGTAGGTACTGATTTTAGTTTTGCTGTCTGATTAAATGCTCATACAAAAGTTCATGTATTACTGGCATCTTAACTCATTACTGTCTAAATACTTTACCAATGTCTTTCTTCCTGTTCAATTACTTTTGACCTGCTTTGGTTTATAGGTTTACCAATAGCAATTAACTGCCCAAAATGCCTTTTTTGTTGTGAAAAATGGCAAAACACAATTAATCTTCATAAGATGCTACTTTAAAATTTTAGTTTAAACACATTTCTAAATATTTAAAGAAAATGGGGTTCACAAAGCTCATTTAAACCAGCATCTGCAGTTCCTTCTTACGCACTTCACAAAACGACAGCCTGTTCAGTTTTTGCCAGGTTGTTTCATTTTGGCAGGTTTATTATTTTATGACCCCTGTACAATAAACAAGATCTTCACTGACAAAACAGAACAAACTGCCAAGAAAGAAAAATTTTACACCACTTTTACATCTAATTTTAAAGTTCATGTTTAAATTTACTGGTCAAAGAAATACATGCAGATAAAAATGTGTATAATGAGAAAAAAGTTCTACACATTTCAATGAACCACCCCAAACAAAACAAAAAGGATCCTCTCAGCTGCCATTTGTTGTAATCTTGTCAAACTACTTCTTAAGGCAAACCTGATTCATTTTTGAAGGGGGTGCTTTAAAGAAGCTGAATAGACATTTGGCATTAAAATAGACAAATGAAGATATGAAGTTTGTGACAATGTACATTTAACTTGAGTTACATTTGAGAGTTATGGATGTAGGTTTCAGTGGTAGGATGGGGAACAGAACAGTTGGTAGTGAGCCCAAAAAGTAAAACCATCACAAATTTGGAATAGACAAAGCTTTAGACTAGAAGAACAATACTGCCATTTTAAGCCGTAGTCATCCAGAAAATGTTTGTGATCTGCCTAACTACGAAGGGATTTCAGCTCGACCAACATATACCCAAGCTTGTTATTTTAACTATATATACACAAAGTGGATGATAAATACAGAATTAAAACATTCCTCTAGCATTTCTCCACAGCATTTGAAATTTGACAGCTTTTACAGTTTGGTATTGCAAAATAAGTAACAGTGATAGCAATTTTAATCCATACAATTAAAATACTCAGACAAAATTTGTAGTGTTTAATACAATTCGTGTTGTAGGCAAGGGCAAAATAGACAAAAGATTAACCAGAAAAAATTAACTGTAAATAGGTGCAAGTACAATTTTCAAATCCTGTCATTAAGCAAATTCCTGCTGAGAACAGTATATACGATAAGTTTTACAAGGTTTATGAAGGACTTTCCGGATATCCCCTGTTAGATAAAACATACAGCAATGGCCTCACTTCTTGAACTGATAAGGAAGAGAGTGAAAAGGTAAAGGGTCCCAAGTCAAGCAGACAGAGAGTCGAAGAACCTCAACAGCAACCTCCACCAGCCTGTTGCCCTCCATGGCTACCCGGATGTGATGCATTGGTAGCAGCGTGCTGTGGTCCAATCTTTATGCCATTTGCCTTGAAGGAGACAAAGAAAAAAAATTAGGAGTGGTACATGTATAACAGATTCAGAAGACTGGAATATTATCTCTAAAAATTGCATATTGTCTTTATGGTGCACATAAAAAACTATTTATCAAATCATTTGCAGAATTTGTTTACTATAATAAACCTTCTTTTCCAAAATCAAATATCTACATAATGCTGCATAATGTTTCTATTCAAGATCACTTTAATACTTGCATATTATTTTTCCATTGCACATCACAACATTTATATTGGCTTATTTTCTCAAAAACTAATGATCTTATCAAATTCTGATTGCCAGATTGAAAACATTCAAAATTTGCTTTGAAATTATAAATTCGAGATGTTTACACAAAGGAAGGAAAGTTGTGAGGGGAACTGAAATAGCATACAAAGGGATATAGGTATGTTAGATAAGTGAGCAAATATCTGCCAAGTGAAATATAATGGGGGAAAGTGTGGAATTATCCATTTTGCACAAACAGTAAAGTTATCTAAAAAGAGAGATTAGGATGTTGTAGTGCATGATTCACAACCGGCTACTATGCAGATACACAAGTAATTTGGAAAGCTTATCATTGTTAGAAGAATTGAATACAACAATAGGTAGGTTAAGCTTTAGTTACATGGAATATTATCACACCCAGTACCTTATATGATTTAGATCTTATTTAAGGAAAGAGGCTGATGCATTGGAAGGAGTTCTACGGATGTTTAGTTGACAAATAACTATAATAAAGGGCTGCCTCATGGAGAAAGATTGGACAGACAGGTTTGTATCAGGAAGAGTTTAGAGTGAAGACGATTGAAACATACAAGATCGTCAGGAGATTTCAAACTGTGTTGCAATTTAAAAATAAGGGTCACCATTTTAAACAAATGTGGCAATTTTTTTACCTTCACGGACTGTCAAGATTCTTTGTAATTCCCCATCTCAAATGGCAGACAAATATTTTTTGTTGAATGGTGCAGGTTGAGGGGTTGAGTGGCATTCTCTTCCTCATATGTAAGTTTGTATGTAAAAGCAAAGTAGTCATGATGAATGTTTATTTTTTTTAAAAGGTACTTGTTTTGCCATAACTGGAGTAATCTGTCAACTTCTGAGCATCACATCAAGAAAAATATAGCATAGAGTGGATGTGGACAGGATGTTTTCACTGGTGGGAAAGTCCAGGACCAGAGGTCATAGCCTCAGAATTAAAGGACGCTCTTTTAGAAAAGAGGTGAGGAAGAGCTTCTTTAGGTGTAGGAAAGAACCGCAGATGCTGCTTTCAATCGAATGTAGACATAAAATGCTGGAGTAACTCAGTGGGACAGGCAGCATATCTGGAGAGAAGGAATGGGTGACGTTTCAACCCGAAACGTCACCCATTCCTTCTCTCCAGAGATGCTGCCTGTCCCGATGAGTTACTCCAGCATTTGTGTCAACCTTCGAGGAACTTCTTTAGTCAGAGGGTAGGTAATCTGTGGAACTCTGCCACAGAGAGCTGTGGAGGCCAAGTCCGTGGATATTTTTGAGGCAAAGATAGACAAATTCCTGATTAGAACGGATGTCAAGGGTTATGGGGAGAAGGCAGGAAAATAGGGTTAGGAGGCAGAGATCAGCCATGATTGAATGGCGGAGTAGACTCCATGGGCCAAATGGCCTAATTCTACTCCTGAAACTTGTGAAAAAAGGAAAGATTGAAAATGTAGAAGAATATAACCAAAATGATTCCAGGGATGCGGTATGTCATTTATGTGGATAGGCTGGAAAAGCTGGAGTTGTTTGCCTGGTAACCGAGGAGGTTGCAAGGACTTTTGGCAGAGAAATTAATAATCATGAAGTGTATCAGCAGAGTAGGTGGAAAACCCGTTTCCTTTGGCAGAGGGGTTAGTAACTAGACGATATAAAATAAGTGACTGGCAATCCAAAATGGCTTAAAAAAAAACAACCACGCACGCCGTATTGTTAAAGTCTAGAATTCAAACCCAGGAGTGCGGGGAGGCAGATTCAAATGGAGTATTCAAAAAGGAGCTAGATGTATCTGAAAAGATTGAATTTGCAGGGCTATAGACAGAGAGAGTGGGACGGCTGAATCCCTCTTTCAGAGTCAGTCTAAACATGATGGGCCGAATGCCTTCATTCTATGCTGAAATGGATGATTTTGTAAAATCTTTCATTTTTTAACATGGAACCCAACAACAGTAAAAGCCAACCTCTCAAAAAATAAGTTGAGCTCAATTTGTTTGGATCAAAATGAATCTGCTTCTGTTATACCCGACACAAAATTGTACATGTTATTGTTTAAGTGTATTTCTAAAATAAAAGAATCAAAGAGCTTTTGAAAAAATGAAAAATGACCTACAATACTCTGTATACAACTTGTGCTAAACAGGTGCTCCATATAAATGATTCCCTATTGTGTTAAATGAGGAGAATATAAAAACACTGATCCTCTAGGCACCAATTCCTTTGCCAGTTTGAATCAGCTGTACATGCCAAGAGTACGAATGTTCTATGTCATCAATAATCTCAGCACTCCCCAAAGACATGGCAGTTTGCCAAGAACCCACACGCGTGTACACTGAGCACTTTCATTCATCAAACACAGACTTATCTTAACACTTACTGGCTCAAGTGGTTACACCTTAAACCTATTTTTCCCCCCTAAAAGTCACGGTTAACACAATAAAATTTGCTTAGAAGCAAAGTACACTGATAAATCTCAGCTTTTATAAAAAAAATACTTGGCAGACATTCCAGTTTTACATTAGCCTTGGGGTTTCTGGCAGCAGTTTTGTATTTACACCAGATGATGTGGTTTAAGTTCACTCTAACTCCTCTTATTGAATACATGCCCTATGGCTCATTGGTTTCATCCATCTGGACTAGTAGCAACCTTTTGCGATATCGTGAAGCACAAGCATGGCACTTATCCAAGTAACAAATAACAAACGTTTGTGGTTTCTAACAATGCTAACACTCAAACCCTTGTCAGATAGGAAAGATGACGTGAAAGATAATAGAAGACTCATTTATTTTTAAAATTACACAATCAGTAAATTATTGTAATATTTTTGCACCAGGCCTTTTAAATGCACCATGATCCCAGACTGTGCATTTGCTTATCATTTCACTCTTAATGTTTCACTCTTCACTAGTTTGAGAAGTAAAAGCTTTCCAAATAAATTATGAGACTGTATGATATTCTTCAAATGAACAGGAATATGAACCAAAGTAACACTTTACTATTATAAACCATCAGAAAGTCAGGGCGATGTGAATAGGCAAAACAATTTCTTGACAGAATCTCAGACAGGTTTCGTTAAATAGGTTTCTAGGATGTAACCAACACTTGACACTATTCTTCACACTTAAACTAAATCTGACATGCAGTCTGCTAATAATGCTACTGCTCTTTGATTCTGAAGCCAAGGATAATTCATTTAGTGTAAATGTGAGTGTACATCCAATTCTCACCAATGTTAGCTGACTTGAATATTTCTAACATTGTTATTTCAAATGTTAGCAGCTACATTTTTTTAGTTTTGTTTACAACTGATCTAAATACAGTTTGTGCAGTCATCATGATGGATTTCCCAAGAATGTACTTGAGTAATACGATTTAGTGCGGCCCTGCAGAACACTCAATTTTCAGTGCTCTACATTGTGGAGACCAGGCATGCCTACCATACTTTAAAACAATATACCAGGATTGCACATTGCTGTGCTGGAACCCTGCCTTCCACTGACCTCTTGCAGCATGAAACAGTGATCTTATCACCACATGGCCCAGTGTGGAAGAAACCCCCAAAGTAATGACCAGAGGCTGCTTTGAGGTCTGATGGGCAGGTTGGAGCTGATGCTTTGGCCACTCAACACAGAGATGCAGGCCTCAGGGCTGTATGGTTACTGATCCCAACATCCCCAAACACCAGCCCTCACAGGCAAATTGCCCCAGGTTCATTCCACATTAAAAAAAACTTGCGGCAAAGAGATCACTATAACCATATAATTGTTGCACAAGCACCAGGATAGGACAGAGGCTCCCACAAATATTCCAACACAGCAGTAGGGAGGGCAAGAAGTCGTGCCAGTTTGCTGACAATAGCATTGCCAGTATTTAGATCAGTTGCATCACCATATATACGATACTATAATTACCTAATTCAGTGCCAAATCCACTAGTCCTCATTCCAGAACATATTGTGAATACCAAAGTACCAGTTAAATTACATGAAAATCAAAAACAAAGGATAAAATCCAAGACTGAATATGGCCCAAATGCTGATCAGATTGCAGCCACCAATGTTACTTCTGCTTGGAGCAGGACAATGCCTTCTGTAATATCTGTGCTGAATTAGGTCCATAACAAACAAGTACATTTCTTTTTAAAAGACATTTCTTACAAAAAATTATAAAAACAATCATCAAGAAATTCGATGATGCCCTATAAATCTTTCACCATTTTGCAGCAGTGCTCCTTAAACTGCAAACTACATTACCCAGCAGTCTGAAGAAGGTCCCAACCTGAAACATTCCATATCTATGTCTATCCAGAGCCTTGCTGTATTACTTCAGCACTTCTATGCACGATTCCAGCATCTGCAGATCCTTGTCTATCTCTCACCTAGCACCAAAGATAGATACAAAATGCTGGAGTAATTCAGCGGGACAGACAGCATCTCTGGACAGAAGGAATTGGTGACCTTTCAGGTCGAGACCCTTCTTCAGACACCTAGCAACAGTGATCAGTATCGTCTGCAATCCCAAGCTGCAACCAAGAAATTTTTTCCAGTCTCAACCATAGTTTAAAAACTACCTAAAAGAGTTTCCCCAATCATATTTTAGAAACACCTCAAATGTTAGTTGAGATTATGCATTTATCCAACAGATCCCAACTGTCAAAATAATGGTTAGACTTAATGTCACCAACACATGCGTCACCGAAACATCAGATTCTACACAAGCTACTAAGATTAAATCTACCTGCTTATGTTGACCATTGGTGAATACAATAAAAGTCCAATTTCATTGCAGCTCATACACAACTCCAACTGTGTTTAAATGACAGCCATTTCAGCATTTCACTTCCTCTCGTTTTGGTTTGGTCAGAACACCCTCTAGTGTTGGTCCATGATATTGCTCTAGGAACTGTACATGTTCCTCTATCAAACTGGACCAGGGCTCGGCAACTTTGTTCTGCAAACGGACTAGGACGCATGTCTGTGAGTGGATGGCAGGCCACATCTATCACGTGTACACGTGGATCCCGCCCATTTGAGGACGCCACTCATACTCACTCGTCCCCAGCCTACTGACAATCCCGATCCGGACCAAAGATCATAGAGCGGATCTTTGATCCCGACAGTGAAGCCCAGACACAGAAGGTGCGCAGCCGTGCCAGTGGCTTTGCACAGGATGCGGTACAGCCAGAGCTTGGCGCGGCTCCGCCATTGCGGCCGCCAGCCCAGGCCTCCTTGTGTCCTAGCGACACCGTGCCTGGGCGCCACGGCCTCGGGAGGTACCAGAGATGATGGACATCTGCGGGCCAGATAATTATGGGGGAAAAAACACACCTGCAGGCCGGATAATTTCGGGTTATGGGCCGTATTCGGCCCGGGGGGCCGTAGGTTGCCGACCCCTGAACTAGACCTTCAATTGGATATTGATCAAATTAATGTGCCCTCCTTTCAAAATGTTAAGATCATATAGTACAATAAATTAACTTTCACTACATTGATAACTCATAATTTTAGTTTGCTTAATTGTTAATTGTGTTCTATGCTCTTAGAAAAAGTTCCAAGCTTTCGTGTCGTCTTTGTGGTCCACATAGCAGAATATGGAGCCCATACATAGATTTTAAAATATCATTAAAATACCAGCGGTTAAGAAAAATTTACATTGCATTGAGGAAAAGATTGCGCCAGGTTACATGAATATGTTTTTCTCGTGCTTTTCTCTCTCCTATCTATGGTGCATGCCTATTCCAGATAAATGTTCATGCCTGGGTGATATTAACATGTAAATGAGATGAGCCCAGAAAGTTCTGGATCCAACTACAGTGGCTTGCAAAAGTATTCTTACCCCTTGAACTTTTCCACATTTTGTCACGCTACAACCACAAACGTAAATGTATTTTATTGGGATTTTATGTGATAGACCAACACAAAGTGGCGCATAATTGTGAAGTGGAAGGAAAATGATACATGGTTTTCAAATTTTTTTACAAATAAAAAACTGAAAAGTGTCGCGTGCAAAAGTATTCAGCCCCCTTTACTCTGATACCCCTAAATAAAATCCAGTGCTACCAATTGCCTTCAGAAGTCACCTAATTAGTAAATAGAGTCCACTTATGTGTAATCTAATCTAAGTATAAATACAGCTGTTCTGTGAAGGCCTCAGAGGTTTGTTAGAGAATATTAGTGAACAAACAGCATCATGAAGCCCAAGGAACACACCAGACAGGTCAGGGATAAAGTTGTGGAGAAGTTTAAAGCAGGGTTAGGTTATAAAAAAATATCCCAAGCTTTGAACATCTCACGGAGCACTGTTCAATCCATCATCCGAAAATGGAAAGAGTATGGCACAACTGCAAACCTACAAAGACATGGCCGTCCACCTAAACTGACAGGTCGGGCAAGGAGAGCATTGATCAGAGAAGCAGCCAATGGTAACTCCATGGTAACTCTGGAGGAGCTGCAGCGATCCACAGCTCAGGTGGGAGAATCTGTCCACAGAACAACTATTAGTCGTGCACTCCACAAATCAGGTCTTTATGGAAGAGTGGCAAGAAGAAAGCCATTGTTGAAAAAAAGCCATAAAAAGTCCCGTTTGCAGTTTGCCACAAGCCATGAGGGGGACACAGCAAACATGTGGAGGAAGGTGCTCTGGTCAGATGAGACCAAAATTGAAGTTTTTTGCCTAAATGCAAAACGCTATGTGTGGCGGAAAACTAACACTGCACATCACCCTGAACACACCATCCCCACTGTGAAACATGGTGGTGGCAGCATCATGCTGTGGGGATGCTTTTCTTCAGCAGGGACAGGGAAGCTGGTCAGAGTTGATGGGAAGATGGATGGAGCCAAATACAGGGCAATCTTGGAAGAAAACCTGTTACGAGTCTGCAAAAGACTTGAGACTGGGGCGGAGGTTCACCTTCCAGCAGGACAACGACCCTAAACATACAGCTACAATGGAATGGTTTAGATCAAAGCATATTCATGTGTTAGAATGGCCCAGTCAAAGTCCAGACCTAAATCCAATTGAGAATCTCTGGCAAGACTTGAAAATTGCTGTTCACAGACGCTCTCCATCCAATCTGACTGAGCTTGAGCTACTTTGCAAAGAAGAATGGGCAAAAATTTCAGTCTCTAGATGTGCAAAGCTGGTAGAGACATACCCCAAAAGACTTGCAGCTGTAATTGCAGCAAAAGGTGGTTCTACAAAGTATTGACTCAGGGGGGCCACACTTTTCAGTTTTTTATTTGTAAAAAAATTTGAAAACCATGTATCATTTTCCTTCCACTTCACAATTATGCACCACTTTGTGTTGGTCTATCACATAAAATCCCAATAAAATACATTTACGTTTGTGGTTGTAACATGACAAAATGTGGAAAAGTTCAAGGGGTAAGAATACTTTTGCAAGCCACTGTACATGCCAAGTGAATGCTTGTAGCAGCAAAATAACTAATTGACATTGGGATCAGAAATGGAGTGGTGGGAGTGATGTAGAAAAAAATCATTTATTACTCATCCTCGAGGCAAGTAGTCTTTTCTGCATCAGTCATATCACAGAAACAGGCCCTTCAGCCTAATTGGTCCAAGATACTCATCTACACTAGTCATATGATCAGCCATGATCATATCGAATGGCGGTGCAGGCTTGAAGGGCTGAATGGCCTACTCCTGCACCTATTTTCTATGTTTCTATATTCCCCATATTTAATCCTTCTAATCTTTCCTATCATATATCTGTCCAATTTGTTTAAAATGTTATTGTACCCGTTTCAACTTCTGTATCTGGCAGCTTGCTCCATACATGTACCCATGTAAAAAAAGTTACCCTTCACATTCCAATCCCCTCTCACCTTCAAACTAAGCTTTCTAGTTATTGATTCCTCAAACCATGGGAAAATACTTTGTGCATTCACCTTATCTATACTCCGAGGGGCAATCAAGGGCTGTTCCGGTGGCGTGCTGTTTTATGTTCTATGTTTAAGCGAGGGAAGAAATTGCAGAGGGTCTTGCAGAGATATTTGCATCATCTTTAGCCACAGGTCAGGACATTTTAGAACACTGGAGGGTGATTAATTTAAGAAGGGAATCAAGGACAAGCCAGGTAACTAGAGTCTGGTAAGCCCGAGAGTTTCGGATAAGTTAGTCGAAGGGAATCTGAGGGACAGGATCTACCAGCATTTGGAGAGAAAAATAATTGATTAGGGATAGTCAACACAAGTTTGCGATGGGGAAATCGTGTCACATAAATCTGTTAAAGAGTTGTTTGAAGAGTTAACCAAGAGAATTGATGAGGGCCTGGTATTGCTCATTGTCTATATGTATTTCAGCAAGACCTCTGACAAGGTCCAGCATGATAGGCTAGTTTGGAAGGTTAAATTACATGGGATCCAGGAAGAGCTAACTCATTTAACAGATTATTGGCTTGATGTTAGAAAACAGGGCTTGGTAGAAAGTTGCTTTTTAGACTGGAGGCCCTTGACTAATGGTGTACCACAGGGATCAGTGCTTAGCCCATTGTTGCTCATCATTTATTTTAACAATTTATTGAGCCAGTCATACAGCACTGAACCAGGCCATACCCCCAAACTTTCCAACGCCGACTAACTTTTCCCATCTACATAGTCCCACATGCCATGCTTGGCCCATAACCCTCTAAACCTATCCTATCCATGTACCTGTCCAAATATCTCTTTAATGTTATGATAATACCTGCCTCAACTACCTCCTCTGGCAACTTGTTGCATATACTCACCACCCTTTGTGTAGAAAGATCTTTTCCCCCTCACCTTAAACCTATGTCCCCTGGTTCTTGAGCAAAAGACTGTGCACTTACCTGATATATTCCTCACATGATTTTGTACACCTCTCATCTTCCTGCGCTCCAATATATTACAAGAGAACAAACGAGGGATGTCTAGTAAGTTTGCGGATGATACTAAAATAAGTGGCATCGTAGTAAGGGAATAAGGTTGTCAAAAATTTCAGTTAGATCTTGATCAGCTAGGTAAGTGGCACAAGAATGGCAAATGGTATTCAATATAGATAAGTTGGAGTTGTTATATTTTGGAAAGACCTTTAGTGAACATTAGAGCCCAGCGTACTGTTGTAGAACAGAGACCCTGAAGTACAAGTACACAGATCCCAAAAATGGTGTCACAGGTAGACAGGGTGATGATGAAGGCAGCAGTTGGCACGTTGACTTTCAGTAGTCAGGGCATTGAGTACAGGAGTTGTAAAATTGCAGTTGTGCCAGACATTGATGATGTACAGTTTTAGTTAACTTGCTGTAGTAAAGACATCATTAAGCTAAATGAATGCAGAAAAGATTTAAGAGAACACTGCCAAGATGTGTGGGCCTAAATTATATAGAGAGAGGTTGGTTAGGAAATAACTTTATTCCTTGGACTGTAGGAGTGAGAGGAGTGGCCATATAAAGCATAGATAAGGTATAACTAATGTAGGTACAATAATAGGTTTTAAAAGACATTTGGATAAGAAATATTTAGAAGAATACAGGCCTAATGCTGACAAACCAGACTAGTATAGATGAGCGCTTTGTTCGACATAGACAAGTTTAACAGAAGGCCGATTCTAAGGGCTACTTATCAGAGCTTAATAGACCACCAGTAGTAAATCTAATTTTTGAGAGGTTTATTTTAGAAGAACAAGGCCACTTCCTGATGAAAACTAATCATGCCAGCGCTCTGGGGAAAGACGAAGAATCACTACTCGGGAAAGAAAAAAGCAAATATATATTGTAATGGAAAACTGTTCACAGATTTTGTTTTCAAACAATTAATTTACATAAATTAAATGAAACTGCTGGAGAGACTCAGCTTATCAATAGGCATCTGGTGAGGGAAATGGAGAGATGTTGGGTTGGGTCGGGACTTTCCTTCAGACTGCCCGACCCACTCATTTCCTCCAGCAGTTTGCTTTTTGCTCAAGATTCCAGCATTTGCAGGTTATTACGTTTCCAAACATGTACTTACATAGCATGATTGGGCCTTAACCACTTACATTTTCATTAATGTTGCATTACTGTATAAGTATATTGTGAGAAATCCAATCAAAGATTCGCCAATCAGCCAACAGCAGGGATTAAGTACCTCTTTACTGAATTATTGGCCTATGAGATTATTCCTTTGGGTTTATATTCAAATTATTTTTGGAATGGAGGCCTGGCAGTTCTACACGTACATCTCTGGACAATATCAATTCAAACAATTGATTTTCTTTCTCTTAAATAAATAAATTCCGTCTTGCAAGAAAAAAATAAATCTAGAAAAGTTGCAACTAATTTTTTTCATTGTACAGTCAAAAATTAAAAATTCTTGTTTCACATTAGGCCACTCATTACTTACAAGAATTAAACATTCAATACCATAACACAGAAACTCAAGCAACAATGTTCTCACCTCATTATTTATATCAAAGACTCCTTCTTGTATTTTTTCATAGATCTCCCTAGCTGTGTTAATAAATGCCTGCAATTTAAAAGAAAACATATGATAAAAATGTTAAGGTACCTACAACATTCATCAAAATCGCTCATTCAACACTCCAGTTCTACTGAGTATGGTCCCCGAAGCACAATTTATTTTGGGACAAACAGGGATTAAAGAGAGGTGGTATGAGAAATTATCCATAGAAAATTGGCAACAACATGTGAAATAAATCTTGGAACTCAAGCACAAGACCTACACACCCAAATGTAGTTAATTTATCATGTATTTGTACTTCAGAACGTAATGGCATTTACAGACTGAAATTTTGAAGAATTGCATGATGGACTGGGCTGCATCCACAACTTTCTGCTATTTATTGCAGTTTTCGCCGAGTAGTTGGCAAACCAAATTCTTGTGAATTCCAAAAGAAAGCTTTCTACAGTACATTTGTAGAAATTACCAAGAGTGAATTTAGACACGCTGAATTTTGAATTGAATTGAATACGTTGTCACGTGATAAGTCATTGTGAAATTCTTTGCTTGCGTACCCAAGGTACACAATAGTTGCCACATAAAGGGCGCTGACAAAGTTACAAAGTATGCGGTGCCAGGTCCACACCCCATCTGCCTCTGTCTGAACATATCCCCCCCCCTTCACAGCCCCTAACCCCAAGCCAGGTCCTCCTTTGTTCTTCTTAATACTTAATTTTCTTAATCTTCTGAGGTAGTGGAAGGGTTGGTGTGCTTTCGTGGCCATAGCATCAAAGTGGTTGAATCGACCCAAATTGTTGCTGATTTTTACTGGATGCCGAAACTGGGGAGGGGGGGGGGGGGGGGGGGAGAGATGAGCGCCGACGATTTTACAAGTTATTGCCATTTTAAACTTTAAAAACGTCAGCCGATCCTGCACAGTTGGGGGCTATGGGTGAGTGGTGGAATATTGCATTGGGGGAATGGGGCCCAATGGGTCCCACTTGGTCTAGTATCTCACTAAAACCTTCCTATCCATGTATCTGTCCTAGTCTGAAGCTGTCCTAGTTGGTCATGGACCCCTGGGCCACCTCCTAATTCTGCAGCCTGGTGTCAGTCCTCAATATTTCCAGAACATGACAGGCTGCAGCCTGAATTGAGGAATTGAAAGTGATGCTCCTCAAAATCTAATTGCACTACAGCCCACAATCCTCCTCCCCAACTGCTTGCCCGTGTTCCAAGAAAACATGCATTATTGGATGGAGAGGGAGCACACCAGGTCTTTGCACAATCAGTGAGCATCGCAGGCATTGGAGGGCAGCCTGGACAGAAAATCATTTTAATCTAAAATTGTGAAAAATTGAAAATATTTTTTAAATAAAAACACTGATGGAGCAGGGTGCAGAAGGGATAGTTTCAGGTCTTCCTGCCTTTACATACAAATCACTTAAAATATGTGCTAAACCCTATTAACTATTTGTTTTCAGTGTGAATATATATTTATTTAGTTAAAAATAATAATTTGAAATAAGGTGGTGACCATTGTAGCTTGACTCATATAAAAAATTAAAAATCAGGATAATCTTGCATCAATAGATTAGATGGACAGGACTATGAATGGATTTAAACACAATTTAAACGTAACAGGAATTAAATCAAGAGATTACAGGAGGCAGATTCCCATGGACGGTAGAAATGTTAGGAAAGCACAAGGAGATTCTGGAACACCTTGAGGGAGTTTATAGGGGATTTGATATTACAAGGCGGGAGAGAGGAAGCAGAAATAGTTGAACAGATGGTCCCTGTCAAAGCAGAAGGAAAAAAAAGCACAGCTGTTAAGGAGGCAAGGTTCACCCTGTTGTGAGGCACAAAAGAACAAAAACTCTAGGGTGGGGAACATGGAAGTACAATTCTTTAAAAACAAACATTTTTCTTTTTTTAGTACCATTGCCAGAATACCATGTCTGTTCATCAATAGGAAAGGACATGGGATTATATGCAACTAGAATGTGCAGTGAAGTGATGAACGGGTGTTTTCAAACCGAGGTTGAAACAAAGTTCAAGTACATGCCAAGCCATTAGTTGAGAAACATGGAAAAAATCCAATGCATTGTAGACATTCAGGTTCAGTTTCATATAGACGATTGGGTAAGGAGGGATGGCGTCAGTAGTTAGGAACAAATCACGACTTTGGCCGTTGTAACTTAGTGTGGAAATTTCAGTTCACCCAATGCCGAATGTCAAGCAGCATGTCAATATAAGGCCAGCAGAGTTGGTTCTCAGCAAATATGTGGAAACCAACCTAGTGATACAAGAAAGCATATGCACCCTGGCAATCCTGTTAAATCCTCCCCAGAAACACATTGGAACAGAAAGTCAGGACAGTTTTTCTGAGAACAATTGAGCAAGATCCATTCTTTTCATCAGATATCCCACACCACATCTACCAATGTAGATAAAAAACTAATGTTTGTACAATGTGGGGATAAACTCAGATGACTGAATGGCTTGAGAGTGCTTAACATTGACTCCAAATGCCAAGAAATCTCATGGCATTAAGTCAAACTTATAGAATGAAACATACTGATTACAAACTATTACCCTCTCTTAACTAACAAATCAATCCTCTTCCAGTTGAGAGATAGCACTAGAGGAAGCAAAGAAGTCAGGTCATGTGAGTTTATTGTCATATGCTCAAGTACAGTGAAGTACAGGTACAATGAAAAGCTAGCTTGCTGCAGCACAGGCAAGATGTAGACATACTGAACATGAATATATAAATGATATAAGACAGTAAAATTACAGACCATGCAATATAACACATTTGTGCAAAAGCAAAACATGCTACTGCAAGAGGTGGTCCATAGTCTGCAGGAGGAACTACAGATGCTGGTTTAAACCAAAGACAGACACAAAAGGCTGGAGTAACTCAGCGGGACAGGCAAAATCTCCAGAGAGAAGGAATGGGTGACGTTTTGGGGCGGTGCGGCATACCCAGAGGAATTGGGAGTTGGGGATAGTCTTTAGGGTGGGAAGAAGTGTAGTCAAGATAGCTATGGGAGTCAGGGGTTTTATAATAGTGTGCTGTATAACTAATTGGAGGATGCTGCTTTGTAAGCATTCCCATTCTTAATAACGGTTGAACCCAGCAGACGAGCACAAATGCATCTGTAATCTACTCTCAACCAGAAGTGCCAAATTAGTGATTTATTCATCTTGTACTTGGCATAAGTGTCTGGCGTAAATTTCACATGATAGAAAAATAGTTGAAAGCACTGGATACCCGAGAACAAAATCACCCCACCTGTACAGCTGGACTTTTATATTCTATGAAAGTTTGAGGAGATTTGGCATGTTGCTGCATACTCTTATCGAGCTTCTACAATTGTACAATGACTACCTGCATCGGTGAGCTATTTGGCCCTTGTTCACCATTCAATTATGGTTGATTTTTTAAACCGCAACACCACTTTCCTGCATTAAACCTGTATCCAAAATTCCCCAGTATTCATCCTCTCATTTTTATTGTCTCCATGTTAAGGGCCTGTCCCACTGTACGAGGTAATTCAAGAGTTCTCCCGAGTTTTCCCCTGATTCAAACTCAGAGAATGTCCGTAGCAAGTCCGTAGGAGTTCGTGGATGTCTCGTAGCGGCTCGTACGAGTAAAAAGTTTTTAAAAAATTCATCACGAGTATTTTTTTACTCGTGGACATTTTTCAGTGTTGAAAAAACTTCACGAGTTTACCGGATTTCCCGAGTACCTACCGTTACTCGTACGAGTCGCTACGAGACATCCATGAACTCCTACGGACCCGATACGGACATTCTCCGAGTTCGAATCGGGGAAAACTCGGGAGAACTCTTGAATTACCTCGTAAAGTGGGACAGGCCCTTTAGTCAGTTGGAAGAGGACAGCTCAAAAGTGCCTTTAGTGTTGTTTAACACAGCTCAAGATCAGAGCGTGGAATTGCCACTCATTGGCCACCATAGATGAAGAAAGAGCAGAAACTATCTTGCAACTTGCAACAATATTGGTTAGTAATATTTTTATATAATTGATATCTAAGAAAATGTGGCTACAAGCTTTAACCTGCAGGGCATTGCTATACATGGCAGAGATACTTCATTATTAATGAATATAACTTGTACATTGCTCTTTTTCCCCCCAAAACAATCAATTAACTGAATTTATTTATTTGTTCATTGGTTGAGCTCGATTCTGTAATTTAAAGAAATAAATACATAAAACGGATTGGATAATTGAAAAAGTGTACACAGATTTGCTGCCAGAATAATCAGTTTGTTGGGAATTTCAGGAAATGATACATTTTTATCAAATGACTTTGGGCTCTGAACAAGTACATTTGGCTTTCAGCCAATACCAAACTTAATCAAATACTTCCATTTTCCTTGGCAACTAAAGCTGATCTGTACGTCAACTCAATTTGTGCTTTTAATAATATACTTTACCTCAGTGGCTTTACAAATTATATTAATTGGTAATTGCAGTTTCAAATTCCATGCTATTTTATACAACATGAATTCCATAACTGGGGTCTGCAAATTACTCACTTAGTAACTCAAACAAGATGCATAATAGTCAAGACCATTTTTGTAACTTTAGAAACACAAACACCGAACTATGCTGTGTATGACACACTTTCACATTATTGTGCATCTAGCAAAATTAAAAGGTCAGGCCTTGTCAGAGACTAATCACAAGCATGTTAGGTATCATACACAAGCTCAAAGACAATTAAGAATAACAATTTATAAAACATTATAATCTACATTTTTTCACACTTCTCCCCACCCTATTGCATCGTTTATGAGTCCTGGAAGCACTAACTTTTCACTTTGGATTTCTGAAGAGCTATAAACCTCTGTGGCATTTCACTCAAGATCTATTTATATTTGAGCCTGAAGAATGACAAGGAAGCAATTTAAAAAAGAGACCATATTTTTAAATTCACTTAAATTGAATATGGCAAAAGCACAATTTATAGCTGACCCTTAGTTTCTTTCAGAGGTAATAGTGAACCACTTCAAATCATTGCTGCACAAGATGACAGCAGGCCATATTAACATTAAGTAGGGCATTCTAAGATTTGATCCAAAGGCTGGAGATATGCCTCTGGTACAGTGTTCCCCATAATGTTTGGGACAAAGACTCATCATTTATTTATTTGCCACTGTACTCCACAATTTGAGAATAGTAATAGAACAAAAATCACATGTGGTCAAAGTGCACATTGTCAGATTTTATTCGTCCATTATTATACATTTTGATTTCATCATGAAGAAATTACAGCCGTGTTTATACATAGTCCCCTCCATTTCAGGGCACCATAATGTTTGCGACACATCGCTTCACAGGTGTTTGTAATTGCTCAGGTGTGTTTAAATGCCTCCTTAATGCAGGTATAAGACAGTTCTCAGCACCTAGTCATTCCTCCAGTCTTTCCATCACCTTCGGAAACTTTTATTGCTGTTTATCAACATGAGGACCAAAGTTGTGCCAATGAAAGTCAAAGCAGCCATTATGAGACTGAGAAACAAGAATAAAACTGTTAGGGACATCAGCCAAACCTTAGGCTTACCAAAATCGACTGTTTGGAACATCATTAAGAAGAAAGAGAGCACTGGTGAGCTTACTAATCGCAAAGGGACAGGCAGGCCAAGGAAGACCTCCACAGCTGATGACAGAAGAATTCTCTCTATAAAAATCCCCAAACACCTGTCCAACAGATCAGAAACACTCTTCAGGAGTCAGGTGTAGATTTGTCAATGACCACTGTCCGCAGAAGACTTCATGAACAGAAATACGGAGACTACACTGCAAGATGCAAACCACTGGTTCGCCGCAAAAATAGGATGGCCGGGTTATAGTTTGCCAAGAAGTACTTAAAAGAGCAACCACAGTTCTGGAAAAAGATTTTGTGGACAGGTGAGACGAAGATTAACTTATATCAGAGTGATGGCAAGAGCAAAGTATGGAGGAGAGAAGGAACTGCCCAAGATCCAAAGCATACCACCTCATCTGTGAAACACAGTGGTAGGGGTGTTATGGCCTGGGCATGTCTGGCTGCTAAAGGTACTGGCTCACTTATCTTCATTGATGATACAACTGCTGATGGTAGTAGCATAATGAATTCCGAAGTGTATAGATAAATCCTAACTGCTCAAGTTCAAACAAATGCCTCAAAACTCATTGGCCGGCAGTTCTTTCTACAGCAAGACAATGATCCCAAACATACTGCTAAAGCAACAAAGGAGTTTTTCAAAGCTAAAAAGGGTCAATTCTTGAGTGGCCGTTAATCTCCCGATCTGAACCCAATTGAGCATGCCTTTTATATGCTGAAGAGGAAACTGAAGGGGACTATCTACCAAAACAAGCATAAGCTAAAGATGGCTGCAATACAATGGCAGAGCATCACCAGAGAAGACACCCAGCAACTGGTGATGTCCATAAATCTCAAACTTCGAGCAGCCATTGCATGCAAAGGATATGCAACAAAATACTAAACATGGCTACTTTCATTTACGACATTGCTGTGTCCCAAACATTATGGTGCCCAGAAATGAGGGGACTGTGTATAAACACTGCTGTAATTTCTACATGGTGAAACCAAAATATATAAACATGGCCTTTATTAAAATCTGACAATGTGATTTTTTTATTACAGATCTCAAATTGTGGATTACAGAGGCAAATAAATAAATGATGGGTCTTATCCCAAACATTATGGAGGGCACTATGTGTAATATAGAGGAGCTGCAGATGCTGGTTTACACCAAAGATTGACATAAAATGCTGGAGTAACTCAGCGGGTCAGGTAACATCTCTGGAAAAACATTTCTCCAGAGATGCTGCCTGACCTGCCAAATTACTCAAGCAATACATTTCTGGTATTTGCCAGCCTGGGATTTTGATGGTAATGGATTAGACTGAAAGTTAAAAGATGGCAAACTTTTTGTTGAAGATGGTCATTGCCTAACATCTAGATATCAACATTATACTTGCCCATTATCTAAATAATTCAAAATCATTGTCCTTGTCTTTAAGTATACAGATCCAGATGGATAGATAGTCTATGATGCTTCACATGAATTTCATGCATGCAAGATCATTGATGAAGCCACTGGAGATTGCTGTTCATAATGAAACCCTGCAGATTTATTTGGGATTGTGAAGCCTGACAAGAACCATTATTAACTGCCTTTGCAAGAAGTAATTGGTCACTTCAGGTTATTACCCATCATCTTCCCAAATATTCCTATCGACATTAATATAACTCCTTGATATCATATTAAGGCAAATGCTGCTTTGATACCAGTCAGCAATTCTCAGCAGATGTATCTCAGCAGGGGGTATGGAGAGAAGGCAGGTACGGGATACTGAGTTGGATGATCAGCCATGATCATATTGAATGGCGGTGCAGGCTCGAAGGGCCGAATGGCCTACTCCTGCACCTATTTTCTATGTATCTATGTATTCAGCTCGCATTCATTTTTTGTTGCCAACCTAGAACAGTGACTAGCTTTAGACATCAAGTCCAGCACTACAGCTCTCAAAGTATTAGTGCACTTGGTCATTTATTCATGCCATGAACGAATAGAAAACTGGTTGTGATGAATGGACTATTTTCACCATTCAAATTTTCTTCAAATACTACAAATGCCAATTTGGCTGAACAAGCAAGCAACTTGGCACTGCTGGAGAAAATAGTAGGGACAAACCATGAGGGGTGTTCTGGTATATTCAACCTAGTAAAGTTAAAGTTATTTTAGTTCATATTCTTTCCTCAAATATAGATCACCAATGCACTTGCAGGAAAACAAACTGAGCTAACAGTTTTGGTCAAAGACCCTTCATCAGAACAGGGAAGGAGTCAAAAGCTTATTAAGCTGCAGAGCGGGGGGGAATGCCTCAGCAGATTGATATTCAAAATCAGTTATCTTGATGTTGTGCTGCCTCATGCTCTCACCCCATTCTTGAGAAATCTTCTCCAACTATACTTTTTAGTTATTATCGCAAGTATATGCTGCCATTTTATAAAATCAGTTCTTTATTTTGTTCAAATAAACATAAAACCAAGATGCACATAAAGCATGAAAATTATTTTTTAAAGATTATGCTCCTTACATAGAAACATAGAAAATAGGTGCAGGAGGAGGCCATTCGGCCCTTCGAGCCAGCACCGCCATTCATTGTGATCATGGCTGATCGTCCCCAATCAATAACCCGTGCCTGCCTTCTCCCCATATCCCTTGATTCCACTAGCCCCTAGAGCTTTATCTAACTCTCTCTTAAATCCATCCAGTGACTTGGCCTCCACTGCCCTCTGTGGCAGGGAATTCCACAAATTCACAACTCTCTGGGTGAAAACGTTTTTTCTCGCCTCAGTCTTAAATGACCTCCCCTTTATTCTAAGACTGTGGCCCCTGGTTCTGGACTCGCCCCACATTGGGAACATTTTTCCTGCATCTAGCTTGTCCAGTCCTTTTATAATTTTATATGTTTCTATAAGATTCCCCCTCATCCTTCTAAACTCCAGTGAATATAAGCCTAGTCTTTTCAATCTTTCCTCATATGACAGTCCCACCATCCCAGGGATCAATCTCGTGAACCTACGCTGCACTGCCTCAATCACAAGGATGTCCTTCCTCCTTGTTTAGCTAATATGTTGAGAACATGTATGGTTATAATATTTTTGAGGCTGCACTGTACATGTATAAATGGCATAAGAAAAAAATGCTTCATGTGGAAGATTTAAACTTTGACCATCATTCTTTTACAAGTCAGAGTAATTCACTTTTATTATGTGGAATTCAGATTTCAATCTGCTTCAGACATTTTATCCAATAACCACGTTTAATGTGGTAAATCAAAAGCATGTGGTTCTGGTTTGCAATAAAACAAGTGTACAAAAACACAAGGAAGGAAACTTAGAAAACTACAACTACCAGAAAATAGCGAACGGTTACAAATAGATTCAGATTTCCAGCATCTGCAGTCCTTTTATTTCCAAAGAATGTTTTGTGCCGAAAACCCCATATTTGAGTTAAAGATCAAGGATTTACAACCAAGTGTCAGAGGGGATGTCTGGTCCTTTTTACTAGATATACTGTTAGGTGGTAAAATAGTGTAGATAAGTTGGAATACGACTAATAGATGACAAGTAGGAAGAACTGGAAGAATTCAGTCTGGAGGTCATTCACTTCAGACCAAAATTAAATCAGGAAAGGTAATATTGTTTATAAGCAGGAGCAGCATTAGGCTGTTCAGCCCATCATAGACACAAAATGTAGGAGGAACTCAGCGGGACAGGCAGCATCTCTGGAGAGAAGGAATGGGTGACGTTTTGGGTCGAGACCTTTCTTCAGTAGTATTACCATATTGATTTAGTTGGTTGCAGGTTTTAGCATTTTGCAAATACTCCAATTTCAATCAAATTCATAAAATTGGCAATGGCGATTTCTGAATAGAAGGACTGGGTGACGTTTCGGGTCGACAAGACTGAAGAAGGGTCTTGACCCAATACTCGAGCATTTTGTGTTTATCTTCGGTTTAAACCAGCATCTGGAGTTCCTACCTACACATTCGGCCCATCAAGTCTACTCTAAATCGTGGTTGATCTATCTCTTTTTCCTAACCCCATTCTCCTGCCTTCTCCCCATAACCCCTGACACCCATACTAATCACGAATATATCTCTACCGTAAAAATATCCATTGACTTGGCTTTCATAGACTTCTGTGGCAATGAATTCCACAGATTCACCACTATCTAAAGAAATTCCCCCTCATCTCTTTCCTAAAGGAATGTCCTTTAATTCTGAGGCAATGACCTCTGGTCCTCGACTCCAGCAAGTACAGGCCCAATGTTGTCAAACTCTCATCATATGTTAACTCATTCATTGCTGGGATCATTCTTGTAAACCTTCTCTGGACCCTCTCCAGGGCCAGCACATCCTTCCTCGAATATGGTGCCCAGAATTGCTCACAATACTCCAATTGCACCTCAGATTTCTGGATTCTCTCCCCATTCAGAAAATAGTCTACTCCTTCATTCCTATTACAAAAATGCATTGCTCCACACTTTGTTATTTCAAGAGGAATAAAACCAGGAATTGTACACCAGTTAATCTAACACCAGTTGTCAGGATTATGTTGGAATCTATTATTATGGTCGTGGTTCCACGTCAGAGCCATCGAGTAATACACCAAAGTAACAGGCCCTTCAGCCAAACTCATCCATTGTATAACCAAGTTAGAACCACTTGCCTGTGCCTGTTCCACATTCCTCTAAACCTTACCTATCCACATACTTCCAAGCACCTTTCAAATGTCATAATTGTGCCTGCCTCAACCACTTCGTCTGGCAACAACTATTGGAAATAGTTGCTCCTCAGAATCCTTTTAAATCATTCCACTCTCCCCCAAATCCAGAGTTCTAGTTTTGGACTCTACTGCCTTAAGGAAAGACAGCAGCTGTTCACCTCATCTCAGCCCATCATAATTTTATGTACCTTTAAGTCACTCCTCAGCTGCAGGGAAAAGAGTCCTGGTCTATCCAGCTTTCCTTAACTCAAAATGCCAAGTCCCAGTAAAATCCTTTAATGATAGCCTTTCTATAGTAGGACAACCAGAACTGGAAACAGTACTTCAAATGTGGCGATACCAACCTTTTTTTATAGAGCTGTAACATGCACCTTGACTCCCGTACTTAATGGTGACTGAAGACACCATACATTCTACACCACCCTATGATACCACTTGGATGGAACTGTGTACCTGCACACTCAGGTCTCTGTTTTCCAACATTCTGCAGGACCCTACTATTTAACATGCACCTTGCATTTATTTAAATTAAACTGTCTGTCATCCTTTTTATAATGGCCCAAGTTGATCATGATTCCTTTATAATCTTAGTAGCAAGGTGTCAAAACAACAAACCTCTCCCTCAACATCAGCAAAATGAAGGAGCTGGTTACTAATTTCAGGAAAATGGGGAGTATATGTCCAAGTCTGTTTTAATGATGCCAAAGTCAAGATGGTTGAGAACTTCATATTCCTAGGTGTAAGAACCTGAATTTTTTTTCTAATTATGTTTATTATTAATGTCTTGTTTTCTTGCCCATCACAAATTAACCTGTGTTCAACTTCACCTCTTGGTATTATTTTTTGGAGTCATGGTGTAGACACATCATGTTCCAGTGCAAAATACTGACCTCTACTGGCAAGAAACAACAATTAAACAGCTTATAGTTGAAACTCAGTGCAGCTGAAAATAATGGAGTTTTAGCTTTTTATTTAAATGGCTATTTTAATGAAATGAAATAGTATTAAAAGTATGTATTTTTAAATGATAACATTTCCAACAAATATTTTATTATAGATACACAAAATGCTGGAGTAACTCGGCAGGAAAGGCAGCATCTCTGGAGAGATTATATACATCATATGATCCTCCAACATTTTTGCCACCTCCAACGGGATCCCACTACAGGCCACATCTTCCCATCTCCACCCCTTTCTGTTTTCTGCAGAGACCATTCCCTCTGCAACTCCCTGGTCAACTCGTCCCTTCCCACCCAAACGACCCTCTCCCCAGGTACTTTCTCCTGAAACCGCAGGAGATGTAACACCTGTCCCTTTACCTCCCCCTCGACTCCATCCAAGGACCCCGAGTCATTTCACGTGAGGGAGAGGTTCACTTGCATCTCCTCCAACCTCATCTACTGTATCCGCGGTTCCAGGTGTCAACTCCTGTACATTGGCGAGACCAAGTGCAGGCTCGGCGATCGTCTCGCTGAACACCTCCGCTCAGTCCGCCTTAACCTACCTGATCTTTCGGTTGCTCAGCACTTTAACTTCCCCTCCCATTCCCAATCTGACCTTTCTGCCCTGGGCCTCCTCAATTGTCAGAGTGAAGCCAAGTGCAAATTGGAGGAACAGGACCTCATATTTAGCTTGGGTGGCTTACACCCCAGCGGTATGAACATTGACTTCTCTAACTTCAAATAGCCCTTGCTTTCCCTCTCTCCATCCCCTCCCCCTTCCCAGTTCTCCCAAGAGTCGTAATGTCTCCGACTACATTCTATCTCTGTCCCACCCACTCCCCTGACATCAGTCAGAAGAAGGGTCTTGACCCGAAACGTCACCCATTCCTTCTCTCCAGAGATGCTGCCTGCCCTGCTGAGTTACTCCAGTATTTTGTGGCTGTGTTCGATTTAAACCAGCATCTGCAGTTCTTTCCTACAAATATTTCATTATATCCTAACGTGTTTGCTTTTTTAAGCTCAGTGTTTTGGAATAATGCAAGTAATTTAAAAAGGACTTGAAGTAACTAATCACCAATTTTAGAATAGTAAAGGCAGGAAAATAGGTGACAAGATGATCTGCTCAGGAAGCATACATGGGTGAGGCTCAGCAGAAACTGTAATCTTTGATAATCACATTTTCCAACTACTTGTGCCATTTCAACTTAGTCTCTTCACACGGGCTGCGAAATAGCACACATTAGTAGAATTGGCTATGAATCACTGCACATGTGCAGATCTCAGTTATAAGAACATTTCCCAAACTGCAAAACCCTTCTGCCTCTACACTACATGTCAATGCAACCCCATCAGCCAATATGTTAGGGACAGAATGCAACCAATTCAGCAAGTGGTAACAGGTATGAATTTCCTGGAATAGTACTTTCCTCATAGAGTAATTTGAGGACCCTGCCGAAAACACAACACTCTAGCATCACCAATATTAAGCAGATCCATTTACAAACCAAAATGAATTCTGGAAGGCAGATCTTTTCATCATTTGACCATTTGTAGAAAACTAAATTATGGATTAATTGAATTGCTGTATTCAGCTGAGCAAAACAAAATGAGAGAATGTACAGGAAGGAATTGCTGATGCTGGTTTACACCGAAGATAGACACAAAATGTTGGAGTAACTCAGCGGGACAGGCAGCATCTCTGGATAGAAGGAATGGGTGTTGTTTCGGGTCGGGACCCTTCTTCAGACTGAGTCAGAGGAGAGGTACACACGGGGATATGGTAGGGCAAGGTGTGAAACCAAGACATCAAAGGGGACGCAGATCAAGGAAAATGTAGAATAGATCATTGTTAGCTAGGGGGAAGGTGACAACGAAGCATACAAAGATAAAGATTTAATCAAAAGGACAATCAGACTGGTCAGAGAATTAGAATGGGGGAGGGATGCAGAGAGAGGGAAAGCAAGGGTTACTTGAAGTTAGAGAAGTCAAAATTCATACCACTGGGTTGTAAGCTGCCTAAGCAAAATATGAGGTGCTGTTCCTCCAATTTGCATTGGGCCTCACTCTGACAGTGGAGGAAGCCCAGGACAGAAAGGTCAGTATGGAATGGGAGGGAGTTAAAGTGTTTTGCAACCTGAAGATCATGTAGGTTTAGGTGAACACCTCCTCTCAGCCCACCCAAAACTTACATGATCTCCCGGTTGCTAAACACTTTAACTCCCCTTCCTATGTCTGCGTCCTCCACTGTCAGAGCCTTATCAGGCGTAGAACATGAGAAAAATCTTCATTTTGACTTTCAAATGAAAACTATAGACAAACTTCTCCTTGCATTCTTAAAAAAGGGTATATTTAATTGAAAGATGAATCACAGAACACTTTTAAATAGTCGATTCAACTTTTACAGGTACACAGTGCAGAGTATTCTGACTGGTTGTGTCATGGCCTAATTCAGCTATCGAAAGTACAGGAATGAAAGCGACTGCAAAAGTGGCAAACATTGGCTAGTCTATCACATTACCACCCCACTATTGAAGTGATCTACATAAGGCCCTGCCTCAAGAAGGAAGCTAATATTATCAAGGACCCACAAAATGGTCCATTCTTGCTGCTACCATTGGGAAGGTGAGACAGGAGCCAGAGAACCTCCAGGTTCAAGAGTAGCTTCTTCCCCATAACCGTTAGGCTCTTGAAACACACTGTACAACCCTACCTCAGCTACAAACTATATTCAACTTTTGTTTTTGTTGTATTATGTACCTTAGTTTTGCACTATATTGATCTTTTTACCAAGTGTTACTGATTATAAATTGTTTCTTTTGTATATCTGGGTGTTATTGTGTTAATGGGCCTGTAAAGGTGCAGCAAGTAAGAATTTAACAGATCTGTTCCAGGTACATATCACAATTAAATATTCTTTCTACACCAGGCTGCAAAAACAAGGAGAGACGGGATAATTGAAAATGTTTGTGAAATTGACAGGACAGTTAGTTAGCAAAATTAAAGATGAATATTAATTTCCAATGCCCAAGCAACAAATTTGTTCCTTAGCAATCAAGCCTCAATAATACCAGTTCAAAAATATTAGGATGTGTTCCAAGAAATATTTAGTTCAGAAGGTATTCGCTCATATCCATTTCAGTATTTCCCAAACAAAATTGCTTTTAAGAAAATAAACCCAATCAGTTAAAATATTAAAATACCAAGCAATCTTACCTCTTCAACATTGCAAGCTGTCTTTGCAGAAGTCTCCATGAAAATGAGGCCATGTTCTCTTGCAAAAGCCTCCCCTTCATCCTTCTTCACTTCCCGTCTTGATTCCAAATCACTAAAAAAAGTAATCATATTTAAAAATCATTTTTCATTCATGGTTGCTTGCAAATGCATGGAGATTCTCTGTGTGAAGCTTAGGCAATAATTAGATACCCTCTCAATTATTCCTTTAATTCCAAACCTCTTCATGAAACTTATGCTGGCAAGATATTGATCAGAAATGCAATCCCTTTTTAATAACTAACTTGGGTTTTTATTACCCAAGACACCATTAGTATCCTGTCATCCCATCTGATATTAGCTAATACAGTAAAACTCAAATTTGGAAAGCAACCCCAGAACCTTTCATCAGAACCGTTCTTTGGATTTTTTCCATTAGAGTAAGATTAACAAAGCAATAAGTGTAAGAAGGAACTGCAGATGCTGGTTTAAACTGAAGATAGACACAAAATGCTGGAGTAACACAGCCGGACTGGCAGCATCCCTGGAGAGAAGGAATGGGTGACGTTTTGGGTCGAAACCCTTCTTCAGTAATATTACCTTTTTGATTTAGTTGGTTACAGGTTTTTAGCATTTTGCAAATACTCCAGACAATTTTGGATCAAATTCATTAAATTGGCAATGGCGGTTTGATTGGTCACCAACCTTCACATGTATCAAGAGTGTTAAAACCTATGCTATGGCAAATCACTTCAAACCTCGTTTCATAGAAGTCTCCAAAATAGATGCCAAATCACGTCCTCTGCCTCTAATCCTCTTTACTCATGCACATTTCAATGCTCCAAATTATCTGCAACTTCTCCCAATTTAAAACTCCAACTCCTCCTTCAAATACAAAACAGAAGCTGATGGTAGTAGCATAATGAATTCTGAAGTGTATAGACACATCCAATCTGCTCAGGTTCAAACAAATGCCTCCATCACCCCATTCGCTGTGATGGTATTTCAGTCTCAGTCACAGTCACAGAGGCCGGCGTCAGAAAATCCTTCAGAGGGGTGAACCCTCGAAAAATGCCTGGACTTGATGGTATACCCGGTCGTGTTCTAAAAACCTGTGAGGACCAACTGGTTGGAGTTTTTACGGACATTTTCAACCTCTCACTTCTGAGGTTCCCACCTGCTTTAAAGGGCATCAATAATACCGGTGCCCAAGAAGAGCAAGGTGATGTGCCTCAACGGCTATCGACCAGTGGCACTAACGTCGGTGGTGATGAATTGCTTTGAGAGGTTGATCATGGCGCAAATCAACTCCTACCTCGACAAAAACCTGGACCCACTGCAGTTCGCTTACCGCCACAACAGATCAACAGTGGATGCGATCTCGCTGGCACTCCACTCCGCTCTGGATCACTTGGACAACAAAAACTCATACATCAGGCTGTTATTCATTGATTACAGCTCGGCATTTAATACAATCATTCTCTCCAAGCTGGTTACCAAACTCGCAGAACTGTGTCTCTGCGCATCTCTCTGCAATTGGATCCTCGACTTCCTCATTTACAGACCACAGACTGTTCGAATTGGTGGAAAGGTGTCAGCCTCGATAACAATCAGCACGGGAGCACCTCAAGGCTGCGTGCTCAGCCCCCTGCTGTACTCACCCTATGCTCATGACTGCATAGCTGGTCATCGTGCGAACTCCATCATCAAGTTCGCTGACGACACCACTGTTGTGGGACGTATCACTGATGGGGATGAGTCAGAGTATAGAAGAGAGATCGACCGATTGACCAAATGGTGCCAACACAATAACCTGGCTCTCAACACCAGCAAAACCAAGGAACTGATTGTGGACTTTGGAAGAGGTAGGATGGGGACCCACAGTCCCGTTTATATCAATGGGTCGACAGTGGAAAGGGTCAAGAGCTTCAAATTCCTGGGCGTGCACATCTCTGAAGATCTCTCCTGGTCCAAGAACACTGATGCAATCATAAAGAGAGCACAGCAGCGCGTCTACTTCCTGAGAAGATTACGGAGAGTCGGTATGTCAAGGAGGACTCTAACTTCTACAGGTGCACAGTAGAGAGCATGCTGACCGGTTGCATCGTGGCTTGGTTCAGCAACCTGAGCACCCAGGAGTGGAAAAGACTACAAAAAGTAGTAAACACTGCCCAGTCCATCATCGGCTCTGACCTCCCTACCATCGAGGGGATCTATCGCAATCGCTGCCTCAAAAAGGCTGGCAGCATCAAGGACCCACACCATCCTGGCCACACACTCATCTCCCTGCTACCTTCAGGTAGAAGGTACAGGAGCCTGAAGACTGCAACGTCCAGGTTCAGAAACAGCTTCTTCCCCACAGCCATCAGGCTATTGAACTCAACTCAAACAAAACTCTCAACATTAATAGCCCATTATCTGCTTATTTGCACTTTATCTGTTTTATTTATTCATGTTTGTATATATTTATACAATGGTATATGGACACCCTGATCTGTTCCGTATTCATGCCTTCTATAATTCTGTTGTGCTGAAGCAAAGCAAGAATTTCATTGTCCTATCTGGGACACATGACAATAAACTCTCTTGAATCTTGAAATTCATTGGCTGGCAGTTCATTCCACAGCAAGACAATGATGCAAAACACACTGCTAAAGCAACAAAAGAGGTTTTTCAAAGCTAAAAAATGGTTAATTCATGAGTGGCCAAGTCAATCGCCCAATCTGAACCCAATTGAGCATGCCTTTTATATGCTGAAGAGAAAACTGAAGGGGACTAGCCCCCAAAACAAGCATACGCTAAAGATGGCTGCAATAAAGGCCTGGCAGAGCATCACCAGAGAAGACGCCCAGCAAATGGGGATGTCCATGAATCGCAGACTTCAAGCAATCATTGCATGCAAAGGATATGCAACAAAATATTAAACATGACTACTTTCATTTACATGACATTGCCGTGTCCCAAACATTATGGTGCCCTGAAATGGGTGGACTATGTATAAATACTGCTGTCATTTCTACATGATGAAACCAAAATGTATAAAAATGGCCTTTATTTAAATCTGACAATGTGCACTTTAACCACATGTGATTTTTTTCTTTTCCAAATCTCAAATTGTGGCACACAGAGGCAAACAAATAAATAAATGATGGGTCTTTGTCCCAAATATTATGGAGGGCACTGTAATTCCTGTTCAGTATTTTCATCTGTAGTTTCTGGATGTGGATGCATTTTCGCACTGCAACAAAATGATTGGAATACCTAAAACAATGGTAGTAAACTCTCCTCAGTTTAGTTCCTTACCTTCCCACCATGGGTCTAAAAGTAAGAACAGTTTTTTAGAGCCTGACATGTTAAAAAATCACCTCTTATTTCCAATAAGCATGATGACCATATTTGAATTGGAATGCTGGCGAGCATCTTCTAACCAAGTTGTCAAGTGATTGAACGTGTCCCTTCTGTGGGAGAGAAATTGATACATGATGGAAAAAGTCTTGGAATTTAAATCAAAGGATTATAAGCAAAAATATTAATTTAATTCAAGATATGCAAACTAACCCCTTATTTCTTAATGCCTGCCTTTATCTCCCACTGAACCAGACACACTTCTCCAATCATTTTTTGAGTTCCCTTAATCTCATTTCCATTCCATTCAAAATGCATGCTTGTGGTTTAATGACACAAGAAAAGCTCTAATCTTAGATTATCATTCAAGAATCCACTTGCCAAAAAATATACACCAACATTTATTGTAACTCACAAAGCATACTCACCCCTGCAAATCTTCCTTTTTTATGAACAGGTCTGCAGCCATTCCTTCCTTACATTCCTGCTCTAAATTATCTATCATATTGTAGCAGGGACTCGCAGGAGTCCAGCCAAAAACTAGTCGGACACGGGTTGTGTGCACTAGACGTGTTTATTCTCTCCAATACAGCTCCCTACTTCCTTGAGGTCACGGGCGTTGCCCGGCCTTAAATACCAACTCAGGTACCGCCCCAGTGACTAGCACCTCCCAAAACAAGACGCCGTCCTCCAGAGCCGATGGTTCGTTGTGCCCTTGGGTTGCCACCAGATGCCGCCACAATATTAAGAAAGCTTCAACTGATGTCTTCCAGCTTCATTGGATCATTCATCATATTTCTACTTCATCCTAAAGAAAATATTTGCACCATTTGCCAATTTATGTTTAATTCTGCTATAGACTTCTCCCTAGCTTTTATTCTGAATGGATAAAGAGATGGAAAATGACCAAGAAATTTAAGCAACAATCCAGTTATTTCAAAATCTTTTAAAGTCATTAGGTTAAAACTACTTGCGTTTCCAAGGATTTTTTCCTAAATCTCTAATGGACATTAAACATTTTAAACAAATACAAGTTGCATTTTCTTTAAAATAGAGTTTGCATTTTTGTCGCATTTGAGTTATGCAGAACTGAACATATTTCAAATAGATGGCAGGCTTCAGTCATTGAAGGCTTGACTGAGCCAGATAGCAGTTTCTCTGCTCATTTTGTCTAAGAATTCTCCTAGTGGATTCCACAAGTTCCTGCTGGAAGACTGCCAAAGGTAAGTTTTAATTATGTGATCTGTGATCTGACACTACTAGCCACCGACCACAAAATAGCAATGTTCCAAATTACATCTCTAATTTATCCTTAACCATGCATTGAGGAAGTTGCTTGACCAAATTAGAATGGGTATAAAAATTAAAGTAGTGAATCGAAAATCAGTTGAAATCACAAGATTGTTCAACAGAAGACTTGCTTTGAGACCTTTACATTAAAGTAAATAAGGAATCACATTTCACTGAAACTTTAAATTGACGTGCTACTTTTTATTAATACATTAAATCAACTGTATAAAAATTACCTTGTGATGTCATAAACTAACAAGGCACCAGCAGCTCCTCTGTAGTAGGATCTTGTGATAGAGCGGAAAGACTCCTGACCAGCCTAGTAAAAACAAGACAGATTTCAAAAATACATAGTTTTATTCAAAATTCTTGCCTTTCCTGGAAAACAAATGCTATGCTTAAACATACATTTTATTTCTACTTTTAACTACAAGAATATGTTGATTGTTATTCTTTCTTTCGTTGTTCTAATCCCTTACAGGTAATGGATTCCCTAACTTCAATCTACTTACTCCAGGCCTGAACCATCATTATTTGTCTCTAACAAAAAATGACAAAAAAAATGGATTGGGAGACTGGGTGGCGTCAAAATACACAAACAGCGAATGAAACATCGAGCAAGCAAGGCCAAGATGCTCCTACATAATATGTGCGATTCAAGTGTACGTGCACGTGTTGATTTTAAAAATAAATCCCAAATTCAAAACAATTGAAAAGATCATCATCTACTGCTTCAGAGAACAATGCACAGCCACACGAGGTCAGATCAGGCAAGGAGAATAGATGTCCTTCCAAATAAAATGCGATCATAGAACGGCTTTATTGATACCAATTTCTTAAATTCTCGAATTGCCATTATTGGGATTTGAAATTAAATTCAGATCATTGCCATCTTCATATTGAACACTCTCTGACCCCCCTCCCAACATTAAATAGATTTACCAATTTGTTGCAAATCGCAAGCAAGGCCTCACCTAGACCAACATTTCCAATTCTAAAAATTACTTTGTAGGATAGATTTACATTTCAATGGGTCGACAGATGAAAGAAGTAGGAGAGCGGGATGTTTGATATTATTAATTATTTTCAAGTAATTAAGATTTTATTGCAGGAGGGATGATAACCATTGGGTACAGATCAAAAGGGAATGGGCAGAAGAACCATAACAAAGACAAAACACGTTAATAAACAGATTTAAGATCTGGAATATAATGCATGAATGGTTGCAGAGAAAAAATTCAAAATTAGCCATGCTGAAAAAAACAACTAAATACTGGAGAAGGAAATTTGCACAGCCGTGGATAAAGAATAGGATAGTGCCCCACTTGCATGCTTTGTTAGATCAATCCCATTACCAATGTGCCTTATTTAAAATAATGACTGCCACTGCTTGGGACTCTATTCTCAGATTTGCATAGTACAGACAAATGGGAAATTACAGGAGTAATTAGTAACATGCAAAGCAAGAGATCAAATGCTGTCAGAAAAATTAGTGAAGATTCATTTAGGTCAATTGACAAAAGGTTTGCCTTCCTACGACAAAAAAAACCATGAGACAATTGCATTATTTTTTAATTCAGTTTACAAAATATTATAACATAAGTGTTCTTTGTAACATTAGAGTGAAAGTAAAAATTGAATTTTGCAACTAGTTAAATACCAGAAGCTAGAACCGATACAACTACAAAGTGCAAAATAAATCTACTGTATATCAATCATTTGACATGAGGAAATTAATGCCAGATGCTTGATAATACCTTTATAGAATTATCCTGGTAATCAATTGGATATGGCATTCAAATAGCCTATCTTCAATTGTGAAAGACTTACTGTATCCCAAATCTGAAGTTTTATTTGTTTTCCATCGATGGTTATCATTCGAGCTCCAAATTCTACGCCTGAATAAAAATTAGAAAGGAATCATTAATGGTTTGAGTGTACTACTACTACTACGGATCAGTTTTGGATGACCAATCCTGAATTAGGGTCAAAAGGAGTGCGAAGCCTTAATTTACTATCACTATTCCTGCTTAAAAGTTAATCTTTGCCAGTGGTTAGAAAGTCCATGGGGTCCCTAAACAGATACAGAGTACAACAGCAAGGAAGTCATGTTAAACCCATACAAAACACTGGTCAGTCCATAAATAGAATACTCAATCATGTTTATGACTTGATGGTCCCAGACACGGCACCAAAGAAAAAGCTTTATCCCAGAGAAGAATCTTCAGCTACAAGGTTAAACTGGAAAGCTGGGAATTTTTCTTGGACCAAAAAAGATTGAGAGCTGTTCTTATCTTATGACCCAAGGAACACAAACATTGAAGGGCTGCATGATCTTCCATAGGTTTCTCAACTCTCAGGCTGGAGAGCCTGTCTGCTGAGTCTGCAACAGGTTAACGAGGCCCAAGCATATCAGCTGCCCACTCCAGTTCTGATTCATATAAATGAGTGAGACATTGGCTTCTGGGACAAATACTTATTTTGTTATTGAACTAAGTTTCAATGTTGTGAATAATTTTAAAATGCAAATATAATTCATCAATCAAAATTTGTCATTTTTCCATCTTTAAACTAGGTCTTGTTACTGTTTTCAAACAAAGTCATTCAAAGTAGCAACGATGACTTTGACAGTCCACATGTATGGAGGCAAGACCTCAATCAATATGAAGAGACTTCTATGAATGCAGAGGGCCAACTATGCTAAGTCCACTCTGCTGATGGGCCATGTCAAAGTGCTGGAGCTATCACCTCAAGGATCCCTAGACCAATAACTGCTGTCCATTGAGGGGCTGAATCCTGTGGGGATATCCCTTCCCTTGTTTGAGGGATATCACCCCAGTGCTCCACGAATGAAAGGACATTTTGTTTAAAGAAAGGTGCGAAAACTACCGAGAATGACACTGTTGAATTTATAAACACTAAGAATATGAAGAATTTTTGCAGTTATTAATTTGTATTCTTATTCTATTTTTATTCTGAATAAAGTTTATTTTTTAAATGAAAAAGGTTGCACTATTCTGACCCTCCAGACTCGAGATCCTCAGGGCTATGCACTTAGTCCCTTATTCTGTTCCCTGTACACTCACGATTGTGTAGCCAAGCACGGTGCCAACCTGATCTTTAAGTTCACTAATGATTCTATTGTGAGCCAGATCAACAACGAGATGTAGTAGAAGAGGACCTTGTGACATAGTATCGGAACAACTACGCAACTGTCCTACATTAATAAACATAAAGCAACACAATTCAAAACCCTTCCTAAAGGGGTTCAGTCTTCCAATTAAGTAAACAGTCTATTCCATACACTGTCCAAATGGTAGAACTTAACCATAGGGAGGTTGCATGGCAGTCGAGGTGACGACCAGGATCCGTACTGTTGCCACGCAACGCCAACTGGAGTACACGCGGTGAATGTCAGGTAAGCATTTACTATGGCTGCCAGCACAACCGGCCCTTCTTCTGTCCCAGCATCCGGACTCCACACCCTGGTTCCACACTTGCGGACCCCGGGCCGTCTGTCCCCGTGGTCGGGGGGGGGGGGGGTCGGTTCGGTGTGTCACCCACAGCGCGTGACAGTGCGGCCGCACAGAGGGAGACAGGGCGGAGGGCGGCCGTGGCTGGACAGCACTGACCCTGGGGTGCTGTCCCGAGGGATGCGCTCCTTCAGCCACTTACACTTTGCTCGGGTTCAGAGCAAAGACACTAGAGCATTTGGTTCAGAGCGCTCAATCACCCTCCACAATTATTTACAGCACAAAAATTGATAATTTCGGCAGTTTTAACAGGTAAGAAAGTAAGCGTTCTTACCTGTTAAAAAATGCCGAAATAGTCAATTTTTGCACTGTAAATAATTGTGGAAATCGGGGTAACCGTGAGAGACATTTACCCTACTTCAGAATTCCAAAAGTGAGGAGAAATGATGGTAGAGAGAAGCGACAGCTGAAGGGGCAACAACAGCTAAAGTGGTTGGCGAACATTGGCCGTGCAGATATTAAGATTGAAAATATTGGGAATTATCGCATTTACTCACTGCATTTCATCAACAGTAAGGCATTAATTGTGTTTTTTTCTTGATTCCTTTGGTATCTAAAAAGTTTCAGATGTGATAAATCTGACTGTAAAATTTTAAAATCGCCCATGGTTCTCAAGTGGGTTTTTACATGCAAAAAGAAAACACTTATGAAGCTAAATTTATCATGAAAAAAATCACAAACCATACGTGGGTTTTGATTTACATTTTACTCAGATGCAAGCCAAGGAATGGCATAATTGTTAGCTGTTAATTGGACATAATCAACCTCAGCAAATTGACAATATTTTTGAACGGGAGTGGGTGTTTAAGCTGTCAGGACATTTTATTATTTGCCAAAATATACATCTCAATAGCATAACGATAGAAAACTTACTTTTCCACACACCAATCGTAAGTCTGGAGATTTTTGTAATGATAAATTTAGCTTCAGAAGCATTTCCTTTTTTCATGTAAAAATCCACTTGAGAACCACGTGTGATTTTAAAATTTTACAGCCAGATTTAGCACTTCTGAAACTTTTTAGACACCAAAGGAATCAAGAAAAAACACAAATAATGCTTTACTCTTGATGAAATGCAATGAGCAAACGCAATAATTCCCAATATTTTCAATCTGCACGGCAAATGTTCGCCAACCACTTTAGCTGTTGTTGTCCCTTCAGCTGGTGCTTCTCTCTACCATCATTTTTCCTCACTTTTAGAATTCTGAAGTAGGGTAAATGTCTCACGGTTACCCCGATTTCCACAATTATTTACAGCGCAAAAATTGACCATTTCGGCGTTTTTTAACATGTAAGAAAGTACGCGTTTTGTGTATAAACACTGTATGCCGAGGCCGTCATGTCCTCCACATGGATTGAGATGATCCATGCGTCACGCCCTTTAACCCGATGACCTTACGTGCAACCCCCCTATACTGGAATCCCCCACCTTTGGGGGAACCACCTCTACTTTCCTATCACAGCCTTAGCTCCTGACAAGGTGTTCCGAGCCAAGGTCTCTATGATACATCAACAGAGGCCCGATCACCACTGAATCTTTGCTACATCTCACCATCCTATATCTGGGAGGAGGAGAACCAGCATCATTAGACCCACATATCTACAACAGGCAACTAAATGTAGGCAGGGGCATGTCAAGAGGTGTGGAGGCACAAGTCCATGCAATGAACCAAATCAAGATCAACCTCAATGCAAAACAATACTGGCACCATAATAGATTTTGATCAATTTTGTATTTTATAGATTTTAATTCAGTGTCGCAAATCCTCACTTGTAGTGAGGATTTGGTGGGGACCTAGCCACCAAAATGCCTTACCTACACCAAAATACCATCCTGGAAATTTTCCAATCAGGTTTCAGGGCCCACCACAGCACAGAGTCTGTCTTGTTGAAGGTACATAACAACCTGCTTCTCACCATTGATTCCGGTGACTGTGCAATCCTGCTCCTTCTCGACCTCAGCGCAGCATTTGATACAGTGGACCACACCATCCTAATTGACCGTCTCCGGTGCGGGGTTGTATTGATGGCACTGCCCTGAGCTGGTTCGTCTCCTACCTCAAAGATAGGAGTTTCTCTACAATCATAGGCAACTCTTTCTGCTCCCCAGCTAGCCTTTGCTGCGGGGTTCCACAAGGCTCCATCCTTGGCCCCATTCTCTTCTCCCTGTATATGCTCCCCTTAGGCCACGTCATTCAAAGGCACGGCATTTCCTTCCACTGCTATGCAGACGATACACAGATCTATGTACCCCTGAAACACAACAACCGATCAAATCTACTCAGCCTTACGAGAGCAAGTCTGAGGTCATCCTACTCGGCCCCTTGGACTCCATCAAAACAATAGCAGGCAACCTTGGAAGATTTACCCCCTTACTCAAACCTCACGTCAAAAACCTTGGCGTGATATTTGACTCCGCGTTGAAGTTTGACAAAACAAGTCAATGCCGTGGTAAAAGCTAGCTTCTTCCAGCTGGGCACGATAGCTAAAATAAAAACATTCCTCCAATTTGACAACCTTGAAAAGACCATCCACTTATTTATCTCCTCCCGCCTTGATTACTGTAACTCCCTTTACACTGGCATCAGCCAATCATCCCTGTCCCGCCTGCAATTGGTCCAAAACGCTGCAGCAAGACTTCTGACAGGTACCCGAAAAAGGGACCACATCACCCCGATTCTGGCCTCTCTCCACTGGCTCCCAGTGCGGTTCAGAATCAATTTCAAGCTCCTTCTTTAAGTTTACAAAGCCCTTAACGGGCTTGCCCCCACCTACATCAAAAATCTACTAACCCACCATACTACCTCCAGGTCCCTCAGGTCGGCCAACTTGGGGTTACTGATCATCCCGCAGTCCAGGCATAAGCTCAGGGGCGACCGCGCCTTTGCGGTTGTAGCACCTAGACTATGGAATAGCCCATCTTCCCATCAGAACTGTCCCCTCCATCAACTCTTTTAAGTCTAGACCTATAACTTATTTCTACTAACAAGAGTTTTTTAGGTCCTCTGAGGGAGCGTTGTATGTATGTATTTATGTATGTATTGTTAGATTTATGTACCACTGTTTGTAGCACGTTAGTACCTGCACTGATGCAAAGCACTTTGGTCAACGAGAGTTGTTTTTAAATGTGCTATAGAAATAAAATTGACTTGACTTGAACTAATACACAAATTCACCTCACTTTATTGGACTTCAATGTTATATCTGCAATAAATGTTGCTGGCAATCATCACAGCCTTATACAACATTATGCCAACTTATAACCTTACTATTTCCACACTCTTTTTCAAAAGGGGATTATATTCAATTTCTAATTGTTTTATTCAAAAGAGAAATTCTTTGAGTGGAAATCAATACTATTGAGATTTGTTTTAAGGGAGCAAGAAAAATGTTGGACACACACAAATGCTTAACACATACTCACCAATGGTAAGGTCGTGAACAGGTTGGAATCTTTTGTCTGTAAACTGTAATAATAAACATGACTTTCCCACACCTACAAAACAAAAGAAAGTCCAAACATTATTAAAATCTAAATACCCTCGTACAAAAGGATACCAAAATAACACAACTTAAGTAAATTATATAATAGGTGGATGCTTGAACACATGCAACAGAGCATGTCACCCCACATCCATGTTCATTCTCAATTTTGCAGAAATAGAAATTATTAACATCAAACATTGTCTGTTGTGATGGGAAAGAAAGACAAAATTAAATGACGAGGCAGTAGTGGAAAATAAATAAATGTCAATATTTTAGATTTATTTTACCCAATCTTTGGGAAAGAAAGTATGTTAACGTTAGATCACTGCACCAATAAGTGCAATGAACCAATCTTAACATGCTGATAGATGCAAAAAGTAAATAATTTTGGTACCCAACTGCATGTCCAAAATGGATACCATCAACCATACAAAGAGGTACACAACCATTGTTTGGGCCACACAATTGTGCAGAAAATTTGGTTCCAAATACCTGACATCCACTGGCATTCCTTCAATGAATTGCCATGGCTTGGTGTGGGAAAGCTGCCTATGCGAGTTGGTATTGAGATGCCTGGAAAGAGAAGTGTGGCAATTCAACACTGAGATGCGGGTCTCGAGGGTTCATCCTGGCCGACACTGTGACGGAAACTTGTCTCTCAGGCTCCAATATTTGGCTGCATTGCTCTACCCCAGCCCAAACATTTCTGTAGGAGTATAACCATGATGTTTAGCAACAACAGCTGAAGATATCTCACAGAAGTCCCTAAGCTGCAAGACCTGTGCATCCAAAGAAAGACAGGCAGCTTGTCAACATGTGGAGCAGATGCTGTTAGTCTTAGCAACAACCCCCAGAGACTGGACCAGACAAGGTGCATTTGAGCCCCAGGCCACTGCTAGACAACTGCACTACCTGCCCCAATCTGCCAATTATCAGCTTTGCATTTGGCCTCCAACCCACGCAATGCGATACTCAATGTTGTAAGGGTGCCAGCAAAGGGCAGGAATTCATGTCATATTTCTACAACAACAGCACAGGGCTTTACACTAGATTCCCATCACTGCCAGTAACGCATCACTACATAACCACATTTTAGCACGAATGGCATTCATGTTCTCGTTCCTGGGAACATACAGTGCCCTCCATAATGTTTAGGACAAAGATCCATCATTTATTTATTTGCCTCTGTACTCCACAATTTGAGATTTGTAATAGAAAAAAATCATATGTGGTTAAAGTGCACATTGTCAGATTTTAATATGGGCCGTTTTTATACATTTTCATTTCACCATATATAAATTACAGCAGTGTTTATACAGTTCCCCCATTTCAGGGCACCATAATGTTTAGGACACAGCAATGTCATGTAAATGAAAGTAGTCATGTTTAGTATTTTGTTGCATATCCTTTGCATACAATGACTGCTTGAAGTCTGTGGTTCAGGGACATCACCAGTTGCTGGGTGTCTTCCTGATGATGCCCTGCCAGGTCTGTATTGCAGCCATCTTTAGTTTATGCTTGTTTTAGGGGCTAGACCTCTTCAGTTTTCTCTTCAGCATATAAAAGGCATGCTCAATTGGATTCAGATCGGGTGATTGATGGCCACTCCAGAATTGACAATTTTTTAGCTTTGAAAAACTCCTTTGTTGCTTTAGCAGTATGTTTGGGATCATTGTCTTGCTGTAGAATGAACTGCCGGCCAATGAATTTTGAGGCATTTGTTTGAACTTGAGTAGATAGGATGTGTCTATACACTTCGGGATTCATTATGCTACTACCATCAGCAGTTGTATCATCAATGAAGATACGCGAGCCAGTACCTTCAGCAGCCATACATGTCCAGGCCATAACACCCCCACAGCTGTGTTTCACAGAAGAGGTGGTATGCTTTGGATCTTGGGCAGTTCCCTCTCTCCTCCATACTTTTCTTTTGCCATCACTCTGATATAAGTTAATCTTCGTCTCATCTGTCCACAAGACCTTTTTCCAGAACTGTGGTTGCTCTTTTAAGTACTTCTTGGCAAACTGTAACTAGGCCATCCTATTTTAGCGGCTAACCAGTGGTTTGCATCTTGCAGTGTAGCCTCTGTATTTGTTCATGAAGTCTTCTGCAGACAGTGGTCATTGACAAATCCACACCTGACTCCTGAAGAGTGTTTCTGATCTGTCAGACAGGTGTTTGGGGATTTTTCTTTATTATAGAGAGAATTCTACTGTCATCAGCTGTGGAGGTCTTCCTTGGCCTGTCAGTCCCTTTGCGATTAGTAAGATCATCAGTGCTCTCTTTCTTCTAAATTATATTCCAAACAGTTGATTTTGGTAAGCCTGAGGTTTGGCTGATGTCGCTAACAGTTTTATTGTTGTTTCTTACTCTCATAATGGTTTCTTTGACTTTCATTGGCACTTTGGTCTTCATGTTGATGAACAGCAATAAAAGTTTCCAAAGGAGATGGAAAGACTGGAGGACCGACTAGGTGCTGAGAGCTCTCTTAGACCTGCATTAAGAAGGCAATTAAACACACCTGAGCAATTACAAACACCTGTGAAGCCATGTGTCCCAAATATCATGGTGCCCTGAAATGGGGGGGGGGGGGGACACGGGACTATGTATAAACACAGCTGTAATTTGTACATGGTGAAACCAAAATGTATAAAAATGGCCTTTAATAACATCTGACAATGTGCACTTTAACCATGTGATTTTTTTTCGATTACAAATCTGAAATTGTGGAGTACAGAGGCATATAAATAAATGATGGGTCTTTGTCCCAAATATTATGGAGGGCACTGTATACCGACCGAGTGGTAAGCAAGGTGCCAGCATACTAATGCATGGTCTGAAATGTTTCAAAGCCATGAAAAACTACATATAGATGCATGTTCTACCGTTAAAAGGAAATTTGCAAACACCAATGTCACTGTTGGGTAGCAAATATTTCAATAAAATCATGACAGGAGTATTAATAAGTGGGTAAGTGCAGGGATAACATCTTGGGCCAATGGTAGAAATTGCATAGACCCAAACTAAAAGCAAAGGTTTAAGTAAATATCACATTGTCACTATGGAGAAGTTCATGTCAGAGGAGCAGAATAGGCAATCCGGCCCATCGAGTCTGCTCCCACATTCAATCATGGCCGATCCACCTTTCCTTCTCAACCCCATTCCCCTGTCTACTCCCAATAACCTTTGACACCATTACTAATCAAAAACCTGTCAATCTCCACTGACTCAATGACTCAACGACGGACTCCACAACCGTCTATGGCAGAGAATTCCACAAATTCACCACCCTTCGGCAACAGAATCTCCTTCTCATCTCCTTTCTGAAAGTATGTCCTTTTATTCTGAGGCTGTGCCCACTGGTCCTAGACTCTCCCATTACTGGAAATATCCTCTCCACATCCACTATCCAGGCTTTTTATTCTTTGGTAAGTTTCAATGGGGATATATTTAAAAACTTTCAATTACAATATACTTTATATTAGGATTAAATTCAAACTCCTTATCTCAGTTCTTGTTTTGTTCTTCGAGTTAAAATAAATGCCTTCGATAATGTGTTTTAATGGTTTTGGCCACAAAAGCTGGGAATCTTAATACAACATACAACTGCAAACAATGCAATTTCATTTTTTTGCTTAACATAATAGCATATTTGTTACTGCCTGTGGTTTACTGGCTGGTACCAACACTGATGATGAAAGCACAGCAGTCTTCTGTTGTTTGCGTAATTAGCTCTCTCCACTGTTTTAAGGATTGTCCAAGAAAGGCAGTCAATTGGGATTACCTCACCCCATATTAATACATCAACTAGACAAGTGGGACCGTTGGGTCCCTGACACACAGGAGGCTTGGTCTCCCAATGTAATATTCCACCACTCACCCATTGTCCCCAACTGCACAGGCGCAGCTCATTTCCCCTCATCCCCTCCCCCTCCTCTTCACCCTCCCTCTTCTTTCCCCTCTCCTCCTCCCCTCCCTCACCTCTCTCCCTCTCCTTTCCCCTACCCTCAGTCATTCCCTCCCTCCATAATTCCTCTCCCCTCCCTACCCCCCTCCTATCCCACACCTATCCCCCCTGCCCTCCTCTCCCTCTATTCCCCACTCCCTGCCTCCCCCACTCCCGCTCTCCTCTACTCCCCCCTCCTCTCCCTCTATCCCCTCTCCTCCCCCACCCCAGGATCTCGAGGTTGCCGCTCCTCTCCCTTCTTGCCTGCCCCGGAGGAGCATCAGCCATCGGCGAGGATCCTCGGCTCAGCCCGGAAGCACTGTTTGCCCCGTGTCAGCGTGTGGGCGTGGGGGAGAGCTCGGAGAAAAGACGGAGGAAGAGCCATAGGGGAGGGGGGGGGGGGGTAATCACGGGGAAGGGGGGCAGGTGCCAACTATTACAGCCAAAATGCTCAATTAAGAAAATGAATATGAATTTCATGCAAAATATAATTTCCAAACATGGCATTACAGTGTTGATAAGTCATAGGAGCAGATATACGCCATTTGGCCCATCTAGTCTACATCGCCATTCAATCACAGCTGATCCCTCTTTCCCTCTCAATCTCTCTTTTAAAAAAAATATATATTTATTAGAAGTACATTACATTACAACCACATACATTAGTACTCGTCACTTATGTCTTCTTACAATTAATGTACTCCATTTATTTTTTACACTAGAAAAGGAAAAGATTGAAAGAAAGAAGAAAGTGAAGGAAAAAGTGAGAGTGTAGAAAATGTGAAACAAAAAAGGACGAAGACCCTATAAGAACAAAATTAAATTCAAAAGAAAAAGAGTTAAGAAATAGACCGTAGAAAAGAAAGAGAAAGAGAAAGAGGAAAAAGAGAGAAACAAATATTTTTATGAGCATTACGCAAATGGGACATACCAACTCTTCAACTATCATCCCCCCTTACCTGACCTCAATTTTTTTTTTTTTTTTTAAAGGTACCTTTGCACCCTATATTTGTAATAATTCTATAAATGCAGACCACGTCAGGTGGAAGTGATCTGGTTTACCTGCTAGGAGGAGTCTTATCTCTTCTAGGTGTAATGTTTCGAACATATTTGAAATCCACATGTTTATAGTTGGTATTGGAGCCTTCTTCCAAAATATTAGAATTAGCTTTTTTCCAGTTATTAACCCATAGTCTATTAGTTTCTTTTGAAACACATTTAGTTCTGGACCATCTTCCGTTATTCCGAAGATAATCCATTCTGCTTTGGGTATCAGTCTTATTTTAAATAACTTTGTAAAGATTTCAAAAATGTCATTCCAAAATTTTTGAATTTTTGTACAGAAAACGAATGAGTGCGTTATAGTAGCTTCTTGGGATTGACATTTATCACAAATAGATGATACATTTGGGATTTCCCTCTCACTCTCAAAGAGAACAAAGGAGCCAGCGTACTTTGTAACTTTATCAGCGCCGTAGGTGGCCGCCATTTGCATAACTACGGTATGTAAGCAAAGAATTTCACTGTGCCTTCTCAAGTGACAATAAGGTATTCCATTCCATTCTCCTAGCTTCTCCCCATAACCATTGACACCCTTATTAATTAAGAACCTGTCAATCACTGCTTTAAAAATACTAGTGTTTTTATAAGTAAAAGTTTTACAAATATTGTGTTTGTGTTCAAAAGCAGTGCAAACCAAGAAAAGTGCTTCAGAATAAATGGATCACATTGACAAGCGGATTACAGTCTAGTAAAATGGGGAAGTAGGTTTTCCTACTGTCTTGGTCTTAATTATTACCCAAAATGGAAGAATATTTTGCTCTTTCAAATTCAGGTCTACCTAGTGTTACGGCTCTTGTAGCTTTTACCGGCAGTGGAACGATTTAACTTGCATTGAGAATTTAACCAACAAGCATGCATGACGAAACTGCATTTCGTTGTCTCTGTACTGTACACTGCACAATGACAATAAAGTTGAATCTGAATCTGAATCTGAAGGCAGTGTTTCAAAACTGCCAGAATAAAAACTTGCACATACATTACTCCCAAAGTTATTTCTAATTTCCTGTTTGATGCCATCCCCAACTTCACTACTACTGCTGGTGGGTGTTGTGTACAGGCCACCTAGCAGTAGTAGTGAAGTTGGGGATGGCATCAAACAGGAAATTAGAAATGCGTGCAATAAAGGCAAAACAGTTATAATGGGTGACTTCAATCTACATATAGATTGGGTGAATCAAATTGGCAGGGGTGCTGAGGAAGAAGATTTCTTGGAATGTATGCAAGATAGTTATCTAAACCAACATGTAGAGGAACCAACGAGAGAGCAGGCTATTCTATACTGGGTATTGAGTAATGAGGAAGGGTTAGTTAGCAGTCTTGTTGTGCGTGCCCTCTTGGGCAAGAGTGACCATAATATGGTTGAGTTCTTCATTAGGATGGAGAGGGACATTGTTAATTCAGAAACAACGGTTCTGAACTTAAAGAAAGGTAACTTTGAGGGTATGAGACGTGAATTGGCCAAGATTGACTGGCAATTAGTTCTAAAAGGGTTGACGGTGGATATGCAATGGAAGACATTTAAAGACTGCATGGATGAACTACAAAAATTGTTCATCCCAGTTTGGCAAAAGAATAAATCAGGGAAGGTAGTGCATCCGTGGATAACAAGGGAAATCAGGGATAGTATCAAAGCAAAAGATGATGCGTACAAATTAGCCAGAAAAAGCAGCATACCAGAGGACTGGGAGAAATTCAGAGACCAGCAGAGGAGGACAAAGGGCTTAATTAGGAAAGGGAAAATAGATTATGAAAGGAAACTGGCAGGGAACATAAAAACTGACTGCAAAAGTTTTTATAGATATGTGAAGAGAAAGAGATTGGTTAAAACAAATGTAGGTCCCTTGCAGTCAGAAACAGGTGAATTGATCATGGGGAACAAGGATATGGCGGACCAATTGAATAACTACTTTGGTTCCGTCTTCACTAAGGAAGACATAAATAATCTGCCGGAAATAGCAGGGGGCCGCGGGTCAAAGGAGATGGAGGAACTGAGTGAAATCCAGGTTAGTCGGGAAGTGGTGTTGGGTAAATTGAATGGATTAAAGGCCGATAAGTCACCAGGGCCAGATAGACTGCACCCCAGAGTACTTAAGGAAGTAGCTCCAGAAATAGTGGATGCATTAGTGATAATTTTTCAAAACTCTTTAGATTCTGGAGTAGTTCCTGAGGATTGGAGGGTAGCAAACGTAACCCCACTTTTTAAGAAGGGAGAGAGAAAATGGGGAATTACAGACCAGTTAGTCTAACATCGGTAGTGGGGAAACTGCTGGAGTCAGTTATTAAAGATGGGATAGCAGCACATTTGGAAAGTGGTGAAGGACAAAGTCAGCATGGATTTACGAAAGGTAAATCGTGTCTGACGAATCTTATAGAATTTTTCGAGGATGTAACGAGTAGAGTGGATAGGGGAGAACCAGTGGATGTGTTGTATCTGGACTTTCAGAAGGCTTTCGACAAGGTACCACATAAGAGATTAGGATACAAACTTAAATCACACGGTATTGGGGGTTCAGTATTGATGTGGATAGAGAACTGGCTGGCAAACAGGAAGCAAAGAGTAGGAGTAAACGGGTCCTTTTCACAATGGCAGGCAGTGACTAGTGGGGTACCGCAAGGCTCAGTGCTGGGACCCCAGCTATTTACAATTTATATTAATGATCTGGATGAGGGAATTGAAAGCAACATCTCCAAGTTTGCGGATGACACTAAGCTGGGGGGCAGTGTTAGCTGTGAGGAGGATGCTAGGAGACTGCAAGGTGACTTGGATAGGCTGGGTGAGTGGGCAAATGTTTGGCAGATGCAGTATAATGTGGATAAATGTGAGGTTATCCAGTTTGGTGGCAAAAACGGGAAGGCAGACTATTATCTAAATGGTGGCCGATTAGGAAATGGGGAGATGCAGCGAGACCTGGGTGTCATGGTACACCAGTCATTGAAAGTAGGCATGCAGGTGCAGCAGGCAGTGAAGAAAGCGAATGGTATGTTGGCTTTCATAGCAAGAGGATTTGAGTATAGGAGCAGGGAGGTTCTACTGCAGTTGTACAGGGTCTTGGTGAGACCACACCTGGAGTATTGCGTACAGTTTTGGTCTCCAAATCTGAGGAAGGACATTATAGCCATAGAGGGAGTGCAGAGAAGGTTCACCAGACTGATTCCTGGGATGTCAGGACTTTCATATGAAGAAAGACTGGATAGACTTGGCTTATACTCGCTAGAATTTAGGAGATTGAGAGGGGATCTTATAGAAACGTACAAAATTCTTATGGGGTTGGACAGGCTAGATGCAGGAAGATTGTTCCCGATGTTGGGGAAGTCCAGGACAAGGGGTCACAGCTTAAGGATAAGGGGGAAATCCTTTAAGACCGAGATGAGGAAAAACTTTTTCACACAGAGAGTGGTGAATCTCTGGAACTCTCTGCCACAGAGGGTAGTTGAGGCCAGTTCATTGGCTATATTTAGGAGGGAGTTAGATGTGGCCCTTGTGGCTAAGGGGATCAGGGGGCATGGAGAGAAGGCAAGTACGGGATACTGAGTTGGATGATCAGCCATGATCATATTGAATGGTGGTGCAGGCTCGAAGGGCCGAATGGCCTACTCCTGCACCTATTTTCTATGTATCTATGTATCTAATTAGAATGACATGTTCTACACAAATGTCTTTCAACAGACAAATTACAGCATAATGGCAGGGGTGGCACAGCTGATAGAGCTGCTGCCTCACCATCGGTGACAAAGGTTCGATCCTGACCTTGGGTGCTTTCGGTGTGAAGTTTGCTTCAGGTATGTTTCCTCCCGCATCCCAAGGACATGTAGATTAATTGGTCTCTAAATTGCCCCTGCATTGTAGGGAGCGGATGCAAAAGTGGGATAACAGAACTTGTGAACATGTAATTGATGGTCGGAGTGGAATTGGTGAGTCAATGGGCCTCTTTCTATGTTGTATTTTTCAATCAATTCAATTAATTAAATTCAGTGTAGTAACAATTGCACATTTTAAACATATGAAATGCTAATTTCTTAACAGAATTTATTCACAATCGTTACAATTCAGTAGATACTGAGGTTTGACAGTTGATCTGCTGGCAACAAAAGAGCAGCCATGATAAATTGGCCAAGCAATTAAGGTGCACAAATAGGAGGCGGTACAGTGGTGCAGCGGTAGTTGCTGCCTTTCAGCGCCAGAGATCCGGGTTCGATCCTGACTACGAGTTCTGTCTGTACAGAGTTTATACATTCTCGCTGGAACCGCATGGGTTTTCTCCCACATTCTGAAGACTTGCAGATTCGTAGGTTAATTGGCTTCTGTAAATTCCCCCAAGTTTGTAGGGAGTGGATGTGAAACTGGGATAACATGGAACGAGTGTCCAGGTGATTGATGGTCTGTGTGGGCTCGGTAGGCCGAAGGGCCCGTTTCCACGCTGTATCTCTAAACTAAAACTAAATGTAGCAGTAACCACATATTTGTTGAAACTTAAAGATTGTGTAATTTAATCACACAATGGTACAGCAGAATAATTTAAAGCACAGTTTTTAAATTCTATTCCAAAAGGCAAAACCCAACTTCTTACTGAAGTACACTATTTTAATTATGACCAAACTCCTCAGTGATTTGTCAAATAAAGCAAATGGAAAACATTTCCTTGGTCAGTCAAAATGTACTAGTTAACTTCCCTAAAAACTATACCTAGCCTATTAAAGTGTGAGAAAGTGTTATGCAAAATGCCATTTACCATGAAACTTTAAACTGTGTAAAACATCAAAATATCTAATAAAACTATATTAATATTCTTGAACCCAGCAACTCAGTAGAAAATCATACTGAATAATGTAGCTTAGGGTATGTGCAGCATTTCCACCTTGAAGGTAAGCCAGAAGATTTAACAGAAACTAGTACCCAATAATTCATGGCTCCTGAATCACCAGTCCAGCAGAAAGAAGATAATTCCAACAGTACCACAGAACTGCAGCAAAATGTGGCCAGAGGTTATGTCACTGCACAAGTAGACTACCACCAACAGCCGTCAGAGCTATACAGGTGGTATCCTTCCTTGGTCTAAAACATATGAAACTCTGGACTCACAGCAACAAGGCTGATTCCTAACTTCCCTCCAGAAAGTCCCAGTAAACCATTTCATATCAATACAGTTGTATTAAATCAGTAAAAACACAACCAGATGGACCAGCTGACATCAACCTAGGTGCCAAATTTTGAGGATAGACACAAAGTGCTGGAGTAACTCAGCAGATCAGGCAGCATCTCTGGAGAAAAATGGGTGACCTTTCCGGTCAGAACCCTTCTTCAGACTCGAAGGGTGTCTGAGGTGTCATGGACATAGGTAGGAAGGGATTGGGCCAGGATGATATGGAAGCATGTGAAAATGATTTCAGGGGGTGAGAGCAGACAGAAACAATGGGTCTGCCAGGGCAGTTTAGTTTAGAGATACAGCATGGAAAAAGGCTCTTTGGCCCTCCACGTCCACGCCGACCAGTGGTCCCCACACTATCCTGCACACACTAGGGACAATTTACAATTATACCAAGCAAATTAACCTACAAACTTCTAGCTCTTAGGAGTGTGGGAGGAAACCGGAGATCCTGGAAAAAACCCACGAGGTCACAGCGAGAGCGTACAAACTCCATACATAGACAGGATTGGACCTGGGTCTCTGGCGCCGTAAGGCAACAACTCTACCTCTGTCACCGTGCCTCCAGTTCTGCCTCTGGATTTTTGGTGGGGGGAGGTAAAACTGGGCTGTACGGGGCTGGGGAACAATAAGGTTGGAAACTGTGGAGGGCAGCCAGCCAGAAGTGATAAAACCAAAGATGGTCTGAGAGATAATGGCCTGGTGCTCATCTGTGGCATCATGGTCCAGAGGTAGGAGGGGGTGTCCAAGAGCTGGCACCTGGCCTCCACCCGGTAAAGGTCAACCTGCCCGACCCCTCCTTTATCGGCGGATTTGATGTTTTTTTAATTTATTTTTTATTTTTATTTTATTAGAAGTACAATCATATGGCACCAAAGTGCCTAATATATATTGACATAATACATTTTATGTACAGCTTCTTATTTTTTTTTATTATAATGAAGAAAAAGAAAAAGAGAATAGATAATAAAAGATAGAAAAACGTGAGATATAGTGTGTGAAAAATAACAAAAAGAGTGAAAGAAGAAAAGTGAAGAAAAGACGATAGAAAGAAAAAGAGTAAATTAAGGAGATCATTATTTATAATCTTGACCATCCCTCACCCAGTCCTGGAACAGTTAGCTTCTACAATTGTGTTGCACCATATGTTTCCAAAAAGACGACAAATGGAGACCAACTCGTTAAGAATTGGTCTGATTTATCTATTAGGAGGAATCGCATTTCCTCAAGATGTGCGGTGTCCAACATGCTTGAAATCCACATTTTAAGCATTGGTATTGGTGTATTTCCCCAGAATTTAAGTATTAGTTTCTTTGCCATTATTCAACCATAATTAAAAAATAAATTTTGAGGTGAGTTCAATTTATTCCCATCTTCCATTACTCCAAATATAATAATTTCAGTATTAGGTTCCATTTTTATCTTGAATAATTTTGTAAATATTTCAAAAATATCACTCCAAAATTTATAAGGTTTTATGCAGGAAACGAAAGAGTGTGTTATAGTTGCATTTTGGGATAGACATTTATCACAAATGGGGGATATATTTGAGTAATATTTATTCGATCTAGTTTTTGAATAATATAATCTATGTAAAATTTTAAATTGAATTAAATTATTTATTACCGATATATTTACCTTTTTTTTTTTTTAACTGGATGCTGACATTACAAACTTTATATGGGACTATAAATCCCACAGAATCCAAAGAAAACATTTGTGTAAACCTAAAGAATCTGGCGGATTATCACTCCCTAATTTTTTATCTTATTACTGGGCCACAAATGTCAAAAATATGATTCACCTGTTGGACAATTCGGCCCAGCAGGAGGATTGGATAGCAATGGAGAGAGAGGATTGTTCCCCTTTTAAAATAGGAGCGATCCTTCTCTCACCAACAAAAATGAAAAATACAATATACAGTAAAAATCCAATTATTCATAGTACAATTAGAATTTGGAAACAAATAAAATTAACTTTAAAATTAAAAGATCTATCACTTTTCTCACCTATAATGAATAACCCTTCGTTTAAACCTTCGATGATAGATAAATCTTTTACAAATTGGGATAGAGTAGGAATTAACACATTTGGAGATATGTATGATAATGGAAGTTTTTTAACATTTCACCAACTACAACTTAAATACAACTTGAGCAGTAATCAAAATTTAAATACTTTCAAATACGTGACTATTTGAAAAAATATACACGAGAATATCAAAATATGTCTCCTGACCTATTAGATGAGATAATGAATATAAAAGCGGAATCAGCTAATTTAATATCATACCTGTATAATTCCATTTTAAACATAGAAATTCCATCATCTGATGGGATTAGAATAGAATGGGAACAGGAACTAGCTATAAAAATCTCGAAAGAGAGTTGGGATAAACACCTGTTATATGTGCATAAATGCTTGATTAACGTAAGACATACTCTAATTCAATTTTACATAGATTATACTATTCGAAAGTTAAATTAAGTAAATTTTACCCAAATACCTCTTCTATCTGTGATAAATGCCTAACCCAAGAAGCAACTATAGCACATTCTTTTGTTTTTTGTATAAAAATTCTAAAAATTTGGAATGAAATTTTTGAAATGTTCACTAAATTATTTAAAATATAACTGAAACCGAATGCAGAACTGATTATTTTTGGAACAATAGAAGCAAGTTTGGAGCTGACTTCGTTTCAAAGGAGTTTTCTTAATTATGGCTTAATAACGGCAAAAAAACGTATTCTGAAATTTTGGAAAAATGCTCCCACGCCAACGACAAAAATGTGGACTTCTAATATGTCGGAATTGTTACACCTAGAAGATATGAGATTCCTCTTAGCAGGTAAACCAGACCAATTCCAAAAGATTTGGTCTCCATTTATCGACTTATTACAAACATAGGGTGCAACAAAATGTTGATAATAAATGGTTTCAGGACTAGGCGAGGGGTGAGTAAAGATATGAAGTAATTACATCCCTTTCATATTGTCCTACCTTATCTTATGTTTTCTTTTTTCTTTTTCCTCCTTTTGGTTTTTCTCTTTTTTAAACTATTTCTTGTGGTTTAGGTCCATATGGGTGTTCCTGGACCACTCTTTCAATCACTCACTTACTATCTTTACTAACTCTTTCTAGCCTTTTCTCTTATTAAAGTTTAAAATAAGAAGTGGTACAAGAAAAGTATAAACTTACGTTATTGCAGATTACTGTAATGTACAATACTTCTAATAAAATAAAAAATATTTAAAAAAAATAAAAAATTAATCGAACATTTGTGTATATATATCAAATACTTTTCCCATGTAACCTTCCTAATTTTTATCATTAATTCCCGTTCCCATTCTTCTCTAAGTACCTCTGTCGATGGTGGGTCTATATTTAAAATACTATTATATAAATATGATATTAATTTCTGTGAATCAGCCTTAATATTCATTGCTTCTTCCAGTGGATCAAAAATTATGTTTTGATATCTTTGTATGTATTTCTTCATGAAATCGCAAATCTGAAGATATTTAAAATATTGGTTATTTTTCAGTTTAAATTTTAATTGTAATTGTTCCCATTTCATACATATCACCGATCCTTTTAATTCCCATTCTTTCCCATTGGTTATATGTTTTATCAATAAAAGATGGTTTAAATGAAGAATTATTCACTATTGGCATTAACAATGATAGATTTCTTAATTTTAGGGATAATTTTATTTGTTTCCAAATTCTTATTGTATCATGTATAATTGGGTTCTTCTTATATATTGTGTTGTTCAGTTTTATCGGGGAGAAGAGGATCGCTCCTATATTACAAGGAAAACAATCCTCTTTCTCCATTCTTATCCATTCAGTCTGTTGGGTAGGACTGTCCAACCAGTAAATTATATTCTTAATATGCACTGCCCAATAGTAATACAAAAAGTTCGGGAGTGAAAGTCCCCCGACCTCTTTTGGTTTACATAAGTGGGTTTTTTTTAAATTCTGTGCGATTTATAATCCCAAATAAAATTAGTAATATTAGAGTCTAGTTTAAAAATAGGTATAATAATTGTGGTAGAAAGATAATTTTTATAGCATTTATTCTACCTATTAATGATAAGGGAAGTGTTTTCCAGAATTTAATCAACGTGTTGAGTTTATTTAATAAAGGCATAAAATTAGCGTTAAATAATGCTTTATATTTTCTAGTAATTTGAATACCCAAATATTTAAATTTTTCTGTTGTAATTTTAAAGGGGAATTTCAATAAGTGTGTAGATTCCTGAGGTTTTAACGTCATGATTTCACTTTTATTCCAGTTTATTCTATATCCAGAAAAAGACCCGAATTCCTCTATTAAATTTAATAAATTTGGTATGCTCGTTTGTGAATTTGTAATATATAAAAGTATATCGTCTGCATATAATGAAATTCTATTATTTGAGTCCCTAGTATTGTATCCCTGAATATTCGGATGAATTCTTATACTTTCAGCCAGGGACTCTATCATAAGGGCAAATAGCAGGGGTGATAACGCACATCCCTGCCTATTGCCCCTTGATAATTGAAATTTTGGAGATAACATATTATTGGTTAATATTCTTGCCATCGGTTTATCATATAATAATTTTACCCATGCAATAAAATTCTCTCCCATATTAAATGTTTGCAGTACTTTATATAAATACTGCCACTCTACTTGATCAAATGCTTTCTCTGCATCCAGAGAAACAATTGATATATCTTCTTCCTCCGTTTTATGCGAGTACATTATATTAAACAGGCGTCTCAAAATATTAAATGTCTTTTGGGTATAAACCCCATTTGATCAGGGTTTATCAATTTACTATTTGATGTTAATGTCGGGATTGTTACAAATTGAGCGGAGGGCTATACATTCGGAGGGGGAGGGGAGAAGAGGTCAGAGTAGGTAAGGGAGCAGTAAAGTCAAGACTGTTGATATCAGATAGAAATGGAAATGTCTAGCGGGGGTAGAACGGAGTCCAGGGGAGTCCAAGATGAGGAGGACCGTAGGAGACGGGAGAAGGGATCATCACTGGGTGGGGAGGACGCCTTCCCATAGAAAAAGACACCTTCTCCCAAGAAATAGCTACCCCACTAACTTCCAATCCCTGACTCTCCTGAATTTCAGGCAAATTGCTGGTGTCTTCCACTGTGAAGACTGATGCAAAAAAGTTATTCAACTCCTCTGCTTTTTTTTTATTCTCCACTATCACTTCTCCTGCATCATTCTCCAGCGGTCCAACTTCCACTCTTGCCTCTTTCTTGCTCTTTATAAAACTGAAGAAACTCTTGCTAGCCTCTTTTATATTATTGGCTAGCTTACCTTCGTATTTCATCTTTTCTCCCAGTATTGCCTTTTTAGCTTCCCAATCCACTGGCTTCCCACTAATCTTTGCTATGTTACACGTATACGTTATATTTGTACAACAAATTTAAATATGGCATTGAAGCGGTGTCTGGCTACATAGTCATAGGTGTGTAGAAGAGTAGGGGACTGAATACACAGCCTTAAGGAGCCCTCGTGATGATGGATATTGAGGCGCAAGTATTGTTGCCAATTTATACTAATTGTGACATGCTGATGATGAATCCGATAACCAATTTCAAAGTGATGCGCAATGAAACCCAGTTCCTGATGTTTGATAAGTTTGGAGAGGATGATGTTGTTCATTGCCAAGTTGCAATAAATGAATAACAATGTGATGTCCATTTTTTAAATATTATCCAAAGAGTCCAGCATAGTGGAGAGCCAGCAAGATCACATCCCCTATTGATCTATTATGGCAGTAGGTAAATTGTAGTGGGTCCAGGGCGTTACTAAGGCAGGAATTGATATGCGTCATATCTCAAAACACGTAATCACCGGAGGTATTAGTACCACCCATCAGTAGTCATTGAGGCATGTCATCCTACTCTTCTCGGGCACAGATATTATTATGTCCCTTTAAAGCAAGTGAGAGGTATAAAATGTCTGCAAAAACTTCAGCCACTTGGTTCGCGCAGGTTTTTAAGAATGTGGCCAGGTACATCATCGGGAACAGATACTTTGAGAGTTTGTTGACTGAAATTACAGTGTCGTAGGGGGCGCTGAGGGCCCCCGAGAATGTACATCAATAATCTCCCTTACGAAGTGAACATAAAAAACATTCAGTTCATCCGGGAGACATACCTCGCTGTCACTTGAGCTACTACTTGGTTTTGCCTTACAGAAAGAAGCCCAGCTACAGATGACAAATGTTCATCTAAAGCCAGGTGCTAAACAGTATTCAAGTCAGGAATATTATTAGTTTAAGAAAAAAAGCTGCTCTTCATTTGTACCTGATAAATCATGCAAAAGTGAGCTCAGCCAGACGGGATAGAAACAGACCCTTCAGCTCAGAGTCTGCATTGACTGCAAACACTAATTTACACTAATCATAAACAGATCCCATTTCTCACGAATAGTCTCATGAAGTCGCACCAAATTCCACCATTCACCTACACGCTGCATTTTACAGCAGCAAATTAATCTGCCAAACCACACATCTTTGGGTTGTGGAAGGAAACTAGAGCAACTCGAGGAAACCCAGAAAGTTACAGGGAGAAGGTGCAAACAGACAGCACCAAAGATCAGACTGAACCCCAGCCACTGGAGGTGTGACGTACCAACTCTCCTACATGTGTCAGCAAATGACTATATCCTTGAGCACACATGTTGTGAATCATCAAATTAATTTCATTTTAAACAATTACACTGCTCCATCAGGAGCTTGCTTAGTCAAATTTGAGATTCTGTAAATGTTTATTTCTGTCTAATCAATTTACTTATTTGCTAATGCTGCACGACTACCCTGTTATTATTTGTACTGAGTTTTCCCTAAAAGCCATTTCTTTTTAATATCAAATTTGTGAACTAATAAGAAAACTACTTTGGAGTCAAATTGTGGCAAGTTTCTAGTCAACCTACCTTGTTGCTAAAATCCATGATTAGCTTGTTGATCAATTTGCCAGTAGTTTCCATAAATACATTCAGTACACAAAATTCAAACTCAAGAATTTTAGATACCCATTTGTTTTCAAATGTATATGAAATACAAAAAAAGTTACCAGTGCACCAGCATAAATCAACCAGTACGAGTTTCACCAGGGCTTGGAAATTTGAAAATTGCAGAGCATCCATGTGGTAGCACAGAATAATTTAGACAAATACACCGTAGAATTTTGATTTAAAAAAAAAGAATGGGCCTAGAAGATAAAGTTCTTGTTTTAATTAAATGAAATTAAGCTACTTTAAACATACCATCCAGTAATTACAAATACATTGTTTAATTGCTCAGCATATAATGAATTATGCCTTGCCTCGTCTAACTAGAACTGCCCAATTTTCTTGTTTTATTTCCAACATGCCTTGGGTATGTCATTTAATTTTTTTTAGCCAATCAGGCGAGAATTGTTTTATGTTTATCTGTGTGGAGATGTTTCACTTCTTTTTTTTAAACATCTCGGTTGCTAATGCTTACTATCTCAGTTGCTAATGCTAAATATACTAAATTTAAAACGTCACTTGTTCTCCAGTATTTCTTAAATAAGTAGATTTCTCTGTAATAATCTTTTTCAGTATTACTTTATTGTACAGTGAAATTCCTGTTTTGCATACAGCTCAGTAAAAATCTTACTATGCTTAAGCACAATCGTACTTCAGCATAAAAATGCAAGAACAGTAATTTACACTGACGCAGCACAGAAACAAATGGAAAAATATAAAAACAACCGTGTATTATTCAGCTGACCTGATGCATCTTACAAAAAAAGTCATGAACAATAACGGCAAACTAGGCTTCAAGACCTTGCTGGTTTCTGCAAAAGCAACACAGCGATTCCCGATCACACATCTTTTCTGCGGAGCCCTACTATTTTTTCCCTTTCAAGTATTTTGTCCTTTGAAAACTGTAACCAGTTCAGTCAAAACATTCCAAATGCTAATCATAAACCAAGTAGAAGATTTTTCTGGAGAACATGGACAGGTGACGTTTTGGGTTAGGACCTGAAGAGTCACCTATCCATGCCAGGGCTCTTTTTTTCTGGCAGCTTTTTAGGTTGCCAAATGACAGTTTAAGTGGTCATTTAAGACGGCTTGCATGACGCGTGCGATAATGTGCTCGGACGAAGTGCGTAGTTACCAGTCGGAGTAATGCTCAATGAAGCATTCACATATTATTTCTGCTTCAAATAAAGTCATAAACTAAACATATTCACCAATCAAGGCATGATATATACCACAATCACAGGCAGAAAAATTATAATACAGTATCTCAACTCTTTTTACAAGTTGCAATGAATGCAATTTTTATTATTTCTTTCCACTTCCAAACAAAAATGTGGTTGGATTATTCAGTGTATGATCAACCATTCAGTCTTAAATCTCTAAGTCACGCTATGTCCCCCTTTACAGCTACTGTATGTTTTAATTTAGTTCAAGACTATGGGGCAGTACATTGGACATAAAGTTGCTGCCTAAAAGTGCCAGAGACCCAGAATTGATCCTGAATATGGGTGCTATCTATATGGAGTTTGCTCCTTTTCCCTTTGATTGCATGGGTTTTCTCCAGGTGCCCTTGCTTCCTTCCACATTCCAAAGGTATGCAGGAACCATTTTCAGACCCTTTTTCAGTAATATTTTCCTTTTGTCCAGATTCTGTCTGACCTGTTGAGTTACTCCAGCTTTTTGTGTCTATCTTCGGTTTAAAGCAGCATCTGCAGTTCCTTCCTACAGACACGATACTATACGATAGAACTTTATTAATCCCAGGAGGGAAAGTAAGTAAGTGTGGGGTGTGTGTGTGTGTGTGTGTGTGTGAAGCCCGACAGCAATGGCAGCCAGATCTCCCACAATGCAAAGGGAGGGAGAAAGTGCCCGGCGCCGACCAGTTGCCGTGGCAGTGCGCATGTGCAGGGCGGCCGATGATATGCTGGCCATGGTTGTGCGCATGTGCAGGGGGAGGATGTGCTGGCCGTGGTACTGCGCATGTGCAGGGGGAGGATGTGCAGGCCGTGGCAGTGCGCATGTGCAGGGCAGCCGAGGATATGCTGGCCATGGCAGTCCGCATCTGCAAGGCGGCAGACCGTGCCAGCGGATGAGGAGCGGCCGGAGCAAAGATCATAGAGCGGAGACCCTGCGGCCTGGACACGGATGGTGGGCGGAGACGGAGAGTGACAGAGATAGAGAGGGGGGCCAATCCGGCCAAAATGACACAGCTTTTAGATTGCCCAGCAGGGCTTTAGGTGGCCATTGGCAACCGGGCAACCATTAATTTTGAGCCCTGCATGCTCTCCTGAGGTGCTGCCTAATCCGCTGAGCTACTCCAGCACTCTGGATTATTTATTAAACCAGTATCTGCAGTTTCTTGTTTATAAAAGATTTTTCTATGTAGATTTTGCCTCTTTCAGCAATTACTTTAAATGCTCTAGATGTTCCACTGAAACCAAGTTTCTCCATTAATTCTAGGCAGAAACCTTGCACCTAACCCAAGTCTCTTAATTCTGGAATAGTTCTTGTAAACCTATCATACCCTTTCAAGGCCGTCACAAACTTCCTAAAGTGCCGCGATTGGAATTGGAAGTCTGAAATTATCCTCATAATACCACCACATTATACAGTGCCCTCCATAATGTTTGGGACTAAGACTCATCATTTATTTATTTGCCTCTGTACTCCACAATTTCAGATTTGCAACAAAAAAAATCACATGTGGTTAAAGTGCACATTGTCAGATTGTATTATAGGCCATTTTTATACATTTGCAAACAAGATGCAAACCACTGGTTAGCCACAAAAATAGGATAGCCAGGTTACAGTTTGCCAAGAAGTATTTAAAAGGGCAACCACAGTTCTGGAATAAGGTCTTATGGACAGATGAGACGAAGATTAACTTATGTCAGAGTGATGGCAAGAGCAAAGTATGGAGGAGAGAAGGAACTGCCCAGGATCCAAAACATACCCCCTCATCTGTGAAACACGGTGGTTGGGGTGTTATAGAATCATAAAAAATAGGTGCAGGAGTAGGCCATTCGGCCCTTTGAGCCTGCACCGCCATTCAATATGATCATGGCTGATCATCCAACTCAGTATCCTGTACCTGCCTTCGCTCCATACCCCCTGATATCTTTAGCCACAAGGGCCACATCTAACTCCCTCTTAAATATAGCCAATGAACTGGCCTCAACTACCTTCTGTGGCAGAGAATTCCAGAGATTCACCACTCTGTGTGAAAAATGTTTTTCTCATCTCGGTCCTAAAAGATATCCCCCTTATCCTTAAACTGTGACCCCTTGTTCTGGACTTCCCCAACATCGGTAACAATCATCCTGCATCTAGCCTGTCCAACCCCTTAAGAATTTTGTAAGTTTCTGTAAGATCCCCCCTCAATCTTCTAAATTCTAGCGAGTACAAGCCAAGTCTATCCAGTCTTTCTTCATATGAAAGTCCTGACATCTCAGGAATCAGTCTGGTGAACCTTCTCTGTACTCCCTCTATGGCAAGAATGTCTTTCCTCAGATTAGGAGACCAAAACTGTACACAATACTCCAGGTGTGGTCTCACCAAGACCCTGTACAACTGCAGTAGAACCTCCCTGCTCCTATACTCAAATCCTTTTGCTATGAATGCTAACATATCATTCGCTTTCTTCACTGCCTGCTGCACCTGCATGCCTACTTTCAATGACTGGTGTACCATGACACCCAGGTCTCGTTGCCTCTCCCCTTTTCCTAATCGGCCACCATTCAGATAATAGTCCACTTTCCTGTTTTTGCCACCAAAGTGGATAACCTCACATTTATCCACATTATACTGCATCTGCCATGCATTTGCCCACTTACCCAGCCTATCCAAGTCACCTTGCAGCCTCCTAGCATCCTCCTCACAGCTAACACTGCCCCCCAGCTTCATGTCATCCGCAAACTTGGAGATGTTGTATTCAATTCCCTCATCCAAATCATTAATATATATTGTAAATAGCTGGGGTCCCAGCACTGAGCCTTGCGGTACCCCACTAGTCACTGCCTGCCATTCTGAAAAGGACCCGTTTACGCCTACCCTTCGCTTCCTGTCTGCCAGCCAGTTCTCTATCCACATCAATACTGAAATCCCAATACCGTGTGCTTTAAGTTTGTATACTAATCTCTTATGTGGGACCTTGTCGAAAGCCCAGATATAACACATTCACTGGTTCTCCCTTATCCACTCTACTAGTTACATCCTCGAAAAATTCTATAAGATTCGTCAGACATGATTTACCTTTCATACATCCATGCTGACTTTGTCCAATGATTTCACCACTTTCCAAATGTGCTGCTATCCCATCTTTAATAATGGACTATAGCAGTTTCCCCACTACCGATGTTAGACTAACTGGTCTGTAATTCCCCGTTTTCTCCCTCCGTCCCTTTTTAAAAAGTGGGGTTACATCAGCTACCCTCCAATCCTCAGGAACTACTCCAGAATCTGGAGTTATGGCCTGGGCATGTATGGCTGCTGAAGGTACTGGCTCACTTATCTTCATTGATGATACAACTGCTGATGGTAGTAGCATCATGAATTCTGAAGTGTACAGACATCCTATCTGCTCAAAAACAAACAAATTCAAACAAATGCCTCAAAACTTATTGGCTAGCAGTTCATTCTACAGCAAGGCAATGATCCCAAACAAACTTCTAAAGCAACAAAGGCGATTTTCAAAGCAAAAAAAATGGTCAATTCTGGAGTGGCCAAGACAATCACCCAATTGATCATGTTGTTTATATGCTGAAGAGAAAACTGAAGGGTCTAGCCCCCAAAGCAAGTATAAGCTAAAGATGGGTGCAATTCAGGCCTGGCAGAGCATCACCAGAGAAGACACCCAGCAACTGGTGATGTCCATGAGTCACAGACTTCAAGCAGTCATTGCATGCAAAAGATATGAAACAAAATACTAAACATGACTACTTTCATTTACATGACATTGCTGTGTCCCAAACATTATGGTGCCCTGAAATGGGGGGGACTATGCATAAACACTGCTGTAATTTCTACATGGTGAAACCAAAATGTATAAAAATGGCCTTTATTAAAATCTGACAATGTGCACCTTAACCACGTGTGAAATTTTCTGTTACAAATCTCAAATTGTGGAGTACAGAGGCAAATAAATAAATGATGGAAGGCACTGTATGTAGTCCACAAACCGTGAACCTATCTTGTGCAAATCTAAGTCATTAATAACTAATATCCAAGAAGCACCAGTTCCCACCTTCCTATGATCCAGTTTATCAAACAACTTTTGGAACTGTATACCTATAATCACAGTATTGCCCCATTACTTAACATCAAAAATCTCAATGAGATTAGTTAAACATGACTTGCCCTTTTACAAGTCTGCTGGTTTCCAATAACTGATGTATTCTCAAGTTCAAGTTCAAATTTATTTGTCACATGTGAAATGTAATTTACTATGCAGCGTTACAATTAAAAAAGGACACAACACGCAACACAATTCAACACACACATCCACCACAGCATTCTTCACTGTGGTGGAAGGCAATACAGTTCAGACAGTCCTCCTCCTCCTCCTTTGTTCACCCTTGGTTGGGGCCCTGACCCTCCGCAGTCACCGCTACGGACGGCCCGATGTTCAAGCCCTCTGGTCGGGATGGTCGGAACGCCGACGTCGGGACAGGTCGAGCACACCCCGCGGCCCCGAGCCCCCAAATCGCTCTTTACCAGAGACCGTGGCTTCCAGATGTTGTATGCCGCAGGCCAGAGCTTTTCTCCGGCGACCCCCGGCGAGGGATTGCCCGCTCCACGATGAAAGGCCTGCTCCAAGCCTGCCACCAGAAGCTCCACAGACCGAGGCTCCAAGATGTTGTAGGCCGCAGGCCAGCGGTCGGAATGCTTCTCCGGCGACCCACAGCAAGGGAGTCCGCGATGTTAAAGTCCCCGCTACACTGCCGCTGAAGCTCTGGGCCCGACTCCGGGAAAGGCCTCATCAAACCAGCTGTAAGGCCGTGAGGAGGGGGGGGGGGGGCAAAGAAGCGACAAGGAAGAAAGTCGCATCTCCATCGAGGGAGGTGCCTGAAAACAGTTTCCCCATATTCCCCCCCCCCCCCCCCACCACCCCCCACACAAGACATACAGAGAAACATTAAAACATACTTTTGGACATACTAAAAAAAAGAAAAAAAAGTCAAAACAACAAACCCGCTGCAGGCGAGGCAACCAACTTGCAGCGCCATCGGAACCGGAACTATTTGTCAGTAGTTTGAAAACTTTCCCACAGAGACTAAATCAATTATCTGTTGCAGTTTTATATGGAACCAAATCAAGGATATCTACAAAGTAAAAAATATAGAATTCACCAATTAAAGTTTGGCACCAGTTTGAAGATTGTTTTTGACAAGTTCCAAGTAAGGTGATCATTTTAAATCAATCCAATGTAGACAAAAATGCCCGAGAAACTCAGTGGGTGAGGCAGCATCTATGGAGCGAAGGAATAAGTGACGTTTCGGGTCGAGACCCTTCTTCAGACTGATGTGGGGGTGCGTGGGAAGAAGAAAGGAAGAGGCGGAGACAGTCGGCTGTGGGAGAGCTGGGAAGGGGAGGGGAAGGAGGGAGAAAGCAAGAACTACCTGAAATTGGAGGTCAATGTTCATACCACTGGGGTGTAAACTACCCAAGCGAAATATGAGGTGCTGCTCCTCCAATTTGTGGTGGGACTCTCTCTGGCCATGGAGGAGGCCCAGGACAGAAAGGTCGGATCTGGAATGGAAGTGGGAGTTGAAGTGCTGAGCCACCGCGAGATCATTTTGGTTTATGTGAACTGAGCAGAGGTGTTGGGTGAAGCGATCGCCAAGCCTGCGCTTGGTCTCACCGATGTAGAGCAGTTGACGCCTAGACCAGCGGATGCAATAGATGAGGTTGGAGGAGGTGCAGGTGAACCTCTGCCTCACCTGGAACGACTGCTTGGGTACTTGGATGGAGTCGAGGGGGGAGGTAAAGCGACAAGTGTTGCAAGGGAAAGTACCAGGGGAAGGAGTGGTTTGGATGGGAAGGGACAAATTGACCAGGGAGTTACGGAGGGAGCGGTCTCTGCGGAACGCCGAAGGGGGAGGAGATGGGAAGATGTGGCCAGTGGTGGGATCCCATTGGAGGTGGCAAAATTGTCAGAGGATTATCTGTTGTATGTGACGGCTGGTCGGGTGGAAGGTGGGGAGAAGGGGGACTCTGTCCTTGTTACGAGTGGGGGGGATGGGGAGTGAGGGCAGAGCTCCAACCTGCACTTCACCCAACACCTCTGCTCAGTTCGCATTAACCAACACAATCTCCCGGTGGCTCAGCAATTCAACTCCCCCTCCCATTCCAAATCCGACCTTTCTGTCCTGGGCCTCCTCCATGGCCAGAGTGAGTCCCACCGCAAATTGGAGGAGCAGCACCTCATATTTCACTTGGGTAGTTTACACCCCAGCGGTATGAACATTGACCTCCAATTTCAGGTAGTCCTTGCTTTCTCCCTCCTTTCCCTCCCAAGGCTCCCACAGCCTACTGTTTCCACCTCTTCCTTTCTTCTTCCGACCCCCCCTCCCCCCACCCCCACATCAGTCTGAAGGGTCTCGACCCAAAACGTCACCTATTCCTTCACTCCATAGATGCTGCCTCAACCTCTGAGTTTCTCCAGCATTTTTGTCTATCTTCGATTTTTCCAGCATCAGTTCTTCCTTAAAAAAATCAATCCACTGATGTTTTAAGAACAGGTTGCACTCAGGTAGGTCTTCATTGTAAAATATCACATGAAGAGTCAACTGCTGTGCACTTCAGCTTCATACAAGCAACCTGCATATTTTTTAAGATGTGTAGGAAAGAACTGCTGATGCTGGTTTAAATCTAAAATAAACATAAATGCTGGAGTAACTCAACGGGACAGACAGCATCTCTGAAGGAATGGGTGACGTTTTAGGTCGAGATTTTTTAAGATGGTGGGGCAAGAGTAAAGAACCCCTGCCTTTTCAGACATCATTCAAATCAGTTCGATTGTATTATATTTTCACTTCTACCCTTCCAATCGTTGGCTGAGATTATCTATTCCTGCGATTCCACCTATCGTAATCTCACAATTCGCCAAATCCTACCCAAAATCTGTTCTCACAATGTTGTACCAAGCAAAGAGTGCGATGTCATACGTTTGTCCACGATATGAAAATTGATGCACTGTTTTCACCTGCAATTCCTACACTTCCGTAATACGAGAATTGAGTTGTGTTTACCCAATGGAAAATTCGGACCTTTGGTGGTAAGGGCACAAATTGCATCCATTCTGTTAATCTCCACCCCCAACACGCAGTTGTCGCCATCCCGGGGAGCGACCTCAGAGAAAACTCGGCTTTGCCTCGTTAACCGAATTACAGGCGAAACAGTGCGTTGACGAGCACTGGCTCTCAGCCGTGGATCCGGGCGAGGCCTAGAGGAAGTTTGGATCTTCTCTCACTTAAAGGCCCAATTTAGTGACGTTTCAGTGATGGGATCTACAATGCCCCTGCCCCCCATTTGACAGGGACGTCCACGGGCCTGCACTTGGAGACAGGAGCGGAAACAGCTGAGAGCCCAGCAAAAACCTTTCCCAATAGCCGCGTAGCTCCACCACACCCAGCCCCCGCAAGCACAAGGCGGGCCGAACCGCGGTAGACGCAAGGCCGGGTGAGCTGGCAATGGGCTGGGGGCAGAGGCCCAAACCAAAGCCTAAGGGTGCCTTTCCCCACCCTCCCATTGTGCCAGCAAACCCCGACTGGGCCCAGGGCTCACCTGTATCCCCAATGATGATGTACTTGAAGAGGTAAGCGTACGCCATCGTGTGTCCGCAGTGACTGCTCACTCAAGCCGCCGCTACCGCCGCCTCCTCGACAATAACAGCTCCTTGTCGACGTCAGCAGCGGAAATGCCGGGCTGGCAGCCGGCCGCTGACAGCGCCCTCAGCGGCACCCGCCCGAACTACCGCCTCACCAGCCTCCGAGTCCGCACACGAAAGTTGCTCGCCGCTTTGCAGGTCCACGGCGTCTCATTCACCCAAACGCTGGGAGCATAAATCTCACACGAACCATCTGCAACACAAAGGAAGAAAACCCACATTGCCTTGGAAATATGATGTAAAACAGGGAATCAAGTCATGTTGAATTTAATGCTGAGGACCCTCTGTAGGTCAGGTGGTATTTGTGAAGAGAAAAAATGTTAACCCTGTACTTCTCTACACAGATGTTGCTTGATCTGCTAACTAACATATTTTCATACAAATCTAAGTCATTTAATTAAACTTCCCCTGCTATTCGGCACCACTCCCGAAATATAAAGGCTCACAGTGAGATAACTTCTCATATCTTTGGAGCTACCTTCACAAAAGCAGAGCAACGATGAACGCTTGTGCATTCAATATACCAGCACAGTCATGGTGTTCAAAAACCAAGATCTCAAACTGGGCATAAAGCTCATGGTATACTGGGCATCACTATTTCCCACCCACTTATAGAGCTGTACTGTCCAGATCAAGCATCTCAAAGAACTGTGAGATTTTGCTACTCAAAATCCTCCACACCACTGGGAAGATAAGTACTAGTAAGATTAAACGAGAACTTACCAGTTTGAAGTTTGATCTTTATTTTATGAGGAGTAACGTTGAGGGATTACGTGAAGAAGACCCCGTCCAGCCGCACACGCGTCAATCTTTCAAAGCAGCGGAGTGACAATCACAGACGATAATTACTGAAGTATGATAGTAAGATGCATAAAGACTTAGAACTACCAGCTTGATCCTTTTATGAGGGTGGGAGCGGAGGGCACGTAATCCCTCAACGTTACTCCTCATAAAATAAAGATCAAACTTCAAACTGGTAAGTTCTCATTTAATCTTACTATTTTACTTCGGAGTCACGTGAGTGACTACGTGAAGATTTCAAAGCTCTGTGATTTCACACCGTGGATTCAAATCCAGGTGTTCACTGCATCGATTGACGATTTGAGTAAGCACAATCAACAATGCATAACCACAACATTTGAATGTAATCAGTTAATGGTTTTATTTATTTTAATAAAAGTAACAAAATTAGGCCCATTTATTATAATGGGGGATTTAATACTGTATCCAGCACGGCATCACCAAACCCTCTGAGATTTTTAATCTCCTTATGGTAATACTTGTGAAACATCTGTTCACTTGCCCATCCTGCGGCCGCGAGAATAAGGTCTATTGCACGTCTGAATCCCTGGCCGCTGATGTTGATGCCGCCCTGGTGGAATGAGATTTAATTTTATCAGTATCAATACCTGAATATCTCAACACCTGTTTCAACCATCGTGAAATTGTTTGTGTTGACACTTTCTTATGGGGCTTTTTATGACTAATAAAAAATGCCAATTTGGTGCCTCTTAAAACTTTTGTTGTTTCTATGTAACATTTCACATATGTTACTACACACAGTCGTGGATCTGTGGGATATGCTAAAAATTCCAACTTGCATCCTGTGAACCCAGGTCTACTTTGCTTCAGTAAATCATAGACATAGAATGTCACGGCATTTGGCCCTACTTTCATTCTATCAATTCTGAGTTTCTGTAATGTTTGAACTCTAAGCTGAAACTAATGCCATGAGCATAACCAATTTCATGGTGATTTTGGATAATGACAGAGTTTCAACTGGATTCCAATTCCTTAGCAACATCAGTACATCTTTTACATTCCAAATTTCTGTATACCTAGGTCTGGGAGGAATAGAGTTGAAAATTCCTTTCATAAACCTACAGACCCAAGGATGTGGTCCTATTGGAGTTTGTTCTGATTTACTGCTTAAATATGCAGAGAGTGTTCTTCGTGCAGTATTAATTGCACTATAACTTAATTTTAATTCATAGTATAGAGTTGAAAGAAACTATTACATCTGAAATTTCTGCTGTGTTATATGCAATATTCTTTCCTGAACAAAACACCTCCCATTTCTTTATATAGGAAATGTACTGTTTCTGGGTTCTATTCCTCCAGGCTGCTGTCATAACATCCACCGTACGGTCTGATAATCCTTTTCCAAGATATGGCCTTCTTAGAATCTGCAAATCAACAAACCAATACAATCATGTAAAGGATGTGGTTCATTAGTCACAGGGTGTACAAGCAGTTTAATCTGCTTTGGAATAACCATAAGGGTTGTTTTCTTTTGGGGGGGGGGGGGTTGTGATCATTTTAACACCAGTGGGTACCATAGCTGTGTAGGCCAATCTGGTACTACCAAAATCCCTGAGGCCGAGTCTTGTTTAATTTTCTGTATGCATCTGTGGATTAAAACAAAATGGTGGAAATGCATACAGAAAACATACCACCCCAATGTAGCGAGAAAGCATCCACCGCTACTGCACCAGGATCAGGTTCCCATGACACATACTTAGGCAATTGGTGGTTCAGTCTTGATCCAAACAAATCAATCTCTGGCATTCCAAATTGTGTTACAATTTGTGTAAATATTTCCTGATTTAACATCCATTCTGTATTATCATTTAATTTACGTGATCTTTTGTCTGCAATTGTGTTAAATTTTTCTGGTAAATATATTGCTGACAGCCAAATTTTTCTGGCAATACACCAGGTCCAAATTTCATTTGCCAATCTATCACATGATTCTGATTTGATATCACCCATATGGTTTATGTATGCTACAGCTGTAGTATTGTCAACCTGTACCTAAACATGCACATTCCCATATTAGTGCAATAAGCTTTAAGGCCATAAAATGCTCCTAATAGCTCTAGGTAATTGATCCCCTGATTTTCCAGCAAAGGTACTTCATTCACATTCCACCTACCTCCACAGCTGGAAATCATGTTAGTAGCGCTCCATCCAAGAGCACTTACATCCGTCTGTAGAGTGACGGAAGGTGTTTCTACCAGAACCTTTCTGGAAGCATTAGAGACATTGTTAATGCACCATTCTATTTCAGTAATGGATCTAATTGTTAATTTCATGGGCCTGTCAAAATGCCCTATATTCATTTTTAATGATTGTACCTTAGCCCTCTGTAAACATTGATAATGCAATGGTCCAAACCTGACAGCTGGAAACCCAGCAATTAATTTGCCCAGCAAGCTTGCCACTTCTCTAATTGAAGGTGTGTCCTCGTTTATGAGTTTGATGCAACCTTCAATTAACTGCAGCCTTTTCTCTTTTGGCAAAGTGATTACCATGTGTTCTGAGTTGATTGTGAACCCTAGGTAATCAATTTTCTTGCTTGGTAACAATTTAGATTTTTGTAGGTGAATAATGAAACCCATTTTCTCAAAAATGTACTTGACCCTGGATACTGACAATTTTGCAGCACCAAAGTGCCTACAATCAGAATATCGTCTAAATATCAAATATCTTTGATCATTACCATGCATTGCCACAGAATAATATGCATTTTGCAGATCTATGCTTGCCTTGTAGCAATTCTTTGTGACCAGCTAAATGGCATTAGTAAATGTTTCCTTTTTTTTTTTTTTTCTAGGAGAATATTTTTCAATTCTCCGTTGATCAACCCATTCTCTTCCTTTGAGAAAAATCCGTGACCAGTTTGAATTATGCTGAATTGGAGGATCCAAACGTGGAGAGAACTCAATTTTGAATCCTACAATGCTACATAGAATAAATTAATCATTTGTTATTGATTGCCATTCTTTTAGGAAGAATCGTAACCTTTCCCTTATTTGTGAGTGTGAAACATTTGTTGTGTTTCTTACCAGACCAAGCCCCCTAACCTCGGGGTTTGCCACCGGCAGTTGTTGTCCCCTTCTAGTAGGCACATTGTAACCTCGGTGCAGCACGTCAACGTGTATATGAGAATGATAGGATTGTTCCTTCTCCAGCACCACATTTCGCCTGTAGGGATACTGCCTTCTCACCGCTCTGCTCAGCATAGGTGATCCTTTAGTTTCTTTGCTAGCTTTTCTCCAAATCAGATTTAGGCATTTGTGTATTGGATGGTTTGCAGAGCCTGCATACTTAGGGTGAATATTTGGTCTTATTGCATTTTTATGAATACAATTTATTTCAAAGTGCGCACTACACATGAGTGCTAAGGCATTTTGTTGTGAATACGATATATAATCTTCATCCAAACCACTGACCCCAGAAATTTCAGCACTTGTGTAATTTCAATTCTTGTGAGCGTAAACCACTGCTCAAATTACCCATATCAAGTTATTCACTGCTGTAACTGCTACAATTTCCCGGGGTCTCATATTTTTTGATAGTCTCATCTATGGTTAATTCCTGGGGCTGATGGGAGAGTAGATAATTTATAGTCATAGCTATTTCCTCTCTCAAAGGTTCCCCTGTTACTCTGGGAACAGCAAAGTTTTGTGCCAGCCTTGGAACATTTTTGGCTCTGATAATGGGCTCTGGTCCTCATTTAAATCATCATCTAAATCTAGATATTCATTTTTATGTTGGGTAATTTCTGGCTCCCCTGTTTCAGGTAAGTCTCTGCCAGATTCCCCCTGCGCGGGCTCTCTTGTAGGCCCACGGACAGGCAGCCCTGCTTCAGGTGCTGCTGGCGCTGGCTCAATTCTAGGCCAACGCTTCATTATTTTTACTCTTTATATTTGTCGGTGCTGGCACATTTGTCATTGCACGTTTGTGCTGCCTTTTGTTCAGGCATTTCTAGTACTGGCTCTCCAATAGGCCAACACATAACTTGCCTTTTTTCTGGCATTTTTGGGCACTGGCTCTCCTGTAGGCCAACCTCTTTAATGTTTCTGCACAGGCACTGATGGCTCTCCTGTAGGCCACCCTTGTGCCTGTCCCATCCAAGGCACCTCCTGTGCTATACTTCATTGGCCAACACCGACTTAAATCCTCCTGTGGGGGTTCTTTACAAATCATCTGCCCCATAAGGAGTTCTAAAGTTTTTGACCCTTGCAGTGTAATACTCTTTCCTGCCTGAGGAGGGCATACCTACGGGTCTGACTCATCCGAGTCTACAGGTCGGGCAGATTTTTTTTTTTTCAGCCTTGCGCCCCGCCGCCGGCGGTTTAACGGCACATTCGACCACAACGGGAGTTAATGGCTTCGCTGCCACTGACTCCCCTGACTGACGCCCGCTACCCTTAGGATCTGGGGTTTTACTACGGTGCGTCCCTGGCCGCCTCTCCTTCCCATTTCTCCATAATAAACTTGTGTGGAGCTCCACCAACAAGTCTAAACGGGAAGGAAACGCTCCTGTAAGTGAAAAGTAACCCACTTACCTTCCGACTTTTGCTTTACTTTTGTTTTACTCACCGGCTGGAGGAGCTCCTGCTCCTCCACACACGGTCATGAACGCTATGCGTCTGATCGATAATGACGCGTGTGCGGCTGGACGGGGTCTTCTACACGTAGTCACTCACGTGACTCCGAAGTAAAATCTAAAATCAGTGTCCTCTCCCAAGCCAACACCCCAACATTAAGTCTCTAATTACTGTCAAGATACTCCGATGGGAGTGTCATAATGCCTGCATGCCCAGTGCCAACTGAAGCATTTAAAACTCCAACAAGAGATTACCAAGGAAACAGGATTCAAGGATGTTCTCAAACAAACTCACTACTTTGTGGGAATCCCTGGCCCACAGCTGTTCAAAATGGTGAAGGAGTGGACAAAGTGTCTTCGAGAATCGAACATCCTTCTGTGGGGAGCATGCAGACACCTAGACAAAATAATGAATCCAGCTTTGGGCGCTTCAACTAACTCAGAACCCAGAGCTCGATCATCCCCGATCACAAGGAATACTTAAGGGAGGCATTCATCTACAGATAGATAAAGGGACAAAAATAGATGCTAAACACATGCAAACACTAACTAACATATGTGATCTGAATTTGGAATAATATGTTAATTTCTGAACAGAAATCTCTCATTGCTGAACACCACCTTCAGTTTTTTTACAGGTGCATTTATCTGATAAGTTCATGTTTTGATATAAACCATAATTATATCAAAGTGGAAATAAACTATATATTATATCAATGTGAATAAAGGAGAATTACCTTTAGATGCTTTTACATTGGTATACAGTGCCCTTCATAATGTTTGGGAGAAAATCCCATCATTTATTTATTTGTCACTGTACTCCATCATTTGAGATTTGTAATTTTAAAAAATCACATGTGGTTAAAGTGCACTTTGTCAGATTTTACTATAGGCTATTTTTTATACATTTTGGTTTCACCATGTAGTAATTACAGCAGTGTTTATACATAGTCCCCCCATTTCAGGGCACCATAATGTTTGGGACACATGGCTTCACAGGTGTTTGTAATTGCTCAGGAGTGTTCTCCAGTCTTTCCATCACCTTTGGAAACTTTTATTGCTGTTTATCAACATGAGGACCAAAGTTGTGCCAATGAAAGTCAAAGAAACCATTTTGAGACTGAGAAACAAGAATAATACTGTCAGCCAAACCTTACGCTTACCAAAATCAACTGTTTGGAACATCATTAAGAAAGAGAGCACTGGTGAGCTTACTAATCGCAAAGGGACTGACAGGCCAAGGATGACCTCCACAGCTGATGACAGAAGAATTCTCTCTATAATTTTAAAAAACTTGTCCGACAGATCAGAAACACTCTTCAGGAGTCAGGTGTGGATTTGTCAATGATCACTGTCCGCAGAAGATTTCATGAACAGTGGCTATGCTGCAAGATGCAAACCACTGATTAGCTGCAAAAATAGGTTGGCCGGGTTACAGTTTGCGAAGAAGTATTTAAAAGGGCAACCACAGTTCTGGAATAAAGTCTTGTGGACAGATGAGACGAAGATTAACTTATGTCAGAGTGATGGCAAGAGCAAAGTATGGAGGAGAGAAGGAACTACCCAAGAACCAAAATATACCACCTCATCTGTGAAACACAGTGGTGGGGGTGTTATGGCCTGGACATGTATGGCTGCTGAAGATGCTGGCTGACTTATCTTCATTGCTGATACAACTGCTGATGGTAGTAGTATAATTAATTCTGAAGTGTATAGACACATCCTATCTGCTCAAGTTCAAACAGATGCCTCAAAACACATTGGCTGGTGGTTCATTCTACAGCAAGACAATGATCCCAAACAAACTTCTCAAGCAACAAAGGAGTTTTTCAAAGCAAAAAAATGATCAATTCTGGAGTGGGCATCAATCACCTGATCTGAACCCAATTGAGCATGTCTTTTATATGCTGAAGAGAAAACTGAAGGGGACTAGCCCCCAAAACAAGCATCAGCTAAAGATGGCTGCAATACAGGCCTGGCAGAGCATCACCAGAGAAGACACCCAGCAACTGGTGATGTCCTTGAATGGCAGACTTCAAGCAGTCATTGCATGTAAAGGATATGCAACAAAATACTAAACATGACTACTTTCATTTACATGACATTGCTGTGTCCCAAACAATATGGTGTCCTGAAATGGGGGGACTATGTATAAACACTGCTGTAATTTTTACATGGTAAAACCAAAATGTCTAAAAATGGCCTTTATTAAAATCTGACAATGTGCACTTTAACCACGTGATTTTTTCTATTACAAATCTCAAATTGTAGAGTTCAGAGGCAAATAAATAAATGATGGGTCTTTGTCCCAAACATTGGGGGGGGGGGGGGGGGGGGGAGGGGGCACTGTAGCTGCAAATATATAA